>CM035406.1:134439356-134466383 GCA_020310875.1 Ceratopteris richardii
TGTTGGAAAGCTCGTGGGGGATACAAAGTACATAATCATGATCTACATGCCTAGAGCTTCCCAAACGTGTGCTTGAAATTTTAAAATTCCTCAAATTTCTGTCAATCACGATCGCTTTGTCAATCGCGATCGACAAACCACGACGAACACCTACCGACGGCTTTGTCAATCGCGACCGACAGAGTCAACGACCGACTGACCATGACTGACTGAACCTATGCATGACACATGTCAATCGCGATCGAGCCATCAATCGTGATTGACCAGTCAATCGCGACTGACAGCCACGACGGACCTGTCAATCGCGACCGACATAGTCAACGATTGCTTGACCACGATGGATAGACCCTCGCGACGGACCTGTCAATCGCTATCGACCCATCAATCGTGACTGACAGAGTCAACGACCCTTTGACCACAACCAACTGAAAATCCGGGCCACGTGTCAATCGCAATTGACCCATCAATCACGACTGGCAGCCACGACGGAGCTGTCAATCGCGATCGACACGTTGATCGCGATTGACCTATCAATCGTGACTGACAGAGCTTGCGAACGAGATTGAAGGGCAAATTTGGCCAATTTTTTAGGGCAAAAAAAAAATAGTGGACTATTCTTGACAAATTGTGGGACAAATACTAGGGTTCATCATTGCATTGTGAGGCCATTACACAAAGTATTTCGAGAAGTCATGTTTGCCTGCTAACCTGTTTAAAATCTTGATTTGGCCCCAAAACCCTGAATGGACATAACTTCCTCATACGAAATCCGATTGCAGTGATTTTTGTTTTGTTGGAAAGCTCGTGGGGGATACAAAGTACATAATCATGATCTACATGCCTAGAGCTTCCCAAATGTGTGCTTGAAATTTTAAAATTCCTCAAATTTCTGTCAATCACGATTGCTTTGTCAATCGCGATCGACAAACCACGACGGACACCTACCGACGGCTTTGTCAATCGCGACCGACAGAGTCAACGACTGACTGACCATGACTGACTGAACCTATGCATGACACATGTCAATCGCGATCGAGCCATCAATCGTGATTGACCAGTCAATCGCGACTGACAGCCACGATGGACCTGTCAATCGCGACCGACATAGTCAACGACTTGCTTGACCACGACGGATAGACCCTCGCGACGGACCTGTCAATCGCTATCGACCCATCAACCGTGACTGACAGAGTCAACGACCCTTTGACCACGACCGACTGAAAATCCGGGCCACGTGTCAATCGCAATTGACCCATCAATCGTGACTGGCAGCCACGACGGAGCTGTCAATCGCGATCGACACGTTGATCGCGATTGACCTATCAATCGTGACTGACAGAGCTTGCGAACGAGATTGAAGGGCAAATTTGGCCAATTTTTTAGGGCAAAAAGGACAAATACTAGGGTTCATCATTGCATTGTGAGGCCATTACACAAAGTATTTCGAGAAGTCATGTTTGCATGCTAACCTGTTTAAAATCTTGATTTGGCCCCAAAACCCTGAATGGACATAACTTCCTCATACGAAATCCGATTGCGGTGATTTTTGTTTTGTTGGAAAGCTCGTGGGGGATACAAAGTACATAATCATGATCTACATGCCTAGAGCTTCCCAAACGTGTGCTTGAAATTTTAAAATTCCTCAAATTTCTGTCAATCACGATCGCTTTGTCAATCGCGATCGACAAACCACGACGAACACCTACCGACGGCTTTGTCAATCGCGACCGACAGAGTCAACGACCGACTGACCATGGCTGACTGAACCTATGCATGACACATGTCAATCGCGATCGAGCCATCAATCGTGATTGACCAGTCAATCGCGACTGACAGCCACGACGGACCTGTCAATCGCGACCGACATAGTCAACGATTGCTTGACCACGACGGATAGACCCTCGCGACGGACCTGTCAATCGCTATCGACCCATCAACCGTGACTGACAGAGTCAACGACCCTTTGACCACAACCGACTGAAAATCCGGGCCACGTGTCAATCGCAATTGACCCATCAATCGCGACTGGCAGCCACGACGGAGCTGTCAATCGCGATCGACACGTTGATCGCGATTGACCTATCAATCGTGACTGACAGAGCTTGCGAACGAGATTGAAGGGCAAATTTGGCCAATTTTTTAGGGCAAAAAAAAAATAGTGGACTATTCTTGACAAATTGTGGGACAAATACTAGGGTTCATCATTGCATTGTGAGGCCATTACACAAAGTATTTCGAGAAGTCATGTTTGCCTGCTAACCTGTTTAAAATCTTGATTTGGCCCCAAAACCCTGAATGGACATAACTTCCTCATACGAAATCCGATTGCGGTGATTTTTGTTTTGTTGGAAAGCTCGTGGGGGATACAAAGTACATAATCATGATCTACATGCCTAGAGCTTCCCAAACGTGTGCTTGAAATTTTAAAATTCCTCAAATTTCTGTCAATCACGATCGCTTTGTCAATCGCGATCGACAAACCACGACGAACACCTACCGATGGCTTTGTCAATCGCGACCGACAGAGTCAACGACCGACTGACCATGGCTGACTGAACCTATGCATGACACATGTCAATCGCGATCGAGCCATCAATCGTGATTGACCAGTCAATCGCGACTGACAGCCACGACGGACCTGTCAATCGCGACCGACATAGTCAACGATTGCTTGACCACGACGGATAGACCCTCGCGATGGACCTGTCAATCGCTATCGACCCATCAACCGTGACTGACAGAGTCAACGACCCTTTGACCACAACCGACTGAAAATCCGGGCCACGTGTCAATCGCAATAGTCCCATCAATCGCGACTAGCAGCCACGACGGAGCTGTCACTCGCGATTGACACGTTGATCGCGATTGACCTATCAATCGTGACTGACAGAGCTTGCGAACGAGATTGAAGGGCAAATTTGGCCAATTTTTTAGGGCAAAAGAAAAATAGTGGACTATTCTTGACAAATTGTGGGACAAATACTAGGGTTCATCATTGCATTGTGAGGCCATTACACAAAGTATTTCGAGAAGTCATGTTTGCCTGCTAACCTGTTTAAAATCTTGATTTGGCCCCAAAACCCTGAATGGACATAACTTCCTCATACGAAATCCGATTGCGGTGATTTTTGTTTTGTTGGAAAGCTCGTGGGGGATACAAAGTACATAATCATGATCTACATGCCTAGAGCTTCCCAAACGTGTGCTTGAAATTTTAAAATTCCTCAAATTTCTCGTCAATCACGATCGCTTTGTCAATCGCGATCGACAAACCACGACGAACACCTACCGACGGCTTTGTCAATCGCGACCGACAGAGTCAACGACCGACTGACCATGGCTGACTGAACCTATGCATGACACATGTCAATCGCGATCGAGCCATCAATCGTGATTGACCAGTCAATCGCGACTGACAGCCACGACGGACCTGTCAATCGCGACCGACATAGTCAACGATTGCTTGACCACGACGGGATAGACCCTCGCGACGGACCTGTCAATCGCTATCGACCCATCAACCGTGACTGACAGAGTCAACGACCCTTTGACCACAACCGACTGAAAATCCGGGCCACGTGTCAATCGCAATTGACCCATCAATCGCGACTGGCAGCCACGACGGAGCTGTCAATCGCGATCGACACGTTGATCGCGATTGACCTATCAATCGTGACTGACAGAGCTTGCGAACGAGATTGAAGGGCAAATTTGGCCAATTTTTTAGGGCAAAAAAAAAATAGTGGACTATTCTTGACAAATTGTGGGACAAATACTAGGGTTCATCATTGCATTGTGAGGCCATTACACAAAGTATTTCGAGAAGTCATGTTTGCCTGCTAACCTGTTTAAAATCTTGATTTGGCCCCAAAACCCTGAATGGACATAACTTCCTCATACGAAATCCGATTGCGGTGATTTTTGTTTTGTTGGAAAGCTCGTGGGGGATACAAAGTACATAATCATGATCTACATGCCTAGAGCTTCCCAAACGTGTGCTTGAAATTTTAAAATTCCTCAAATTTCTGTCAATCACGATCGCTTTGTCAATCGCGATCGACAAACCACGACGAACACCTACCGACGGCTTTGTCAATCGCGACCGACAGAGTCAACGACCGACTGACCATGGCTGACTGAACCTATGCATGACACATGTCAATCGCGATCGAGCCATCAATCGTGATTGACCAGTCAATCGCGACTGACAGCCACGACGGACCTGTCAATCGCGACCGACATAGTCAACGATTGCTTGACCACGACGGATAGACCCTCGCGACGGACCTGTCAATCGCTATCGACCCATCAACCGTGACTGACAGAGTCAACGACCCTTTGACCACAACCGACTGAAAATCCGGGCCACGTGTCAATCGCAATTGACCCATCAATCGCGACTGGCAGCCACGACGGAGCTGTCAATCGCGATCGACACGTTGATCGCGATTGACCTATCAATCGTGACTGACAGAGCTTGCGAACGAGATTGAAGGGCAAATTTGGCCAATTTTTTAGGGCAAAAAAAAAATAGTGGACTATTCTTGACAAATTGTGGGACAAATACTAGGGTTCATCATTGCATTGTGAGGCCATTACACAAAGTATTTCGAGAAGTCATGTTTGCCTGCTAACCTGTTTAAAATCTTGATTTGGCCCCAAAACCCTGAATGGACATAACTTCCTCATACGAAATCCGATTGCGGTGATTTTTGTTTTGTTGGAAAGCTCGTGGGGGGTACAAAGTACATAATCATGATCTACATGCCTAGAGCTTCCCAAACGTGTGCTTGAAATTTTAAAATTCCTCAAATTTCTGTCAATCACGATCGCTTTGTCAATCGCGATCGACAAACCACGACGAACACCTACCGACGGCTTTGTCAATCGCGACCGACAGAGTCAACGACCGACTGACCATGACTGACTGAACCTATGCATGACACATGTCAATCGCGATCGAGCCATCAATCGTGATTGACCAGTCAATCGCGACTGACAGCCACGACGGACCTGTCAATCGCGACCGACATAGTCAACGATTGCTTGACCACGACGGATAGACCCTCGCGACGGACCTGTCAATCGCTATCGACCCATCAACCGTGACTGACAGAGTCAACGACCCTTTGACCACAACCGACTGAAAATCCGGGCCACGTGTCAATCGCAATTGACCCATCAATCGCGACTGGCAGCCACGACGGAGCTGTCAATCGCGATCGACACGTTGATCGCGATTGACCTATCAATCGTGACTGACAGAGCTTGCGAACGAGATTGAAGGGCAAATTTGGCCAATTTTTTAGGGCAAAAAAAAAATAGTGGACTATTCTTGACAAATTGTGGGACAAATACTAGGGTTCATCATTGCATTGTGAGGCCATTACACAAAGTATTTCGAGAAGTCATGTTTGCCTGCTAACCTGTTTAAAATCTTGATTTGGCCCCAAAACCCTGAATGGACATAACTTCCTCATACGAAATCCGATTGCGGTGATTTTTGTTTTGTTGGAAAGCTCGTGGGGGATACAAAGTACATAATCATGATCTACATGCCTAGAGCTTCCCAAACGTGTGCTTGAAATTTTAAAATTCCTCAAATTTCTGTCAGTCACGATCGCTTTGTCAATCACGATCGACAAACCACGAACGAACACCTACCGACGGCTTTGTCAATCGCGACCGACAGAGTCAACGACCGACTGACCATGACTGACTGAACCTATGCATGACACATGTCAATCGCGATCGAGCCATCAATCGTGATTGACCAGTCAATCGCGACTGACAGCCACGACGGACCTGTCAATCGCGACCGACATAGTCAACGATTGCTTGACCACGACGGATAGACCCTCGCGACAGGACCTGTCAATCGCTATCGACCCATCAACCGTGACTGACAGAGTCATACGACCCTTTGACCACAACCGACTGAAAATCCGGGCCACGTGTCAATCGCAATTGACCCATCAATCAGCGACTGGCAGCCACGACGGAGCTGTCAATCGCGATCGACACGTTGATCGCGATTGACCTATCAATCGTGACTGACAGAGCTTGCGAACGAGATTGAAGGGCAAATTTGGCCAATTTTTTAGGGCAAAAAAAAAATAGTGGACTATTCTTGACAAATTGTGGGACAAATACTAGGGTTCATCATTGCATTGTGAGGCCATTACACAAAGTATTTCGAGAAGTCATGTTTGCCTGCTAACCTGTTTAAAATCTTGATTTGGCCCCAAAACCCTGAATGGACATAACTTCCTCATACGAAATCCGATTGCGGTGATTTTTGTTTTGTTGGAAAGCTCGTGGGGGATACAAAGTACATAATCATGATCTACATGCCTAGAGCTTCCCAAACGTGTGCTTGAAATTTTAAAATTCCTCAAATTTCTATCAATCACGATCGCTTTGTCAATCGCGATCGACAAACCACGACGAACACCTACCGACGGCTTTGTCAATCGCGACCGACAGAGTCAACGACCGACTGACCATGACTGACTGAACCTATGCATGACACATGTCAATCGCGATCGAGCCATCAATCGTGATTGACCAGTCAATCGCGACTGACAGCCACGACGGACCTGTCAATCGCGACCGACATAGTCAACGATTGCTTGACCACGACGGATAGACCCTCGCGACGGACCTGTCAATCGCTATCGACCCATCAACCGTGACTGACAGAGTCAACGACCCTTTGACCACAACCGACTGAAAATCCGGGCCACGTGTCAATCGCAATTGACCCATCAATCGCGACTGGCAGCCACGACGGAGCTGTCAATCGCGATCGACACGTTGATCGCGATTGACCTATCAATCGTGACTGACAGAGCTTGCGAACGAGATTGAAGGGCAAATTTGGCCAATTTTTTAGGGCAAAAAAAAAATAGTGGACTATTCTTGACAAATTGTGGGACAAATACTAGGGTTCATCATTGCATTGTGAGGCCATTACACAAAGTATTTCGAGAAGTCATGTTTGCCTGCTAACCTGTTTAAAATCTTGATTTGGCCCCAAAACCCTGAATGGACATAACTTCCTCATACGAAATCCGATTGCGGTGATTTTTGTTTTGTTGGAAAGCTCGTGGGGGATACAAAGTACATAATCATGATCTACATGCCTAGAGCTTCCCAAACGTGTGCTTGAAATTTTAAAATTCCTCAAATTTCTGTCAATCACGATCGCTTTGTCAATCGCGATCGACAAACCACGACGAACACCTACCGACGGCTTTGTCAATCGCGACCGACAGAGTCAACGACCGACTGACCATGACTTGACTGAACCTATGCATGACACATGTCAATCGCGATCGAGCCATCAATCGTGATTGACCAGTCAATCGCGACTGACAGCCACGACGGACCTGTCAATCGCGACCGACATAGTCAACGATTGCTTGACCACGACGGATAGACCCTCGCGACGGACCTGTCAATCGCTATCGACCCATCAACCGTGACTGACAGAGTCAACGACCCTTTGACCACAACCGACTGAAAATCCGGGCCACGTGTCAATCGCAATTGACCCATCAATCGCGACTGGCAGCCACGACGGAGCTGTCAATCGCGATCGACACGTTGATCGCGATTGACCTATCAATCGTGACTGACAGAGCTTGCGAACGAGATTGAAGGGCAAATTTGGCCAATTTTTTAGGGCAAAAAAAAAATAGTGGACTATTCTTGACAAATTGTGGGACAAATACTAGGGTTCATCATTGCATTGTGAGGCCATTACACAAAGTATTTCGAGAAGTCATGTTTGCCTGCTAACCTGTTTAAAATCTTGATTTGGCCCCAAAACCCTGAATGGACATAACTTCCTCATACGAAATCCGATTGCGGTGATTTTTGTTTTGTTGGAAAGCTCGTGGGGGATACAAAGTACATAATCATGATCTACATGCCTAGAGCTTCCCAAACGTGTGCTTGAAATTTTAAAATTCCTCAAATTTCTGTCAATCACGATCGCTTTGTCAATCGCGATCGACAAACCACGACGAACACCTACCGACGGCTTTGTCAATCGCGACCGACAGAGTCAACGACCGACTGACCATGACTGACTGAACCTATGCATGACACATGTCAATCGCGATCGAGCCATCAATCGTGATTGACCAGTCAATCGCGACTGACAGCCACGACGGACCTGTCAATCGCGACCGACATAGTCAACGATTGCTTGACCACGACGGATAGACCCTCGCGACGGACCTGTCAATCGCTATCGACCCATCAACCGTGACTGACAGAGTCAACGACCCTTTGACCACAACCGACTGAAAATCCGGGCCACGTGTCAATCGCAATTGACCCATCAATCGCGACTGGCAGCCACGACGGAGCTGTCAATCGCGATCGAACACGTTGATCGCGATTGACCTATCAATCGTGACTGACAGAGCTTGCGAACGAGATTGAAGGGCAAATTTGGCCAATTTTTTAGGGCAAAAAAAAAATAGTGGACTATTCTTGACAAATTGTGGGACAAATACTAGGGTTCATCATTGCATTGTGAGGCCATTACACAAAGTATTTCGAGAAGTCATGTTTGCCTGCTAACCTGTTTAAAATCTTGATTTGGCCCCAAAACCCTGAATGGACATAACTTCCTCATACGAATACAGATTGCGGTGATTTTGTTTTGTTGGAAAGCTCGTGGGGGATACAAAGTACATAATCATGATCTACATGCCTAGAGCTTCCCAAACGTGTGCTTGAAATTTTAAAATTCCTCAAATTTCTGTCAATCACGATCGCTTTGTCAATCGCGATCGACAAACCACGACGAATACCTACCGACGGCTTTGTCAATCGCGACCGACAGAGTCAACGTTCGACTGACCATGACTGACTGAACCTATGCATGACACATGTCAATCGCGATCGAGCCATCAATCGTGATTGACCAGTCAATCGCGACTGACAGCCACGACGGACCTGTCAATCGCGACCGACATAGTCAACGATTGCTTGACCACGACGGATAGACCCTCGCGACGGACCTGTCAATCGCTATCGACCCATCAACCGTGACTGACAGAGTCAACGACCCTTTGACCACAACCGACTGAAAATCCGGGCCACGTGTCAATCGCAATTGACCCATCAATCGCGACTGGCAGCCACGACGGAGCTGTCAATCGCGATCGACACGTTGATCGCAATTGACCTATCAATCGTGACTGACAGAGCTTGCGAACGAGATTGAAGGGCAAATTTGGCCAATTTTTTAGGGCAAAAAAAAAATAGTGGACTATTCTTGACAAATTGTGGGACAAATACTAGGGTTCATCATTGCATTGTGAGGCCATTACACAAAGTATTTCGAGAAGTCATGTTTGCCTGCTAACCTGTTTAAAATCTTGATTTGGCCCCAAAACCCTGAATGGACATAACTTCCTCATACGAAATCCGATTGCGGTGATTTTTGTTTTGTTGGAAAGACTCGTGGGGGATACAAAGTACATAATCATGATCTACATGCCTAGAGCTTCCCAAACTGTGTGCTTGAAATTTTAAAATTCCTCAAATTTCTGTCAATCACGATCGCTTTGTCAATCGCGATCGACAAACCACGACGGAACACCTACCGACTGGCTTTGTCAATCGCGACCGACAGAGTCAACGACCGACTGACCATGACTGACTGAACCTATGCAGTGACACATGTCAATCGCGATCGAGCCATCAATCGTGATTGACCAGTCAATCGCGACTGATAGCCACGACTGGACCTGTCAATCGCGACCGACATAGTCAACGACTTGCTTGACCACGACGGATAGACCCTCGCGACGGACCTGTCAATCGCTATCGACCCATCAACCGTGACTGACAGAGTCAACGACCCTTTGACCACGAACCTGACTGAAAATCCGGGCCACGTGGCAATCGCAATTGACCCATCAATCGTGACTGGCAGCCCACGACGGAGCTGTCAATCGCGATCGACACGTTGATCGCGATTGACCTATCAATCGTGACTGACAGAGCTTGCGAACGAGATTGAAGGGCAAATTTGGCCAATTTTTTAGGGCAAAAAAAAAATAGTGGACTATTCTTGACAAATTGTGGGACAAATACTAGGGTTCATCATTGCATTGTGAGGCCATTACACAAAGTATTTCGAGAAGTCATGTTTGCCTGCTAACCTGTTTAAAATCTTGATTTGGCCCCAAAACCCTGAATGGACATAACTTCCTCATACGAAATCCGATTGCGGTGATTTTTGTTTTGTTGGAAAGCTTGTGGGGGATACAAAGTACATAATCATGATCTACATGCCTAGAGCTTCCCAAACGTGTGCTTGAAATTTTAAAATTCCTCAAATTTCTGTCAATCACGATCGCTTTGTCAATCGCGATCGACAAACCACGACGAACACCTACCGACGGCTTTGTCAATCGCGACCGACAGAGTCAACGACCGACTGACCATGACTGACTGAACCTATGCATGACACATGTCAATCGCGATCGAGCCATCAATCGTGATTGACCAGTCAATCGCGACTGACAGCCACGACGGACCTGTCAATCGCGACCGACATAGTCAACGATTGCTTGACCACGACGGATAGACCCTCGCGACGGACCTGTCAATCGCTATCGACCCATCAACCGTGACTGACAGAGTCAACGACCCTTTGACCACAACCGACTGAAAATCCGGGCCACGTGTCAATCGCAATTGACCCATCAATCGCGACTGGCAGCCACGACGGAGCTGTCAATCGCGATCGACACGTTGATCGCGATTGACCTATCAATCGTGACTGACAGAGCTTGCGAACGAGATTGAAGGGCAAATTTGGCCAATTTTTTAGGGCAAAAAAAAAATAGTGGACTATTCTTGACAAATTGTGGGACAAATACTAGGGTTCATCATTGCATTGTGAGGCCATTACACAAAGTATTTCGAGAAGTCATGTTTGCCTGCTAACCTGTTTAAAATCTTGATTTGGCCCCAAAACCCTGAATGGACATAACTTCCTCATACGAAATCCGATTGCGGTGATTTTTGTTTTGTTGGAAAGCTCGTGGGGGATACAAAGTACATAATCATGATCTACATGCCTAGAGCTTCCCAAACGTGTGCTTGAAATTTTAAAATTCCTCAAATTTCTGTCAATCACGATCGCTTTGTCAATCGCGATCGACAAACCACGACGAACACCTACCGACGGCTTTGTCAATCGCGACCGACAGAGTCAACGACCGACTGACCATGACTGACTGAACCTATGCATGACACATGTCAATCGCGATCGAGCCATCAATCGTGATTGACCAGTCAATCGCGACTGACAGCCACGACGGACCTGTCAATCGCGACCGACATAGTCAACGATTGCTTGACCACGACGGATAGACCCTCGCGACGGACCTGTCAATCGCTATCGACCCATCAACCGTGACTGACAGAGTCAACGACCCTTTGACCACAACCGACTGAAAATCCGGGCCACGTGTCAATCGCAATTGACCCATCAATCGCGACTGGCAGCCACGACGGAGCTGTCAATCGCGATCGACACGTTGATCGCGATTGACCTATCAATCGTGACTGACAGAGCTTGCGAACGAGATTGAAGGGCAAATTTGGCCAATTTTTTAGGGCAAAAAAAAAATAGTGGACTATTCTTGACAAATTGTGGGACAAATACTAGGGTTCATCATTGCATTGTGAGGCCATTACACAAAGTATTTCGAGAAGTCATGTTTGCCTGCTAACCTGTTTAAAATCTTGATTTGGCCCCAAAACCCTGAATGGACATAACTTCCTCATACGAAATCCGATTGCGGTGATTTTTGTTTTGTTGGAAAGCTCGTGGGGGATACAAAGTACATAATCATGATCTACATGCCTAGAGCTTCCCAAACGTGTGCTTGAAATTTTAAAATTCCTCAAATTTCTGTCAATCACGATCGCTTTGTCAATCGCGATCGACAAACCACGACGAACACCTACCGACGGCTTTGTCAATCGCGACCGACAGAGTCAACGACCGACTGACCATGACTGACTGAACCTATGCATGACACATGTCAATCGCGATCGAGCCATCAATCGTGATTGACCAGTCAATCGCGACTGACAGCCACGACGGACCTGTCAATCGCGACCGACATAGTCAACGATTGCTTGACCACGACGGATAGACCCTCGCGACGGACCTGTCAATCGCTATCGACCCATCAACCGTGACTGACAGAGTCAACGACCCTTTGACCACAACCGACTGAAAATCCGGGCCACGTGTCAATCGCAATTGACCCATCAATCGCGACTGGCAGCCACGACGGAGCTGTCAATCGCGATCGACACGTTGATCGCGATTGACCTATCAATCGTGACTGACAGAGCTTGCGAACGAGATTGAAGGGCAAATTTGGCCAATTTTTTAGGGCAAAAAAAAAATAGTGGACTATTCTTGACAAATTGTGGGACAAATACTAGGGTTCATCATTGCATTGTGAGGCCATTACACAAAGTATTTCGAGAAGTCATGTTTGCTGCTAACCTGTTTAAAATCTTGATTTGGCCCCAAAACCCTGAATGGACATAACTTCCTCATACGAAATCCGATTGCGGTGATTTTTGTTTTGTTGGAAAGCTCGTGGGGGATACAAAGTACATAATCATCATCTACATGCCTAGAGCTTCCCAAACGTGTGCTTGAAATTTTGAATATTCCTCAAATTTCTGTCAATCACGATCGCTTTGTCAATCGCGATCGACAAACCACGACGAACACCTACCGACGGCTTTGTCAATCGCGACCGACAGAGTCAACGACCGACTGACCATGACTGACTGAACCTATGCATGACACATGTCAATCGCGATCGAGCCATCAATCGTGATTGACCAGTCAATCGCGACTGACAGCCACGACGGACCTGTCAATCGCGACCGACATAGTCAACGATTGCTTGACCACGACGGATAGACCCTCGCGACGGACCTGTCAATCGCTATCGACCCATCAACCGTGACTGACATAGTCAACGACCCTTTGACCACAACCGACTGAAAATCCGGGCCACGTGTCAATCGCAATGGACCCATCAATCGTGACTAGCAGCCACGACGGAGCTGTCAATCGCGATCGACACGTTGATCGCGATTGACCTATCAATCGTGACTGACAGAGCTTGCGAACGAGATTGAAGGGCAAATTTGGCCAATTTTTTAGGGCAAAAAAAAAATAGTGGACTATTCTTGACAAATTGTGGGACAAATACTAGGGTTCATCATTGCATTGTGAGGCCATTACACAAAGTATTTCGAGAAGTCATGTTTGCCTGCTAACCTGTTTAGAATCTTGATTTGGCCCCAAAACCCTGAATGGACATAACTTCCTCATACGAAATCCGATTGCGGTGATTTTTGTTTTGTTGGAAAGCTCGTGGGGGATACAAAGTACATAATCATGATCTACATGCCTAGAGCTTCCCAAACGTGTGCTTGAAATTTTAAAATTCCTCAAATTTCTGTCAATCACGATCGCTTTGTCAATCGCGATCGACAAACCACGACGAACACCTACCGACGGCTTTGTCAATCGCGACCGACAGAGTCAACGACCGACTGACCATGACTGACTGAACCTATGCATGACACATGTCAATCGCGATCGAGCCATCAATCGTGATTGACCAGTCAATCGCGACTGACAGCCACGACGGACCTGTCAATCGCGACCGACATAGTCAACGATTGCTTGACCACGACGGATAGACCCTCGCGACGGACCTGTCAATCGCTATCGACCCATCAACCGTGACTGACAGAGTCAACGACCCTTTGACCACAACCGACTGAAAATCCGGGCCACGTGTCAATCGCAATTGACCCATCAATCGCGACTGGCAGCCACGACGGAGCTGTCAATCGCGATCGACACGTTGATCGCGATTGACCTATCAATCGTGACTGACAGAGCTTGCGAACGAGATTGAAGGGCAAATTTGGCCAATTTTTTAGGGCAAAAAAAAAATAGTGGACTATTCTTGACAAATTGTGGGACAAATACTAGGGTTCATCATTGCATTGTGAGGCCATTACACAAAGTATTTCGAGAAGTCATGTTTGCCTGCTAACCTGTTTAAAATCTTGATTTGGCCCCAAAACCCTGAATGGACATAACTTCCTCATACGAAATCCGATTGCGGTGATTTTTGTTTTGTTGGAAAGCTCGTGGGGGATACAAAGTACATAATCATGATCTACATGCCTAGAGCTTCCCAA
Source organism: Ceratopteris richardii (assembly GCA_020310875.1). NCBI lineage: Eukaryota > Viridiplantae > Streptophyta > Polypodiopsida > Polypodiales > Pteridaceae > Ceratopteris > Ceratopteris richardii. The sequence continues at coordinate 134,453,646 of CM035406.1, forward strand.
ACGTGTGCTTGAAATTTTAAAATTCCTCAAATTTCTGTCAATCACGATCGCTTTGTCAATCGCGATCGACAAACCACGACGAACACCTACCGACGGCTTTGTCAATCGCGACCGACAGAGTCAACGACCGACTGACCATGACTGACTGAACCTATGCATGACACATGTCAATCGCGATCGAGCCATCAATCGTGATTGACCAGTCAATCGCGACTGACAGCCACGACGGACCTGTCAATCGCGACCGACATAGTCAACGATTGCTTGACCACGACGGATAGACCCTCGCGACGGACCTGTCAATCGCTATCGACCCATCAACCGTGACTGACAGAGTCAACGACCCTTTGACCACAACCGACTGAAAATCCGGGCCACGTGTCAATCGCAATTGACCCATCAATCGCGACTGGCAGCCACGACGGAGCTGTCAATCGCGATCGACACGTTGATCGCGATTGACCTATCAATCGTGACTGACAGAGCTTGCGAACGAGATTGAAGGGCAAATTTGGCCAATTTTTTAGGGCAAAAAAAAAATAGTGGACTATTCTTGACAAATTGTGGGACAAATACTAGGGTTCATCATTGCATTGTGAGGCCATTACACAAAGTATTTCGAGAAGTCATGTTTGCCTGCTAACCTGTTTAAAATCTTGATTTGGCCCCAAAACCCTGAATGGACATAACTTCCTCATACGAAATCCGATTGCGGTGATTTTTGTTTTGTTGGAAAGCTCGTGGGGGATACAAAGTACATAATCATGATCTACATGCCTAGAGCTTCCCAAACGTGTGCTTGAAATTTTAAAATTCCTCAAATTTCTGTCAATCACGATCGCTTTGTCAATCGCGATCCGACAAACCACGACGAACACCTACCGACGGCTTTGTCAATCGCGACCGACAGAGTCAACGACCGACTGACCATGACTGACTGAACCTATGCATGACACATGTCAATCGCGATCGAGCCATCAATCGTGATTGACCAGTCAATCGCGACTGACAGCCACGACGGACCTGTCAATCGCGACCGACATAGTCAACGATTGCTTGACCACGACGGATAGACCCTCGCGACGGACCTGTCAATCGCTATCGACCCATCAACCGTGACTGACAGAGTCAACGACCCTTTGACCACAACCGACTGAAAATCCGGGCCACGTGTCAATCGCAATTGACCCATCAATCGCGACTGGCAGCCACGACGGAGCTGTCAATCGCGATCGACACGTTGATCGCGATTGACCTATCAATCGTGACTGACAGAGCTTGCGAACGAGATTGAAGGGCAAATTTGGCCAATTTTTTAGGGCAAAAAAAAAATAGTGGACTATTCTTGACAAATTGTGGGACAAATACTAGGGTTCATCATTGCATTGTGAGGCCATTACACAAAGTATTTCGAGAAGTCATGTTTGCCTGCTAACCTGTTTAAAATCTTGATTTGGCCCCAAAACCCTGAATGGACATAACTTCCTCATACGAAATCCGATTGCGGTGATTTTTGTTTTGTTGGAAAGCTCGTGGGGGATACAAAGTACATAATCATGATCTACATGCCTAGAGCTTCCCAAACGTGTGCTTGAAATTTTAAAATTCCTCAAATTTCTGTCAATCACGATCGCTTTGTCAATCGCGATCGACAAACCACGACGAACACCTACCGACGGCTTTGTCAATCGCGACCGACAGAGTCAACGACCGACTGACCATGACTGACTGAACCTATGCATGACACATGTCAATCGCGATCGAGCCATCAATCGTGATTGACCAGTCAATCGCGACTGACAGCCACGACGGACCTGTCAATCGCGACCGACATAGTCAACGATTGCTTGACCACGACGGATAGACCCTCGCGACGGACCTGTCAATCGCTATCGACCCATCAACCGTGACTGACAGAGTCAACGACCCTTTGACCACAACCGACTGAAAATCCGGGCCACGTGTCAATCGCAATTGACCCATCAATCGCGACTGGCAGCCACGACGGAGCTGTCAATCGCGATCGACACGTTGATCGCGATTGACCTATCAATCGTGACTGACAGAGCTTGCGAACGAGATTGAAGGGCAAATTTGGCCAATTTTTTAGGGCAAAAAAAAAATAGTGGACTATTCTTGACAAATTGTGGGACAAATACTAGGGTTCATCATTGCATTGTGAGGCCATTACACAAAGTATTTCGAGAAGTCATGTTTGCCTGCTAACCTGTTTAAAATCTTGATTTGGCCCCAAAACCCTGAATGGACATAACTTCCTCATACGAAATCCGATTGCGGTGATTTTTGTTTTGTTGGAAAGCTCGTGGGGGATACAAAGTACATAATCATGATCTACATGCCTAGAGCTTCCCAAACGTGTGCTTGAAATTTTAAAATTCCTCAAATTTCTGTCAATCACGATCGCTTTGTCAATCGCGATCGACAAACCACGACGAACACCTACCGACGGCTTTGTCAATCGCGACCGACAGAGTCAACGACCGACTGACCATGACTGACTGAACCTATGCATGACACATGTCAATCGCGATCGAGCCATCAATCGTGATTGACCAGTCAATCGCGACTGACAGCCACGACGGACCTGTCAATCGCGACCGACATAGTCAACGATTGCTTGACCACGACGGATAGACCCTCGCGACGGACCTGTCAATCGCTATCGACCCATCAACCGTGACTGACAGAGTCAACGACCCTTTGACCACAACCGACTGAAAATCCGGGCCACGTGTCAATCGCAATTGACCCATCAATCGCGACTGGCAGCCACGACGGAGCTGTCAATCGCGATCGACACGTTGATCGCGATTGACCTATCAATCGTGACTGACAGAGCTTGCGAACGAGATTGAAGGGCAAATTTGGCCAATTTTTTAGGGCAAAAAAAAAATAGTGGACTATTCTTGACAAATTGTGGGACAAATACTAGGGTTCATCATTGCATTGTGAGGCCATTACACAAAGTATTTCGAGAAGTCATGTTTGCCTGCTAACCTGTTTAAAATCTTGATTTGGCCCCAAAACCCTGAATGGACATAACTTCCTCATACGAAATCCGATTGCGGTGATTTTTGTTTTGTTGGAAAGCTCGTGGGGGATACAAAGTACATAATCATGATCTACATGCCTAGAGCTTCCCAAACGTGTGCTTGAAATTTTAAAATTCCTCAAATTTCTGTCAATCACGATCGCTTTGTCAATCGCGATCGACAAACCACGACGAACACCTACCGACGGCTTTGTCAATCGCGACCGACAGAGTCAACGACCGACTGACCATGACTGACTGAAACCTATGCATGACACATGTCAATCGCGATCGAGCCATCAATCGTGATTGACCAGTCAATCGCGACTGACAGCCACGACGGACCTGTCAATCGCGACCGACATAGTCAACGATTGCTTGACCACGACGGATAGACCCTCGCGACGGACCTGTCAATCGCTATCGACCCATCAACCGTGACTGACAGAGTCAACGACCCTTTGACCACAACCGACTGAAAATCCGGGCCACGTGTCAATCGCAATTGACCCATCAATCGCGACTGGCAGCCACGACGGAGCTGTCAATCGCGATCGACACGTTGATCGCGATTGACCTATCAATCGTGACTGACAGAGCTTGCGAACGAGATTGAAGGGCAAATTTGGCCAATTTTTTAGGGCAAAAAAAAAATAGTGGACTATTCTTGACAAATTGTGGGACAAATACTAGGGTTCATCATTGCATTGTGAGGCCATTACACAAAGTATTTCGAGAAGTCATGTTTGCCTGCTAACCTGTTTAAAATCTTGATTTGGCCCCAAAACCCTGAATGGACATAACTTCCTCATACGAAATCCGATTGCGGTGATTTTTGTTTTGTTGGAAAGCTCGTGGGGGATACAAAGTACATAATCATGATCTACATGCCTAGAGCTTCCCAAACGTGTGCTTGAAATTTTAAAATTCCTCAAATTTCTGTCAATCACGATCGCTTTGTCAATCGCGATCGACAAACCACGACGAACACCTACCGACGGCTTTGTCAATCGCGACCGACAGAGTCAACGACCGACTGACCATGACTGACTGAACCTATGCATGACACATGTCAATCGCGATCGAGCCATCAATCGTGATTGACCAGTCAATCGCGACTGACAGCCACGACGGACCTGTCAATCGCGACCGACATAGTCAACGATTGCTTGACCACGACGGATAGACCCTCGCGACGGACCTGTCAATCGCTATCGACCCATCAACCGTGACTGACAGAGTCAACGACCCTTTGACCACAACCGACTGAAAATCCGGGCCACGTGTCAATCGCAATTGACCCATCAATCGCGACTGGCAGCCACGACGGAGCTGTCAATCGCGATCGACACGTTGATCGCGATTGACCTATCAATCGTGACTGACAGAGCTTGCGAACGAGATTGAAGGGCAAATTTGGCCAATTTTTTAGGGCAAAAAAAAAATAGTGGACTATTCTTGACAAATTGTGGGACAAATACTAGGGTTCATCATTGCATTGTGAGGCCATTACACAAAGTATTTCGAGAAGTCATGTTTGCCTGCTAACCTGTTTAAAATCTTGATTTGGCCCCAAAACCCTGAATGGACATAACTTCCTCATACGAAATCCGATTGCGGTGATTTTTGTTTTGTTGGAAAGCTCGTGGGGGATACAAAGTACATAATCATGATCTACATGCCTAGAGCTTCCCAAACGTGTGCTTGAAATTTTAAAATTCCTCAAATTTCTGTCAATCACGATCGCTTTGTCAATCGCGATCGACAAACCACGACGAACACCTACCGACGGCTTTGTCAATCGCGACCGACAGAGTCAACGACCGACTGACCATGACTGACTGAACCTATGCATGACACATGTCAATCGCGATCGAGCCATCAATCGTGATTGACCAGTCAATCGCGACTGACAGCCACGACGGACCTGTCAATCGCGACCGACATAGTCAACGATTGCTTGACCACGACGGATAGACCCTCGCGACGGACCTGTCAATCGCTATCGACCCATCAACCGTGACTGACAGAGTCAACGACCCTTTGACCACAACCGACTGAAAATCCGGGCCACGTGTCAATCGCAATTGACCCATCAATCGCGACTGGCAGCCACGACGGAGCTGTCAATCGCGATCGACACGTTGATCGCGATTGACCTATCAATCGTGACTGACAGAGCTTGCGAACGAGATTGAAGGGCAAATTTGGCCAATTTTTTAGGGCAAAAAAAAAATAGTGGACTATTCTTGACAAATTGTGGGACAAATACTAGGGTTCATCATTGCATTGTGAGGCCATTACACAAAGTATTTCGAGAAGTCATGTTTGCCTGCTAACCTGTTTAGAATCTTGATTTGGCCCCAAAACCCTGAATGGACATAACTTCCTCATACGAAATCCGATTGCGGTGATTTTTGTTTTGTTGGAAAGCTCGTGGGGGATACAAAGTACATAATCATGATCTACATGCCTAGAGCTTCCCAAACGTGTGCTTGAAATTTTAAAATTCCTCAAATTTCTGTCAATCACGATCGCTTTGTCAATCGCGATCGACAAACCACGACGAACACCTACCGACGGCTTTGTCAATCGCGACCGACAGAGTCAACGACCGACTGACCATGACTGACTGAACCTATGCATGACACATGTCAATCGCGATCGAGCCATCAATCGTGATTGACCAGTCAATCGCGACTGACAGCCACGACGGACCTGTCAATCGCGACCGACATAGTCAACGATTGCTTGACCACGACGGATAGACCCTCGCGACGGACCTGTCAATCGCTATCGACCCATCAACCGTGACTGACATAGTCAACGACCCTTTGACCACAACCGACTGAAAATCCGGGCCACGTGTCAATCGCAATTGACCCATCAATCGCGACTGGCAGCCACGACGGAGCTGTCAATCGCGATCGACACGTTGATCGCGATTGACCTATCAATCGTGACTGACAGAGCTTGCGAACGAGATTGAAGGGCAAATTTGGCCAATTTTTTAGGGCAAAAAAAAAATAGTGGACTATTCTTGACAAATTGTGGGACAAATACTAGGGTTCATCATTGCATTGTGAGGCCATTACACAAAGTATTTCGAGAAGTCATGTTTGCCTGCTAACCTGTTTAAAATCTTGATTTGGCCCCAAAACCCTGAATGGACATAACTTCCTCATACGAAATCCGATTGCGGTGATTTTTGTTTTGTTGGAAAGCTCGTGGGGGATACAAAGTACATAATCATGATCTACATGCCTAGAGCTTCCCAAACGTGTGCTTGAAATTTTAAAATTCCTCAAATTTCTGTCAATCACGATCGCTTTGTCAATCGCGATCGACAAACCACGACGAACACCTACCGACGGCTTTGTCAATCGCGACCGACAGAGTCAACGACCGACTGACCATGACTGACTGAACCTATGCATGACACATGTCAATCGCGATCGAGCCATCAATCGTGATTGACCAGTCAATCGCGACTGACAGCCACGACGGACCTGTCAATCGCGACCGACATAGTCAACGATTGCTTGACCACGACGGATAGACCCTCGCGACGGACCTGTCAATCGCTATCGACCCATCAACCGTGACTGACAGAGTCAACGACCCTTTGACCACAACCGACTGAAAATCCGGGCCACGTGTCAATCGCAATTGACCCATCAATCGCGACTGGCAGCCACGACGGAGCTGTCAATCGCGATCGACACGTTGATCGCGATTGACCTATCAATCGTGACTGACAGAGCTTGCGAACGAGATTGAAGGGCAAATTTGGCCAATTTTTTAGGGCAAAAAAAAAATAGTGGACTATTCTTGACAAATTGTGGGACAAATACTAGGGTTCATCATTGCATTGTGAGGCCATTACACAAAGTATTTCGAGAAGTCATGTTTGCCTGCTAACCTGTTTAAAATCTTGATTTGGCCCCAAAACCCTGAATGGACATAACTTCCTCATACGAAATCCGATTGCGGTGATTTTTGTTTTGTTGGAAAGCTCGTGGGGGATACAAAGTACATAATCATGATCTACATGCCTAGAGCTTCCCAAACGTGTGCTTGAAATTTTAAAATTCCTCAAATTTCTGTCAATCACGATCGCTTTGTCAATCGCGATCGACAGAGTGAACGACCGACTGACCATGACTGACTGAACCTATGCATGACACATGTCAATCGCGATCGAGCCATCAATCGTGATTGACCAGTCAATCGCGACTGACAGCCACGACGGACCTGTCAATCGCGACCGACATAGTCAACGATTGCTTGACCACGACGGATAGACCCTCGCGACGGACCTGTCAATCGCTATCGACCCATCAACCGTGACTGACAGAGTCAACGACCCTTTGACCACAACCGACTGAAAATCCGGGCCACGTGTCAATCGCAATTGACCCATCAATCGCGACTGGCAGCCACGACGGAGCTGTCAATCGCGATCGACACGTTGATCGCGATTGACCTATCAATCGTGACTGACAGAGCTTGCGAACGAGATTGAAGGGCAAATTTGGCCAATTTTTTAGGGCAAAAAAAAAAATAGTGGACTATTCTTGACAAATTGTGGGACAAATACTAGGGTTCATCATTGCATTGTGAGGCCATTACACAAAGTATTTCGAGAAGTCATGTTTGCCTGCTAACCTGTTTAAAATCTTGATTTGGCCCCAAAACCCTGAATGGACATAACTTCCTCATACGAAATCCGATTGCGGTGATTTTGTTTTGTTGGAAAGCTCGTGGGGGATACAAAGTACATAATCATGATCTACATGCCTAGAGCTTCCCAAACGTGTGCTTGAAATTTTAAAATTCCTCAAATTTCTGTCAATCACGATCGCTTTGTCAATCGCGATCGACAAACCACGACGAACACCTACCGACGGCTTTGTCAATCGCGACCGACAGAGTCAACGACCGACTGACCATGACTGACTGAACCTATGCATGACACATGTCAATCGCGATCGAGCCATCAATCGTGATTGACCAGTCAATCGCGACTGACAGCCACGACGGACCTGTCAATCGCGACCGACATAGTCAACGATTGCTTGACCACGACGGATAGACCCTCGCGACGGACCTGTCAATCGCTATCGACCCATCAACCGTGACTGACAGAGTCAACGACCCTTTGACCACAACCGACTGAAAATCCGGGCCACGTGTCAATCGCAATTGACCCATCAATCGCGACTGGCAGCCACGACGGAGCTGTCAATCGCGATCGACACGTTGATCGCGATTGACCTATCAATCGTGACTGACAGAGCTTGCGAACGAGATTGAAGGGCAAATTTGGCCAATTTTTTAGGGCAAAAAAAAAATAGTGGACTATTCTTGACAAATTGTGGGACAAATACTAGGGTTCATCATTGCATTGTGAGGCCATTACACAAAGTATTTCGAGAAGTCATGTTTGCCTGCTAACCTGTTTAAAATCTTGATTTGGCCCCAAAACCCTGAATGGACATAACTTCCTCATACGAAATCCGATTGCGGTGATTTTTGTTTTGTTGGAAAGCTCGTGGGGGATACAAAGTACATAATCATGATCTACATGCCTAGAGCTTCCCAAACGTGTGCTTGAAATTTTAAAATTCCTCAAATTTCTGTCAATCACGATCGCTTTGTCAATCGCGATCGACAAACCACGACGAACACCTACCGACGGCTTTGTCAATCGCGACCGACAGAGTCAACGACCGACTGACCATGACTGACTGAACCTATGCATGACACATGTCAATCGCGATCGAGCCATCAATCGTGATTGACCAGTCAATCGCGACTGACAGCCACGACGGACCTGTCAATCGCGACCGACATAGTCAACGATTGCTTGACCACGACGGATAGACCCTCGCGACGGACCTGTCAATCGCTATCGACCCATCAACCGTGACTGACAGAGTCAACGACCCTTTGACCACAACCGACTGAAAATCCGGGCCACGTGTCAATCGCAATTGACCCATCAATCGCGACTGGCAGCCACGACGGAGCTGTCAATCGCGATCGACACGTTGATCGCGATTGACCTATCAATCGTGACTGACAGAGCTTGCGAACGAGATTGAAGGGCAAATTTGGCCAATTTTTTAGGGCAAAAAAAAAATAGTGGACTATTCTTGACAAATTGTGGGACAAATACTAGGGTTCATCATTGCATTGTGAGGCCATTACACAAAGTATTTCGAGAAGTCATGTTTGCCTGCTAACCTGTTTAGAATCTTGATTTGGCCCCAAAACCCTGAATGGACATAACTTCCTCATACGAAATCCGATTGCGGTGATTTTGTTTTGTTGGAAAGCTCGTGGGGGATACAAAGTACATAATCATGATCTACATGCCTAGAGCTTCCCAAACGTGTGCTTGAAATTTTAAAATTCCTCAAATTTCTGTCAATCACGATCGCTTTGTCAATCGCGATCGACAAACCACGACGAACACCTACCGACGGCTTTGTCAATCGCGACCGACAGAGTCAACGACCGACTGACCATGACTGACTGAACCTATGCATGACACATGTCAATCGCGATCGAGCCATCAATCGTGATTGACCAGTCAATCGCGACTGACAGCCACGACGGACCTGTCAATCGCGACCGACATAGTCAACGATTGCTTGACCACGACGGATAGACCCTCGCGACGGACCTGTCAATCGCTATCGACCCATCAACCGTGACTGACAGAGTCAACGACCCTTTGACCACAACCGACTGAAAATCCGGGCCACGTGTCAATCGCAATTGACCCATCAATCGCGACTGGCAGCCACGACGGAGCTGTCAATCGCGATCGACACGTTGATCGCGATTGACCTATCAATCGTGACTGACAGAGCTTGCGAACGAGATTGAAGGGCAAATTTGGCCAATTTTTTAGGGCAAAAAAAAAATAGTGGACTATTCTTGACAAATTGTGGGACAAATACTAGGGTTCATCATTGCATTGTGAGGCCATTACACAAAGTATTTCGAGAAGTCATGTTTGCCTGCTAACCTGTTTAAAATCTTGATTTGGCCCCAAAACCCTGAATGGACATAACTTCCTCATACGAAATCCGATTGCGGTGATTTTTGTTTTGTTGGAAAGCTCGTGGGGGATACAAAGTACATAATCATGATCTACATGCCTAGAGCTTCCCAAACGTGTGCTTGAAATTTTAAAATTCCTCAAATTTCTGTCAATCACGATCGCTTTGTCAATCGCGATCGACAAACCACGACGAACACCTACCGACGGCTTTGTCAATCGCGACCGACAGAGTCAACGACCGAACTGACCATGACTGACTGAACCTATGCATGACACATGTCAATCGCGATCGAGCCATCAATCGTGATTGACCAGTCAATCCGACTGACAGCCACGACGGACCTGTCAATCGCGACCGACATAGTCAACGATTGCTTGACCACGACGGATAGACCCTCGCGACGGACCTGTCAATCGCTATCGACCCATCAACCGTGACTGACAGAGTCAACGGACCCTTTGACCACAACCGACTGAAAATCCGGGCCACGTGTCAATCGCAATTGACCCATCAATCGCGACTGGCAGCCACGACGGAGCTGTCAATCGCGATCGACACGTTGATCGCGATTGACCTATCAATCGTGACTGACAGAGCTTGCGAACGAGATTGAAGGGCAAATTTGGCCAATTTTTTAGGGCAAAAAAAAAAATAGTGGACTATTCTTGACAAATTGTGGGACAAATACTAGGGTTCATCATTGCATTGTGAGGCCATTACACAAAGTATTTCGAGAAGTCATGTTTGCCTGCTAACCTGTTTAGAATCTTGATTTGGCCCCAAAACCCTGAATGGACATAACTTCCTCATACGAAATCCGATTGCGGTGATTTTTGTTTTGTTGGAAAGCTCGTGGGGGATACAAAGTACATAATCATGATCTACATGCCTAGAGCTTCCCAAACGTGTGCTTGAAATTTTAAAATTCCTCAAATTTCTGTCAATCACGATCGCTTTGTCAATCGCGATCGACAAACCACGACGAACACCTACCGACGGCTTTGTCAATCGCGACCGACAGAGTCAACGACCGACTGACCATGACTGACTGAACCTATGCATGACACATGTCAATCGCGATCGAGCCATCAATCGTGATTGACCAGTCAATCGCGACTGACAGCCACGACGGACCTGTCAATCGCGACCGACATAGTCAACGATTGCTTGACCACGACGGATAGACCCTCGCGACGGACCTGTCAATCGCTATCGACCCATCAACCGTGACTGACATAGTCAACGACCCTTTGACCACAACCGACTGAAAATCCGGGCCACGTGTCAATCGCAATTGACCCATCAATCGCGACTGGCAGCCACGACGGAGCTGTCAATCGCGATCGACACGTTGATCGCGATTGACCTATCAATCGTGACTGACAGAGCTTGCGAACGAGATTGAAGGGCAAATTTGGCCAATTTTTTAGGGCAAAAAAAAAATAGTGGACTATTCTTGACAAATTGTGGGACAAATACTAGGGTTCATCATTGCATTGTGAGGCCATTACACAAAGTATTTCGAGAAGTCATGTTTGCCTGCTAACCTGTTTAAAATCTTGATTTGGCCCCAAAACCCTGAATGGACATAACTTCCTCATACGAAATCCGATTGCGGTGATTTTGTTTTGTTGGAAAGCTCGTGGGGATACAAAGTACATAATCATGATCTACATGCCTAGAGCTTCCCAAACGTGTGCTTGAAATTTTAAAATTCCTCAAATTTCTGTCAATCACGATCGCTTTGTCAATCGCGATCACAAACCACGGACGAACACCTACCGACGGCTTGTCAATCGCGACCGGACAGAGTCAACGACCGACTGACCATGACTGACTGAACCTATGCATGACACATGTCAATCGCGATCGAGCCATCAATCGTGATTGACCAGTCAATCGCGACTGACAGCCACGACGGACCTGTCAATCGCGACCGACATAGTCAACGATTGCTTGACCACGACGGATAGACCCTCGCGACGGACCTGTCAATCGCTATCGACCCATCAACCGTGACTGACAGAGTCAACGACCCTTTTGACCACAACCGACTGAAAATCCGGGCCACGTGTCAATCGCAATTGACCCATCAATCGCGACTGGCAGCCACGACGGAGCTGTCAATCGCGATCGACACGTTGATCGCGATTGACCTATCAATCGTGACTGACAGAGCTTGCGAACGGAGATTGAAGGGCAAATTTGGCCAATTTTTTAGGGCAAAAAAAATAGTGGACTATTCTTGACAAATTGTGGGACAAATACTAGGGTTCATCATTGCATTGTGAGGCCATTACACAAAGTATTTCGAGAAGTCATGTTTGCCTGCTAACCTTTAAATCTTGATTTGGCCCCAAAACCCTGAATGGACATAACTTCCTCATACGAAATCCGATTGCGGTGATTTTTGTTTTGTGGAAAGCTCGTGGGGGATACAAAGTACATAATCATGATCTACATGCCTAGAGCTTCCCAAACGTGTGCTTGAAATTTTAAAATTCCTCAAATTTCTGTCAATCACGATCGCTTTGTCAATCGCGATCGACAAACCACGACGAACACCTACCGACGGCTTTGTCAATCGCGACCGACAGAGTCAACGACCGA
>CM035406.1:134476383-134788883 GCA_020310875.1 Ceratopteris richardii
GATGACAAGGTATGCCAAGGTCTATGCCTTGGTCGCTGCCTTAGTTGTAAGCCTTGGAGAAACCCTTGGGGGGGGGGGGGTGCTCGCTTCGCTCGCACAAAAAGGAGTAAAGTGTGAAGCATTGGCAAGTGGTTATGTGCATCTTTCGCTATTTGAGTGGTACCCAAGTAATTGGATTGTTTTATCCCAAGGTGGGATCATTATCACTAGATTTACATGCTTTTTTTGGATTAGATTGGTCTTGTTGCTATGACATCATGTGTCCACTAGTGGTTTTTCCTTCATGCTTGGTATCTCATGCACATCTTAGTTGAGAAAAAATCCACCTACTGTGGCCACTTCTAGTTGTGAGGCCGAGTATAGGGTAGCTTTCACAACCATTGTTGAGTGTGTGTGGCTCATATGCATTTTGGCTGATTTGGGTGTTTGGTCAATCTTCTCCCACCGCCATCTTCATTGATAGTCGTGCATTGACAGTTATGAGGAACCCTATGTTTCATGCTCGCACAAATCAATTGAGGTGCATTATCATTATGTCAAGGAGAGGTTCTCTATTGTAGAGATGAGTTTGAAGCTTTTTGCAAAGCTTTGGGATTACTTCCTTTTGTGGAATGATCCCTTTCTGCATAGCTTGGCATTTCCTCATACATAAGTGTGAACCCCTTGTTGAGCGCATCACTACCATGGGGGATTTGATGATATATTGTGGTAGTGATGTATATAAACACACTTTGGAGTGCCATGGCACTTTTTTTCCCTCTTTAGGAGGTTTTTTCCCTCAAATTGTATATATGCCTATAACCCTAATGGTTCATTTATCTTTGTACATTCACTTGGTAATACATTCAATATTGTGTGTTGTGCTCCAAGCTTATTCTTTTTATTCCTTGTGTTGTTTTGTGTGCTTTCGCATACCTCAAAACTCCAATAAGATATGTATTTATATAGATAGATATGGATATTAATGAAATTCATAGATAAGTATAGATAGATAAATTAGATGGATATGAAACCTTTTAGATAATAGCTATATAGGTAAGATATGAACTAAGTTATTTAAATTCTATACATTAAGGAAGAAGTAAATAAAATGATATATTCATTAATACAATCTTTGTTTCTGCTTCTTGGACATCCATCATGAACACCCATCATTGAATTAATCTTATCATTATGAGTAAGCATAATGCATCATATAAGATCAAACATCAAATCATAGATGATAATTATAATGATTAATGAGTACTCAAATCATACCTCATAATCATTGTCAGGAAATGATTATTCATTGGTAGAATCCTTTCATAATGGGCACAATCCATCCTCATCATTATCTAGAGATGTGATTGAAGATCATTTAACCACTTGTTGTATACATTTTCACTACATTTACTGTAAACGGAATGGTTCTTCATTCCTCTTTCTCAATCAGATGAGCTCCCTTTTTTTCATAGATGCTTGGACCTCCCTTGTCTCTTACACAAATTTATGACTTCAATTACCTTTTCTCAAAAGGTCTTGATAAAATAGTAAGGTTTTGGCTCTATTGCACAAAATTAGTTTCAACCATGTATTCCTCATGAGGATGTTGATATATTTAGGAAGTGATGTGTGTGAACAAACTAGGACCTTCGAGCCACTTTTTTCCCCCTTTAGGAGGTTTTTTCCCCTGGCTTGTATATATGCCTGTATCCCTAACATGTTACTTATCTTTGTACATTCTAGTGGTAATACGTTCAGTATTGTGGGTTGTGCTCCAAGCTTCTTCTTCTTCCTTGTGTTTTTTGAGTGCTTCCATAGACCTCAAACTCCAACAATTGGTATGAGAGCAGGTTGTTGCTTCATCTAGGGTGTTGTAGACACCCCTTCGGTCACAATCTCAGAATTGCACGGAATTTGGTGAGCATACTCAACATGATTAGGAGATCAAAATTGCTTTGCTTTGTGGTGCCAAAATCCTAATTTGAGTTTGTTTTGACCTCGGAACACACTAATGTATGCTTATGCAGGCAATTTTGTATTTTTGTGCCAAAGATATATACAGGTTCCACATTGCCAGTATAAGCATCTTGAAGTCTGCTACAGGTTTAGTAGAACTTTACAAGGTAATTCTATTCAATTTTTTGAGATACAATCAATTTTCTGCATTAGGGTATTTTAGTGAGTGGCCATGGATGAAAACAGTGATGCATTCCGTACATTGGTTGTTGAGAATAAGTTGGATGGTACTTGTATAATTCATGGGTTCAGAAGGTTAAACATATGGATTCTAAAGGTTAGAATATGATGTATGTTTTCTTTGGTCTAACTCTTGAATTACCCTTGGAACATGCCTTGAACCTTTGGGTGAAACCTTTGGTTTTAACCCTTGAGGTATTTATTCATATGAGCTCCCAATTGAGTGGTTGGAACCTTAGGCTTGATTTATCCTAAGGTATGGAACCTTAGTCTTGGGAGAAGCTTCTCTAGGAGCCACCTTGTTAGGAGTATGGTCTTGGTAGTTGGATTTATGAGTAGTTATTGCATTTCACACATTGGTATCTAGAGCTTAGGTTGATCTTTTATTCCTGGCGAGAACTTGGCTGTGAGTCTTCACTCGGCTCTGAGTTTTTCCATTACTTCCGCCATGTGTGGCTCTGGCACACCCTTTGAGGGTTCCTTTTAGAGGAGCAAAAGAACACGTATGAATCCCCACTACAAGAAGCGAGGCTGGGGTGCCTTCAAGGCCATTCAACCAATGGCTACACCCGGCCAGAGCTGACTCTAATAGAGGCGTGCACGGAACCACACAAGAGGGTGGAGAAGCTCTTCAGAGCGCACATCTACCATAGTGCCCAACGGCGAGCCTGATGCCCGCACGTTATGAAAGAAGGAGCCTATCCTGACACATTATATAGAGCAGATAATCAGGGCAGTATCAAATTTATGGGATAAAATCTTGAGCGTACAGGACACGCAAATCACTGAAGCCTTTTTTCCTCTCACTTCCCCCATAATAGGTGCACACAGATAGCTAAGCAAAGTCAGTTATAGCCCGATCCTCTGCCTTTGGCGGATGGCTAGAGCACACCAAGGAGAAATACAATAGTTACCTTCCATGAATCTCATGAGGAGGAATAAATCATCAACGATTTGAATGGGAGAACAAGCATAAAGTAATGGAAGCTAAGTATTTCCTCTTTACACTACTATTATGCATTTGAGGTAAAGGATGCATGATCTGTAGTTCATGAATACTTTTATCATCATAGAGTTGAGAAAATTTCAATTCATGGAGCGGCATACATTGAATATGCATAAGACACACATAGTGTTCCATAAAAGAAGTTGATAGGTGATTCACTATATCAAAAGGAGAGTCTCCAAGTACGAATGAAAGCTAAGTATCTTTCTCTCTCTTTTTTGAGTTCAATATGCATTTGAAACATTAGAAGATTGAAAGAAAGCATGCCTTATGGTTCATAGAGAATATTTACTAACATAGAGTTAGGAAAATATCCATTTACTATTGGCATGCATCCAATATGCATAGAATTCCTTTTATATATCATTATAGTATTCATGGAATGATATGTGAACTAGTATCTTATGGGATAAGGAGAAAGTCTTCTATCTACATGCAATTATGCATCCTTAGAGTTTTGTTAAGATTAAAGGCTAATTGGGGCATAAAGTAAGTATATTAGTGCCCAAAGGAAGGACATTATAGATCGATCAAAGCAAGATAATCCCAACTTTGCAACCTTAGTTTCAAATCATCCAAATGGGCAATCCTCTATGTGTCCAAAAGACTAATGGATGGACGAAGCTATGATGGAGGTAAGTGTAACTTCCAATTTGTTCATCTTTATTTTTTTTGTTTTCGATGCTAATGGAATGCATGAAAGAATGCATTTCAAATAAAGCAAGTTAATTCCTCATGCACATGGAATGGTGCATAGAATGACTCATTTTAATGGTTCATTGAAGGCATAAATTAAAATAAAAATGAATCTCATTGGCATGGAATGGACTCACATTGGAATGATGATGAGATATTGAGCATATCAAGTTCATCATAATAGAGCATGACATGAATGGGTATTTTAAGCATAAATCCTTGCATTAAATGGAGTTCAAACTATGTGAACTCCATGCATGCTTTAAAGAGTGGTTCAATTATTTTTGAACCTTATGCATGCTAAACATCTTCAAACAAAGATGTATCTCTTCTTGTCATACATAAGATATGCATAAATTTAATCACACATGCATAGGTTGATGGGACATGAGAGCGAAGTAAATTCAGGAAGTTTAAGGATTAAGATAGGAAATGACTTCTTTGGGATAAGTCAGAAGTATAAAAGCTTAATGGTATATTGATGTTTGGTGAATCAATAACCATTAAATTTTTATATGTTGGCTTGATCCAAAAGTGAACAAAATTTTTTACAAATAGAAAAAACCTTAAACTTCGAGTCCTATTTAGGGACCCTGAAGTTCCATAATACCCATGGCATGCCTAATCAGTAAGTCCAAGCACTTAAAGCTTCAAATCCAACAAGTTTCTCTTCTTATTAAACCAGAAATGGTGGTAATAAGAACTTGGATTGAAAAAAATCAAAAAGAGAAATGAGAAGCCTATGAAAGACCCTACACTCATGGGGTAATTTTTCATTTATGAACAATGTTAAGAAGTTCAGATGAACTTTTACATCTGATCATTGAGGACAATGATCACACAAAAAGTGGGAAGAGAATGTCCTCAAATGACATATTAGGGAAAAACTAGTTGAACAATTTTACCCTTTTAGCATTCATTTCTTCCCCAATAAGTTTCTTCCTTCATTGACAAGAGGTAGGATCCATTTGGAGCTTTGAGAAAATTGCTTCAAGAGTGCAGAATTGTAACTCATTAAGCATATCTAGAGAAGAGGGAGATTAAAGGGTTGAAAGGAACTCTTAAGACCTCTACTCTAAAATGTGCTCTATGAGTAAGAAACAATTTATCAAGATGGTTAACAAGGTAACCATTTAGCAAAGCTTATGATTGACTATATCCTTTGATATAGATGCCTACTTATGTCAATAAATGATATCTACTATGAGAATACTAGCTCTATTATCAAATGACATAAACAAAGATAACTTTGATTGCATCTAATCAAGGAAATAGTTCAATGAAAGCTCAAAGTCTTTGCAAAGAACAAATCAAGACTCTGTAAGAATGTAGCTTACAAAGATTTTGATTATATTTGATCAGACTAAAACGAATGGAGTTTAATCCTTGAGTAAGAGCTAACGTTTTCTACACTAAGGTGGGATTGTAAATCGGATGGTATGGGACATCTAGGTTTACAATGTCACTTAAGTGGGTTCAATGGTATGGGACACTGAACTTAAGGATAATGGAAGCTTAAGCTCAATGATATTCGAGAGCTTTTTGAGTGAATAATTTAGCATAAATGAACCTCCCATTTGGATAGGAAATTAAAAGATCATCAATTTCCTACAGTTTTCGAGGACGAAAACTCTTTAAAGGGGGGAAGAAAGGTATCATCAATATAATACTTCTAAGAAAAAGATATTCCTTAACTCTTTCATGAAAGTTAAGGAGTACATTGGATGTCGAAGTACCTAAGTGTGTTTGAATTAAATCTCAAACAAAATAAGAACCAGATAGGTAAGAAGGGAATTCAATAAAGAATTCCAATTTGGCAAGTAAACAAAGGTAATCTAGCCAAATACTTGAAGCATATTTAGAGTAGGGTATTTGAGAATGGATAAAGATAGGTCCAAAGTTTGGATCAGTAAGCATGACAACTTGCTTAAGTCAAAAGAGGTGACATATAATTGTTGATCCCTAAAAATTGAGAAAGCCAAGTGACCTAACTTGGTCAAATATATCCAACCCTTGATGGTTGGATAATCGAAGAGGCATACATTGGTCAAAAAGATCAAAGAGGCATACATTGGATAATCGCAGAGGCATACATTGTTCAAAGGTCAACCTAAATAGACCTTTGAATTAATTGACATTAGAAACCTTAGTCTTTGCTCTCATGAAAATGAGGCCAAGGATTTCCAAGATGGAATTCATGATCATGGTAAATGATCATAGAGCATTGAAAAGATAAGGGCAAAGAATGTGGAAAGGTTAAGGATGTTGTTCTATGGATTGGAAAAAGAACTCACTGGTATGGGACAGTGAGAACTAACTCCCATTGAGATTTTTCTCTAATGGCGAGAGAGAAAATAGGCTCAAGATCCGATAGGAAAAATCACAATAAGCCTTAAAGATAAGACCATTTAAATTAAGGTCTTTGGTTTTATGAGGTGTAGAAATGTACCTCCTCGAACCAATTTAATACACCTAGTTGTATGAACAAAAGGGTAAATAGAATGAACATGACATTTACCCTAGAAAAGGCTATCCTTTATCCTCTTAAGCAGATGCATTTTTATTGATAAAATGCATAGCCAAATTTTATGTGGAACAATAATTTGGATAAGTAAGAGGGTAAAAGAAATTTGGGAGTTTACAAAGTTAAACTCCAAAAGTAAGTCAAGCCTATTCAAGTATAATAGGCTTGAATGAAAGAATGATCTGTAAAAGATCTTATTTTGAATCTTTGGTGAGAACAAGTGATTCAAGAATGTTCCTAGCAAGATCTGAGATATGATGCCTAGAAACAGGTATCTTTCTTGCAAGTCCTTGGAACTAAAGCTACAAAACTTTAATCATCTCAACCCCATCCAATAGAAAATCTAGAGGGTATCTTGATGACTTGATAAAGCATTATTCCTCAATTATTTTGAGGATTTGAAGGAATTGGTTTAGTAAGCTCTCTTTCTCTTTGCAAAGCTTTGGTGACCTTTGAGGTTAGTATAGATAACTACCTCGAGTATGAACTATAATCGGTTCAAGATAGTCAGTACTGATTCTCATTGGAAAGGACTGGCTAACAAAGAACAAGGTAGAGACCCAAGAGAATGGTCTACCTAATAATTCCCAATTCCTAAAAGTCATCTTTGGATCTAAGTCTTGAATGTTAAAACTTCCAAAAGGATTAAACTCTATTCTGAGAATTAATCCAGGGAAAATCAAACATGATCAAGATAGGGATCTACTTGTGGACTTGAACTTGTAGATTGGGTATATTATCATTCGGGATACTTGAGCTTTATGTTTCAAGAAAACCTGGATGATTGAAATAAGTCCACCTAAGTTGCCAAGGAATGAGAAGTTAGTATTTCTCCTCATTTTATTGTTTATGTTTTGGCAAGGACTCACTAGACCCACTTTACTAAGTTCACATCTTTAGCTAAGTCCTATCAAATACAAATATTTGTATTTGAAAAGGACTATAAAAGAATAAGTTAAGTTCAGAACATCTGAAGATTCCTCTCCTTTCTGTTGAAAGTGGAAGATGAATCTAGTTTCTGTCCCTTTCAAGATAGAGATAGGATCTCTATCATAGACTCGTAAAATTATAAATTTCTAGGAAAGTACAAAGTTTATTGAAATGTATTATTTTATGGAGCTCAAGGATTGTGAAAGTGCCAAAAGAAAAAGACCACCAAAGAAGTCCACCCATCTCACTAGTCCATAGGTACAGGGCATGCATGTACATTCGGGGGACTAAGAGAAAGTGATTTGGGCAGGGATTTTTGATTCCTTTCCTTTGAGATTAAGATAGGGATTAGCCTTTATCTGATTACTGGAAACGAATCTAAAGAGAGAGATGACCATGCTCAGAGTATAGATCATGGTGCACGGGGGAATACTTCACATATTATACCTACACGCATTTTCGAGGACGAAAATGTTAAAGGGTGGAACAATGTTGTATAATTCATGGGTTTAGAAGGTTAAACATATGGATTCTAAAGGTTAGAATATGATGTATGTTTGCTTTGGTCTAGCCCTTGAATTACCCTTGGAACATGCCTTGAACCTTTGGGTGAAACCTTTGGTTTTAACCCTTGAGGTATCTATTCATATGAGCTCCCAATTGAATGGTTGGCACCTTAGGCTTGATTTATCCTAAGGTATGGGAACCTTAGTCTTGGGAGAAGCCTCTCTAGGAGCCACCTTGTGTGTACGTGAGAGAAGAATCCTCATTTGATTTAGAAGGCATGTGATAGACCTTGGGAAATTAGAAGGCATGTGGTCACCCCTGGGAAAGTGTCCACATGAGGGACACTTGGCCAATCTCAAGGACATGCACCCCCTTGGCCTAGAGGTATATATATGGGTGGAGTTGGATGGGTCGATACGTGCTCTCCCTTAGGAGTATGGTCTTGGTAGTTGGATTTATGAGTAGTTATTGCATTTCACAACAGTACCAATTACCCATTATGGGCTTATATGATGCATCATGTATTGGTTGCAAAAGGACTGTGGAATATTGTGCGGGGTGTTGAAAAACATCCTATTACACCTGCAAACGCAATTGTTGAAGTGATGTAGACAACATTGAAGATGAGAATATTCTTCATGTTCCTATTTGTGCTATAGTTCATATTGCAGAGCAAATTTGTTGGGATGGTAGAGATGCTTAGGCACATGCATTGATAGCCTTGTCTATCAAATGTGCCATTTTTTGGAAGCAATATCATATAGGTACAATGTTCTATTGGTCAAATTTTGCTCAGGTATCACAGCATTAGTAGCTAGTCCTTTAGTACCCTCTACAACCAAAGGCACTGCATGTTGTGGCTAGACAATTGGCCTCCCAAAGAATCCAGCCGCGTTCAAGTCCCACGAGCGGCAGTGCAAATCGTGTAGGAATTTTTTTTTATCATGCTTTTTAAATATATGTTGTTCAGAAACGTGAACGGATGGCATGCAAAAGCAATCGAATTGATGAAATGCATGTGTTCGCTAAAAGCTACAATTACAATCGCTGTGTTATGCTTTTGGATATTTCTTTATTACCATGAAGGCTATGCTATATAAGAACAAGCTTGGGTCACTTTGTTAATCATCCTACACCTATTACAACACAAGCTTTGGAGCTTGGTCCCTCAATAGAGGTGGTGCTTCTAGCACATGGGGCAGCCATGGTGCTATTTTGGAGCATGTTAAGGAGTGGCTATGGAGTTCTTCTTGAAGAAGAAGAGTGTGCTCACACTCTTGCTTATGGAGAGGACATACCTATCAACAGCTTGGTGGTGTGGATCGGCCATTCACTTGATGTATTTGAAGATTGTCTTCTACATGAAGATTTTGGTTTACTTCAAAGACATTGGATGGTGGTTAACATAAGATTTGCATCTTATGTTAAGAATTCAGGTACATATTCTCTTTATGCACACAGGTACTACTTGGGGTTTATGGAGGCAGTGGCATCCATATCACATTCGGCATAGGTACAAGAGAATTAGTACATGTATGCTTTATGCATATTTGGATGAGGTGTTCGAGAAGGTATATTCATATGAGTATGATGATGTTTGACAACAAGCTTGTTAACCATGCTCGCACTAAGCACATTGAGGTGCATTATCTTTATGTAAGGGAGAGGATCTCGCCAAGAGAGATCAGCTTGGCATATGTGCACATACAAGAGAACATTCTAGACGTTTTCATGAAGGCTCTGCCTAGGGTGAAGTTTGAAGCTTTCCATAAAGCTTTGGGCTTACTTCCTTTTGGGGATTGATTCTACATAGCTTGGCACTTCCTTATACATGAGTGATAGCTCCTTAATCACTTCATCACTCCCAAGGGGGATTTGTTGATATATTTAGGTAGTGATGTGTGTGAACACACTAAGACTGCTGGGGCACTTTTTCTCTCTTTAGGAGGTTTTTTCCCCAGCTTGTATATACGCTTATAGCCCTAACGAGTTACTTATATTTGTACATTCTAGTGGTAATACATTCAATATTGTGTGTTGTGCTCAAAGATTCTTCTTCTTCCTTGTGTTCTTTGCATGCTTCTATAGACCTCAAACTCCAACAGAGGAGGCATGATGACATAAGTCTTTTATTTCCAAAGCAATATTCATCTTCTCATGGGTGGGAACCCAAAGATGGATGGTGAATTTTAGTTCATGTTCATGACTTTACTATTTATGGTGCAAAACAACCACCATATAAAGATAAGAACAATATTGAAAAATGTGAAAATTTGCTTGAGAAAAGTAAAAGGTGGATGTGTAAGAAAATAACAACACAATGGAATAGAACAATAGACAGAGTTGAGAGAATAATTCAAACAAATATAGATGTAGACTAAGAGATAGAGAACTCAAATTCTTAGATTGCCAAACATAATGCAGTTACAATGATGGTGTTGTCCATCCACGTGAGCTTAGATGGTGATCTAAACAGACTCTAGATGAAGGGCTTACTAGTGTGCAGTGATATGTAAAGCTCAACCTGGAACATGCTTATATAGCTTTTACAAGGTGATTCCGTATAGATAAACATAGTTGAGAGATACAAAATAGTCAGCAGAATAAACAATCCAAAAGTATCCCCATGACCGAAATTCCTACCATCTCGAATGCGGGGATAGCCCCCCTTCGAAGGGGCCAACCTCCCTCTGCACTCCCCCATTTAAGGTTCTATAGGGAAACTACATAACACCACAAGGCCTTTATTTTTGCCTTGAATGGCAACCCAATGAATGGGAAGTTTATGACCTACCTAACCTAATGGGTAGGCTCATAAAGATCATCTATTACCATCAAGGATCACACATAGACCTCATCTAACTTGGAAGTTAGGGTTCCACAAATGTCCGGGCTCTCACAATGGCTTCTCTTCATAATGGCGGCCTAGAACTTAGAGCACCATATCCAAAAAAATGATTTTTTGGTATCAATATCTCCTACCCAGTTTGAATCACAATATTCGACTAGAGATGATCCTTCTTCATAAAGAATACCATAATCCGTGGTTCCTTTCACATACTTGAGTATCTACTTGGTTCCCTTCCAATGTGTTTGGTAAGTCTTATATAGAGACCTTGCTTACTATTCCAACAACATAAGAGATATCTAGTCTACTATTGCACAAGTAGATGAGACTTCTAATTAATTCGGTGTATCTTCCAATATCCACTGGAGATGAAGTAACTTCAGTAGATAATTTTGTGTTAAGCTCCATAGGTGTAGAAATTTCCTTACAATCCTCTATGTCAAGTGCCTTCAATATCTATCTTGCATACTTTTTTTGAGAGATAAAAATCTTCCCTAGTTCCTGACAAACTTCAAGGCCTATGCAATAATGCATTAAGCTCACATCTTTCATTTCAAATTTTGAACTCAGGACATCTTTCATTTGTTGTAGAAGAGAATCATCATTTCATGTAATCACAAGGTCATCTACATAGAGTACAATCACAATTGTCTTCCCTCCTCTCTTTAGAACATACATGTTGGCATCAAAAGCACATCTTTTAAAATCTCGATCCAAGAGATACTTATCTATCCATCAGTACCATGCTCTGGGGATTTGTTTGAGCCCATATCATGGCTTCTTTAGCTTATATACCTTGTTCTATGAATGGAGGGCCGCAAACCCTCATGGGTGAGACATGTATACCTCCTCCTTGAGGTCTTCATTTAGGAATGCTAATTTGACATCCATCTAATAGATTGTCCAATTCTTATGTGTAGCCACAACTAGTAGTACTCAGATAGTAGTCATCCTTGCAGTGGGGGCAAATGATTCACAAAACGTCAATGCCTTCAATTTATAAGTAGCCATGTGCAACAAGTCTTGCTTTGTAGTTTTCCATAATACCATTAGCCTTGTACTTTAGCTTCCAAACCCACTTGGTGCCAATGAATTTATTCTTAGTGGGTCATTCAAATAGCTCCCAAATTCCATTCTTCATGATATTGTTGTATTCTATTTGCATGGCATCCCTCCAATTCAGATTGTGAAGTACCTCTTCCACATTGGTTGGTTCCTTTCCTTGTTCTTGAATGAGTTCAAGCATTAGGACTATGTTTACAATATGGGTGTTTGCCCGTCTCTGCTCCTCCTTAAACACCACATTGTGGCTCCTCATGATCTTCTTAGCCTCAGGGTCATAAAACTTATAAGCCTTCTTATCTTCATAGTACCCTAAGACTATACATTTGATGCTTTTTGGCTGAAGCTGGTTTCTCTTCATATCTTGAACATGTACATAACATTCACTTCCAAATACTTTGAAATGGGAAACAGATGGCTTTTTCCCCATGTAAGCCTCTTGTGGAGTCTTTCCATCAAGTTCCTTGGTTTAGCTTTGATTCAAGATGTAGACATCATTGTTGCTAGCCTTTGACTAAAATTGATTAGAAGCAAAACCTTTCCCTTCAACATGCACCTTGCCATCTCCATGATGGTTTGATACCAATGTTTTGCAACACTATTCTATTGAGGGCTATGTTCCACTATGCATTGACATTTGATTTATTTACTCTTGCAAAAATCCTCAAACTCTGTTGATGTGAACTCACCATCATCATCTGTCTTGAATTTCTTCATCTTTTTCCCCGTTTTAGTTTCAACAGGCAGAAGCCATTCTTTAACTTACCAAAAGCTTGAGCCTTATCGCAAAGGAAGTACACCTACATCTTCCTGCTATAGTCATCGACAAGTAACATGAAGTAGGAAGATCCACCCAAGGTCTATGTAGGCATTTGTTTACACAAGTCAGCATGCACCAACTCTAGAGGATAGCTTTCTCTATTCTTGGTTTCTTGTGAAAATGCCCTCCTCTTTTGCTTGCCCATCATGCAAGCTTCACATGGTTCCTTCATTTCTGCAATTTATGGTAGGTGTGCAACCATACCCTTGCAATGCATCTCCTTTAGTACATGGTATCTAATGTGGCCAAATCTCTCATTCCATAGCTTACTTGTGCCCACACTTGTAGTGGCTATAAGAGCAAACAACTCATACAAGTTGTTCCTCCTTATGGTAGTCCCAAAAACATTGTTGTTACTATCCATAATCTTAGCTCTTTTCTTATTGAAAGATCCTTGATGACCTTGATCAATTATAGAAGCTATTCAAAGTAGATTTCAGTTGATTTGTTGAACATACAACACATTTGAAAGATATCCGACATCCCCATTAGAATAAATGAGAGAAAGCATACCTTCACCCTCTGCAGGACATGTTGCATTTTTGCCTCCCTTTATTGTGATGGGTTCCTTTAGAGGCTGTAAGGAACTCTAAGGTCTTTTCTGCTCTTCATGTGATGAGATGCACCAGTATCCAACACCCATGAGTCATCTATTCTTGAATCTTCAACCGAGGAGCATACCTCCTCTATTGTAATAAATAACTCATGCTCTGTTTTTGTAGTGTTGACTGACTCTTTGCCCTTGCCACATTTTGAAGAGACATTCTTCTCTTTGCTTTCTTGATGTGATAGTCTTGGATTCTATGTCCTTTCTTCTTACAGTGGAAACACTCTCCTTGAACTTCTTTTTTTCATTCTTCTTTTAAATTTGTCTCCATCTTTTGAAGATTCTAGTTTTCCTCCTTTGGAATTTGCTATGAATGAAACATATCCTTTGCTTCCACCACTCCTTGCCTTGAGCCGCAACTCCTCCTCCATGAGCAAGGCATTGAATTCTTCAGAAGTTAGTGCTTGAGGTTTGATTTGCATATTGAGACCACTTACCAAACCATCAAACTTAGGTGGATAGATTCAAAGAAAATGCCAAGCTAGCTCCTCACTTGACTTTTGTACACCTTCTCCCTCCATTTGATCTTGTAGATTCGTTATGTGAGTGATAAACACCTTTGCAGTCTCCTTATTAGCAAACCTTTCTAGTGCTAGCTGATTCTCCAAGTTTTGAACTCGTGTCCCATTAAGAGTTTCATATTGATTTCTCAATATGTTCCATGCTTCACATGCTGGTAGTATGTTGAATGAGAGTCAGAATGTTATAAGTAGTACTTGTAACTAGAGCATAGAGTGCATCTGCATTTCTACATTTCCAAGCATGTAGAAGTTTAGGATCAGGAGGAATCATTCGACTAGGATTATTTTGATCAGGTGTTTCTTAAGGCTCATGATCAGTCCCAAGAAGAGTCTCTAGAAGCTCACATGAATCAAGGATAGAAGTGATTTTAAACTTCCACAAGGTGTAGTTCGTACCATCAAGTTTACCTTCCATGAATGGGTGGTCCTATCCACGATGTTGGGATGACCGGCATCATTGCTTCTCTTGCCTGTGCTTCACCTACTCTTGTTGATGAACTACCTTGATTCTCAGTATAGATGACAATGCACCAATTGACATCTTCTCCCTTTTTTCATTCAAACCTCTACAACCTCTGTGTTTTTGCTTCTACACCACTCAAAATCTCCTTAGCTCTGATACCATGTAAGAAAGTAAGAACACAATGGAATATACCAATAGACAGAGCTGAGAAAAAAATGCACACAAAGATAGATGTAGACTGAGAGATAGAGAACTCAAATTCTCATATTGCCAATGTTATACATTATGGAATATGTTGAACAATGCATTGTTGGAGTGTTAATTTATTAATGTATTAGTGTGTTTTGGTGTTTTGATATAGCAATTGAAGGTTCGAGAGGACATGAAAGCGTGAAAGGGCGGACATCAATAAATCCGATTTATAATTTAGTTTGTAAATAAATCCACTTAGAAGGTTCTATTGTTAGATATAGTTAGAAAAATAGTGGTTAGAATAAGAGTCATTGTAGACCGCAATTTTTGATATTAAAAGAAAAGGATTTCTACGAAAGTCACCAACTTTTAATTACACACATGCTTTTTGAAGCCGCTCTCATGTAATCACTCTTTTCGACGTAATAAAAAATTCCTATAAATACATGCACTCTATGGACTGTCCAAATAGAGTGCATGGGGGGAGATTGCACCCAATATTGCGTTCAGTCTTGTCTCTTGGCGTCTTTATTTTTCTCTGTGTTTTTTGCGTTTGCAACCTCTGTGTGCGTGTGAGCAAGATCTTGATAACAGCCAAGTGTAATGTGGTTACAATGACAGTGTTGTCCACCTGTGCACTCCCAATGTGGAGCTTAGATGACAGTCTAGATAGACTCTAGATGAAGAGCTTACTAGTCTAAAATGCTATGTAAAGCTAAACCTTGGCCATGATTATATAGCTTTTACAGCGGAGTCCGTATAAATAAATGTAGTCAAGAGATACAAAATAGTAGGTAAAATATACAATGTGACAATATCTCAGTGACTAGAAGATTGAGTGTGCAAAAAAAAATGCTAGGGATCAAGATGTATCTTGGTAGGATGATTTTCTAAACAATTAAGAAGATATTATGATGAATAACATTGGGAAAATTGGCCAAATGAGAATCCATTCACATGGGATTTTGGCACACAAAGATTGAATGTGGACCAAGCATGTAATGAAAATACACTTCAAAGATGAATACATCCACAAGAAAGGAATATTTATGTAGTTCCAAGGATGATAAAATAGGTTGAAGCATGATGGGATGTAAATTCAAAAGAAATAAATGGTGGAACACTCATTGCAATCCTTATAGAGGGTGATAAATCTGCCAAACCATTCTAGATTATGAAAGTTTTAGATGTCTTTAAATATACTCATCAAGATAGAATAATTGTTTTGATAGCCCATTGGTATTATACTAAAATTAGTAATGCATTGATAGGCAAGTGCATTTTAGAAATGGTATGTGACACCAAAAAAACAGGTTCAAAAAGGAAAAAGAATATTAAGAGTACATCTACTCTTAAAATGGATGAAGTATATATTCTTGTTCATGATTTTGCCTTAGTAGTAATAGGGCACTTGAGCAAGGCCACCATCAATATGATAAAGAAAAAACTTGCATATATTTTTAAGAGAGATACTCATAGCCAAACAAGAAGCTCTATGCTTGATCCTATAGATCTTGGTATGTCGTTAGATGAGGATAAGGCTCTTGTTGATATAGAGGAAGAAGAACAGAGATTGCAATAGTCTCAAACTGAAACAAATGCATCGAATGAGGGGGTTGTGGACATAGATGAAGAAAGTTGTGGCTTGATTTGAAAATCTATGATATTTTTGCTGCTTACACAAATGCTATAAAGCAGTTCACATGAAAAAAATCATGTTCTCTAACATATTCAATTCACTATCCAAAATCCTCCTTTGAATACAAGGTTCAATGTTTATCTTCTGTATACAATTTTTAATCTCTTTTATATTTTCCATATAGATTCTAGGAGAAATGTCAATATGCTTAGATATAATTTTTTGGCACGTTTTGAGTTCCAAAATTTTCAAAAATGACAAAAAATGTCAAAAAATCACATGTTTTCAATTGATTTTTGAAATATATGTATAATGGTATTAAGGGTTTTGAAAAATAAGGCACAATTTCTTGTTTCTTGACTCATGGTTTCTCATTTATCAACATAGTTCTCATTTGTTACGATTCATTGTTTCTTGTGGAGGCCACCGATAGGATAGGGCTTGAAGGTCAAAGATAAGACTAGCTTCTCTTGGTCTAACCTCCAATTTGGAGCCGATTTGATGAAAGTGAGACTAACAGAAGCTATGTGACTCAAAATATCATAGATAGATTGGGTCCCACATCCCTCACTTAGGATGTGGACCTTGTTGTTTCATATCACTATCCTATGATTCTGACATTCAAGTGGCATGCTCAACCTAAGAAAGCTCCTTGGTTCCATGCCAATCCTACGAACTTCTCTCTCCCCTCGATTCGATGGGAGATCATCTCAGCCCAAAAAAAAGCCTTTAAAATACACATGATTCTCAGACCAAGTATTAGATGTTGGTGATTAAGACAATGAAAAATATTCTCGTGAAGATGTGGAAGGCTCTTTATAGAAGATAGAGTCTCTTTACAGAACATTCATCGCGCTAGAAGAGAGACTCTTTATAGAAGGCTTAGGTGTCTTGAAAAAGAAGTGAACAAAGGCCATTCCCACCTCCAATGTGTACTAAATAATAATGCAACCTCCTTAAGAAGAAACAAGAGAAGGAATCAATCCTATACATGATTGATTAGAGTGGTGTGGACTGCAAGATGAAAAAAGAGAGTATTGCTCTTATGTCAATCACTTCATCCAGCTTTTGGGGTGTCCACACTTCTATCTCCTCATAGGTGGGATTTTATTTCCACCATCTCTAGTGTTATACCCAAACGAATATCACAAAATATTTTTCTGCTTCTTCATGCTCCTTTCATTGATGCAAAGTTTCTAAAATTGATTGATTCTCTCCTCATGGTAAAATCCATGTGCTTGATCTAGTAGGAGGCCATGTGCTTTATGCTTGATCTCATAGTAGGCCATGTGCTTTGGCATGTTACCTAATTGTCTCATAATAGGGGTAATTAAGTTGATTCACAAAACAGATAGTAAATCCTTGAGGCCATTATTAATGTTCAAGAAGGACTTGTTTTTTTGGAAGAATCCTCTCAAAATGTTCTCTTTCTCAAAATCAACTTTGATAAAGGTTATGATAAACTCGGATGGGACTTCCTTCTACAATCTTTGAAAGACTTGGAACGCACCCAAAGTTTATCAAGATGATCTCAAAACTTTTGGGAAATGCCTCTGCTTACATTAATATTAATGGCCAGCTCTCTCAACCTTCAAACTACAAATGCTCAATCAGGGATTTTGATGGGATTTGATGTTACAAAGGACAATCTTAGGCTTGGGCTCTTTGCAAGCTTGACAAAAAACTAGTTTACTATAAGACAATGCAAATCAACTTGGAAAGGTGGGCCTTCGTGATAAACACTTTCCTCATGGCCTTGATTATCTATTTTTTTATTGTGGTGGAGATTGAAAGCAAAGACTTGGCTAAATTGGAAAGAATTTGCAAATTTTTTGTCTATAAGGGGGACCCCAATAGGAGGTTTTCCCAAAATCAAATGTTCCATTTGCATCAATAAAAAAAACTAAGGCGGGCTTGACATATTGGGCATGGAAGGTCTAGCCAATAATTTGTTTGCCAATTGGTTGATTAAAGCTTGGAGCATTATGAATACCTCCTCAACTAAATTGATCTTCAAAAACAAAAGTGTACTTATGTTTGTGGGTTTGCCTAATTAGAAGGGCGAATATTTATTCTCTCTTGTGTTTTCCTTTGGTCACTCTAGAGGTTTGGACTTGGTTTGTTTGTTGTGGAAAATTTGGAACAAGATGAACCCTTACTTCAAGTCCAATGAAGAGTGGAAGTGGGCTTGGAGTATTAGACATAATGATTCAATCTAGTTCTTGATCAAAAAAATCAAGGAAACTAACCCAAGAAGTCTCCAAAGAGCAAAAAAATTATGGAATAAAGGTTTTTGATTGTGGAAGCACCTTTAGAATCAAGATAGAAGACAATGGATTCGATTCAAAGACATTAACCCAACTTGGAGAGTGGATTATGAAGATTGGTGCCTCCTAAAAAACTTAATAAATGCTTGGGATAACTTAAAGTTTTACCTCCTCATCAGGCAAGATCCCCCTCAACATTGAAGGCATAAAATGGCAAAATGATGACAACTTGGAAAAAAATCCTTGTTTCAAGAAGAGTCTCGATCTTCCTATCTCACTTAATAGAAAGTGGTGTCGAAATTGGCCGAGTATCAAATGGGATTTCAAGTTCCTAATTGTGTGGCATCCCCTCATAGAGAACAAAAAAGTAGTTTTAATGTGGCAAGTTCTCCATAGGGGAGTTTCTACTAATGTTAAAGCTAAAAAAAAGAGCCCCCCCCAGGTGTAAGCAATGCCTCAATGGTAGAAAAGACTGCGCCACCTCTTCTTTTGTGCTTGAGATATTTTTTTGTTTGGCAAGCGATAGGGAGGCTGTTGGATTTTCAAAGTCGAATAAACTAGACACAAGCTATTATTGGAGACGTGACGGAGTGCTCAACTGCCTTTTGGAATATGATTATGGAAAGAATGATGCATAGAAAACTTTGATTATCCTCCAAAAGAGTGGAAAATTGACAAATCCCTTACCTTATTGGGCATATGACTCATTTGTAATTGTAAAAAGTCCCCTCCTTTAGACAACACAAGGTTTTAACCGTTGAGAACACAATATCCTAAGAAAATGGGTCCTTCATGAGGAAGATGAAACATTTATTAAGCTTCTTTGCAATGATGTCTAACGAACAAATAATTATTAGTGGCTTTGGTTGTCTTGCCTGCTCCCAAGCTTAGTTTTCTCATCGCATTTGGGTCAACAAATTGTATCGGCTTCGGGCCATCCTAACCTTGCTTTGTGGATATGGGTCCCATGTGCATTATCCCCTTTTACTTTTACTATTCTTTCTTCTATCGATTCATGCAATGGAGACTACGGTTGGCCGAACTTCCTATTAAAAAGAAATCTTTGATATGAACTCTTTGGATTTTTGTTAAAGCTGGAGAGAGTCTGAAAGGTAGTACATGCACTAGCATAATAGCATAAGAAGTCAAAGACGTTATTTTTTATCATACTTATAACCAAATTAATGAACTATTAACACCAAAAGAGAAGTATAATTCACATACCCATTATGATGATATGGCCAAAAATTATCAATACACAGGTCACATCACTGAAACATTTAAAGAACTAATTTCCTGAAAAGTGTAGGTATCATCCAATCAGTCATGGTGTTACGATATATGCATGTATGTATTTATCTATGATGTGTGCATATATGCATACATCGATGTGTCCACATGTGTATATATGTATGTATTTAATAATATGTATGTATGCATGTATGCATGTATGATGTGTGCATATATTTACGTGTATGTGTCTACATGTGTATATATGTATGTATGTGTCCACATGTGTATATATGTATGTATTTATAAAAATATATGTATGCATGTATGATGTGTGCATATATATACGTGTATGTGTCTACATGTGTATATATGTATGTATGCATGTATGAATCTATGTATGCATGCATATATGTATCTATGTATGTGTGCATGTATATATGTGTACGTATGTGTGTACTATGTGTATACGTGTGTGTGTTTATATATGTGTGTATGCATGTAAGTGTATATGTGTGTATGTATGCATGTATGTACACATCTGTGTATATGTGTATGCATGTTTTGATGATAATTCTCCTCCATATTCTCTTGTGGCTTTTTCTTTGTTAAATGTTTTCAAGCTTTTCTGTGTGAAAGACAATATAGATAATTTATGAACACTTCTGTTCGAATGTGCCGCCTCCTGTTTGACCATAGTATGGAGTTCCTAAAATGACACTCCTTTGGAAACATGAAATTCTCTATCTTTATTCGATTCGAGCATGACGTAGAGATGATCTGCACTTCTTCTGCTAGTCTTGCCGCGTCTAACAGAAGGACTCCTCACTTCATATGGTGGACCATCGATTTATGCTCGTCAGAAGAGTCGACGACTACCAACTTTTGTGAACTCGGGCACTTGCTTAATGAAGAAGTAACAATAAGCCGCCGGCCAACTTCTGCTCTTCTTCCTCTTCAGTTTAGTTTTTTGCCGCGTCCTGCCGTGCTTCTCGCTCCAAGCGTGTCCGTCTGCTTCACCCCCTTCAGTCTTGCTCCATCCATTGCTTGTTCACTACGCAACTTTCACGATACTCGTTTAATCTCTGCATTGCTTACCACGCCATTTGCATCTATAAAACCGAAGCACACTTCGATCATGATGCTCGTTTAATCTTTTCACTCCTGCCCTAACTGAGCGTTCAAGTCTCTCTCCCTCTCTCTCTGCATTGCTTACCACGCCATTTGCATCTAGAAAAACGAAGCACACTTCGATCGTGATGCTCGTTTAATCTCTTCACTCCTGCCCTAACTGAGCGTTCAAGTCTCTCTCCCTCTCTCCCTCTCTCTCTCTCTCTCGTACTCATACATCATAAGCACCACCACCATTAACTTATGCCTTATTCAGTAACGGTCGTGAATTGCTGCTCCTATACCCTAGAGATAAGAGCACGAAGCCGGCAAGCTACAGCATCAACAGCCACTATTGCGCCGGGCGAAACTGCAACCCTTGTTGTACCCAGCAATTGGCCCAATTTCGCTGTCTTCATACACGGCGGCATCCAGGTTAAGTCAATCGGCAGCAGTACGCTTTCAACGTACCGCAAGATTCGCATTGTGGATGGCTTTGATTGCGAGGGCGTACAACGACGCTAATCATGTGGCCACTGAGGGTCCTCTTCTGCCGGCGCTTTGGTGTGGATCGTTGATCTCCTCCTTCCGCTGCACAATCTGTCAGCGTCCCCCTGACTTATCGCCATTGGTATTGATGACGCAGCCCCAACACTGGCTGTCCGATGATCAAGACATGCATTCCCCTTCTAATATGCCCACTGTGATTAGTCATCCACTGAATTATTGACCACATTCACAATATATGAGCACTGCACTCCATAAGGAAAATGTAGAAGCCTTCGCGTACTCACAATTGTGGAGCAATTCTTCTTTCAACATACAGAGGAAGGGGAATCACACAGAGACACATACTACACAAATTCATTCACCCAGATACATACATACACAAATTCATTCACCCAGAAAATAAAAGGGTATTCTCGGTCAACACATAGTACATCAAAACATGCATATAAATATCTTCCACAGTCCATGGCATGGCTCTAAAGAAGCAAAATGTTTCAACAAGTTGGTGCAAAACCAAACTGTAAATGGAGAATCTGTTGTTACAAGTATGAAATCATGGAATGTTTGTATATCGCAACATTTAATTTAAGAGACTAAATGTATTTGCAAGTTTCTTCTATGAGCTTGAAACGTCCCAATCAGAAACATGAATATGCACGCTGGTCATAACTTACAGAAGACTTCACGTAACAAAAACGATTTGTGTGTGTGTGTGTGGGCTCTTTTTTGTTCCGATTTTGAGAGCTCTAACATGTGGGAAACTATGGACCAATTTTTTTTCTTTTTTGTAGTTAAAAAAGAAGTTGAGCATAGGCTGGCGCTACCTCTAAGGCTTATCCAATGTCATATATTAGCTAATAAGAGGGGGACCACTTTTTTCTTTTACTATGGTTTATAACTCTACTTCCCAAGCAAGAAGACGCTGATGTGGCATATATGATAAAACTTGCTTCAGTATCAATTTTTGACCACTTGGTTGAACACTTGAACACTTGCTTGACTATCATATATGATCAGCCACTCGGATGCTAGCTTATTTGCCATACCTCTCACATTTAGTATGTCCAACCCATTAGAAGATTTCAGGTTAGCACACAAGCCCCATCTGATATTGGTACACCCCTCCTTTTGGGATCACTAATCCAAAGGAAATTTCTACAAGTACTTTCAAGCTTCGCTAATTTTTTGTCTTTTGGTCTAGAAAATGCAAGGAAATAGATAATAGATGAAATGAGGAAGGTGTTTGTTGATCACCATCGCACACCATGCTAGGTTGAGCTGCATGAGTAGGTTAATTTAGCATCCAATTTGGCGATAACCCAATTCCAATGCTGGCCCATAGAAACTGCAAAGCCCATCGAGATACTGAGGAGCTGAAAGATTTGTCCATTGTGTAGCTCTTTACATCCCTGATTAATTAGGAATTGCACAGGGAGGCCGAAAGTGTCTTTGTAAGCAGTTTTAATGTGATTTATTTTAGATCCAGATGCAACACAAAAAATATTTAGAAATTGCATATAGTTGTTGATGCTATTAGGATCATTAGGTGCAAAAGCGTTCGTATCATCGACGAAAAGTCTCATTAACATGTGGCTCTTGCTATGAAAGAGTCGAAGACCCTAAATCTTTTCAAGATGGGCTTGATGGTTAACCAAGTAGCTTGGGCCACGAATGGCAATGGCAAAAAAGAGCAAAACCAAAAGACAACGCTATGTAATAGAGTGTCTTAATTTGATTTCCTTATTAAAAAATTGACATTAATATTAATTGCAGTCGAGGCATTCTCCATAAGAGTATAAATGATGTGGATGAATTTAGACCCACAACTCATATCTTTTGATTTAAAAGATATTCCTTTTTTTTTTTTAATGGAGGTTCGGCCGAGGTCTACTCCCCCGAACTTTAACTTTGAAATTGCAACTGTACAAGAACAGGGGTTTGCAAGACTGGGTTAAACGGCGATCAACACTACCGCAAGGATAGACAAACAATGGCAAAATGCAACTTCTTTCTAGATTACATGTCACTTACATGTTGCTACCAGGGATTGAACCCTCACCCGTGCCGAGGTGAGAGACCCAACCATTAGGCCAGCGAACTGAGACGAAGGATAATCCTTTAAAACTCTTAGATTTTCCATGTTTTTATTCGACCATGACGTAGAGATGATTCGCCACGGATCCGTAGCAGCTGCATTACGCTCACGCTCTTCACCCGCTACTAGGAACGCGAGTTACGCGACTCGAACACTTCTTCTGCTAGTCTTGCCGCGCAAAATCATTTCGCATCGTGGCCCATCGATTGATCCTCGTCAGTCCATGGCACTTGCATAATAAACAAGCAAGAATGAGCCGTCGGCCAACTTCTGCTCTTCTTCCTCTTCTGTTTATTTTTTGCCGCGTCCTGCCGTGCTTCTCACTCCACGCGTGTCCCTCTCCTTCATCCCCTTCAGTCTTCCTGCATTGCTTGCTCACTACGCAACTTTCACGACACTCGTTTAATCTCTGCATGGCTTACCACGCCATTTGCATGTATAAAAATGAAGCACACTTCGATCATGATGCTCGTTTAATCTCTGCACTCCTGCCCTAACTGAGCGTTCAACTAACTCTCTCTCTCTCTCTCATACGCATACATCATAAGCACCATCATCATTAACTTATCATACATCATAAGCATCATCATCATTAACTTATGCCTTATTCAGTAACGGTCGTGAATTGCTGCTTCTATACCCTAGAGGTAAGAACACGAAGCCGGCAAGCTACAGCATCAACAGCCACTATTGCGCCGGGCGAAACTGCAACCCTTGTTGTACCCAGCAATTGGCCCAATTTCGCTGTCTTCATACACGGCGGCACCCAGGTTAAGTCAATCGGCAGCACTACGCTTTCAACGTAGTACCGCAAGATTCGCATTGTTGACGGCTTTCATTGCGAGGGAGTACAACGACGCTAATCACGTGGGCACTGGAGGGTCCTCTTCTGCCGGCCTTTCGGTGTGGATGGTTGATCTCCTCCTTCCGCTGACACAATCTGTCAGCGGCCCCATGACTTATCGCCATTGGTATTGATGACGCAGCCCCAACACTGGCTGTCCGATGATCAAGACATGCATTCCCCTTCTAATATGCCCACTGTGATTAGTCGTCCACTGGATTATTGACCACATTCACAAAATATGAGCACTGCACTCCGTAAGGAAAATGTAGCAGCCTTCGCTTACTCACAATTGTGGAGCCATTCTTCTTTCAACGCACAGAGGAAGGGGAATCACACAGAGACACATATACTACACAAATTCAATCACCAAGATACATACATACACAAATCATTCACCCAGAAAATAAAAGGGTATTCTCGGTCATCACATACTACATCAAAACATGCATATACTACATGCATATAAATATCTTCCACAGTCCATGGCATGGCTCTAAAGAAGCAAAATGTTTCAGAGTTCAGTGTAACCAAGTTGGTGCAAAACCAAACTGTAAATGGAGAATCTGTTGTTACAAGTATGAAATCATGGAATTTTTGTATATCGCAAACATTTAATTTAAGAGACTAAATGCATTCGCAAGTTTCTTCTATGAGCTTGAAATGTCCCAATCAGAAACATAAATATGCACGCTGGTCATACTTAGAGAAGACCTCACGTAACAAAAACGATTTGTGTGTGTGTGTGTGTGTGGGGGGGGGGGGGGGAGGGGGCTCTTTTTTTTCCCGATTTTGAGAGCTCTAACATGTGGGAAACTATGGACCAATTTTTTCTCTTTTTTTTAGTTAAAAAAGAAGCTGGGCATAGGTTTGGCGCTACCTCTGAGGCTTATCCAATGTCATATATTAGCTAAAAAGAGGGGGACCACTTTTTGCTTTTACTATTGTTTATAACTCTACTTCCCAAGCAAGAAGACGCTGATGTGGCGTATATGATCAAACTTGCTTGACTATCATTTTTGTCCACTTGTTGAACACTTGAACACTTGCTTGACTATCATTTTTGTGTTTCTTTCCTACCTTTTTTCATTGACACTTGTAGATGGTGAGTTAGTGGGGAGGTCATGGAATGCAAGGTGCATTACTCCTTGGGCTATCCGTGGAATTGTCGTAAGTTCCAATACCAAGTAAACTACTTAGCACATATTAGCGTCAATACCTCTTGCAAACACCTAATGGCATGGAATTTCTATAAGAGACGATGGACTTGTGAGATGAGACTTAGAAGTATGCGTCAAAGGTGGACGTACACCTCGATCCCTCTAACCTTGGTTGATAATCCTCTTCTAGTCCTTCGATAGTGCCTTTTTATAGTCTAAGTCAGACCTTGTAAAATACTATCTCTGACTAACAATACCTTCAGTCACCTAAGCTAGAGAAGGCATGGTGCCATTGTTGATATATGTAGGTAGTGATATGTGTGAACACACTAGGACCGCTGGGGCAGTTTTTTCCCTCTTTAGGAGGTTTTTTTCCGTCGGCTTGTATATACGCCTATAACCCAAACGAGTTACATATCTTTGTACATTCTAGTGGTAATATATTCAGTATTGTGTGTTGTGCTCCAAGCTTCTTCTTCTTCCTTGTGTTGTTTGTGTGCTTCTCTAGACCACAAACTCCAACAATTGGCATCAAAGTAGGTCACTACTTCATCTAGGGCATCGTCGATACCCCTCCGGTCATAGTCTTAAAATCGCACGAAAATTGGTGAGCATAATTAGGATGATTAGGAGTTCAAAATAACTTCACTCTATGGTGCTGAAATCATGATTTGAGCTTGTTTCATCCGATCAACACACTATCACAACACTTGTGCAAGCAATTTCATCTTTTTGTGCCAAAGATATATATAGGTTTCGGTTCACCAGTATAAGCATCTCAAAGTTTGCTACAAATTTAGCAGAACTTGACAGGGTAAATTTGTTCAACTTTTTGAGATACAATCATTTTTTTGCATCAAGATATTTTAGTCAGTGGCCATGGTTGAAAATACTGATGTATTCCATATGTTGGCTGTTGAGGATAAGTTGGACGATACCAATTATCCCTTATGGGCTTATAAGATGTGTCATGTATTGGTTGCAAAAGGATTGTGGAATATTGTACAGGGTGTTGAAAAACATCATATTACACCTGCAAACACAGTTGCTGATGGTGATGTAGACGGCATTGAAGATAATGATATTCTTCATGTTCCTATTTGTGTTGGGGTTCCTATTGCACCTACTATAGAGGAAATTCATTGGGATGGCTGAGATGCTCAGACACATGCATTGATAGCCTTGTCTATTAAACGTGTCATTATTCCTCACATTCACTCTTGTAGAATAGGTAAGGGTGCTTGGGATACACTTATCACTTTATACCAGGCAAGGATTGAGGCTCGTGTGGCTTACCTCCAAAAACAATTGGACAGTGAGCACATGAATGAAGGTGATTCCATGGAGAGTTTTTTGACAAAGATCAAAGATTTGAAAGAACAATTAATTTCTGCTGATGAAGTATTGCATGATAGTTCACTTGTGTAGACTGTTCTGAATGGTCTTCCCGATTCATATCAGAGTTTTGCTTCTAAACTTTGTTTGATGATGAAAGGCAATCCAAATGCCTTAACATTTGAGGAGTTAGTCTTTGTTCTATTGCAGGATGATTAGTCTAGGCAGAACAAGTCTATTATGCATGTTGCAGATCAAGCTTTCCTGGCTAGTTAGAAGGGCAAAGGTAAATGGAGCTCTTCTAGTAGTAAGCAAAAATCTGCTAATCTGAACAAAGAAGGATGATAGAGACGAGAAGAAGATAGAAAAGCAAAAATTGTTTTGCAAGTACTATAAAGCAAATGATCATGTCATAAAGAGTTGTCCAAAACTGGCTACAAAAGAGGCAAAGAAGAAAGAGGCTAGAATGGTTGTTATAGAGGCATCTACACCAAAAACATAGTTTTCTAATCTTGTGCAGAATGAAGAATGGGTGTTTACTATTGTTTGCATTTTTTACCCATCTTCCATGAGCACTGTATGTGTGTAGTAGACTAAGATGTTTGGTACTTTGATAGTGGGAAAACCAAACATACTACCTTATAATCAGTTTCAACTTTAGCCAAGATTGGCTTCATTGTGAAATTTATTGATGACAGATGTACAATTCATGATCTCTCAAATGGCGATGTCATTATTGCTTCTGGCATTTTATGTCGTGGGTTGTATAACCTCATAGACTATGAAAAATCTATGGATGATTCAACATGTGTAGTACATGATTCTTAGGCTTTGTCAAATGCAAGGCTTTGGCATGCACACTTTGGTCATCTCAATTTTGCTAGTTTGCTACGTCTGTAGAAATCTGGAAAGGTGTCCTACGTCTATAGAAATCTGGAAAGGTGTCCTCTTTGCCCAAACTTGAGGCACCTGGTAAACATGTGAAGGCTGTATTTTTGGCAAATGCAGTGTTGCTTCTTCCCAAAAGCTGGTTCAATTTGAGCTACTCAAAAATTATAACTTGTTCATAGTGATGTCTGTGGTCCTATGCAGACACCCTCTTTTGAGAACTATCTTTAGTTCGTGACTTTCATCAATGATTTTTCCAAGCATGCATGGGTATATCGATTGAAAGCAAAGCTGAAAGTGTTGATGTGCTTCAAACACTTTCTAGTTTTGGCTGAAAATC
Organism: Ceratopteris richardii; assembly: GCA_020310875.1. Classification (NCBI taxonomy): domain Eukaryota; kingdom Viridiplantae; phylum Streptophyta; class Polypodiopsida; order Polypodiales; family Pteridaceae; genus Ceratopteris; species Ceratopteris richardii. Next base: position 134,504,156 of record CM035406.1, read on the forward strand.
TGTCACCATGTAAAATGGACAACCTCCATTCTTATCAGGGGGATATATCTCTTCTGACTTTAATGCATTTCTGGTTGAATGTGGGATAAAACATCATTGTACAATGTTGTATACACCTCAAGGGATTGGAGTTTATGAATGAAAAAACAAGTCACTCATGGAGATGGCGAGGTGTATGGTCAAGAGCCAGGCTTTACCACATAGTTGTTGGCTTGAGGCTGTCGTGTGTGGAGCATATGTACTTAACAAGTGTTCCACAAAAGCATTACAATCTATCACTCCATATGAGGCTTGGCATGGTTGCAAGCCATCTGTTGCTCACTTGCATGTTTTTGGTTCTCTGACATATGCATTAGTGTCTGAATAACAATGTATGAAATTAAATGATAAAGTAGTGAAATGTATTTTTGTTGGGTAGAGTTGTGAAAGCAAAGGTTAGCATCTGTATCATCCACATATTAAATGCACCTTGGTTAGCCATGACATTGTTTTTGTGGAAGATGCTATTCAGCCATTACTTTCATGTAAGGAGACATCTATTAGCTCCAAAGACATGTATGATGCTTTGTTGCCTCTTTTTAGAGGTGGATAGTCTAGTGCTGGTCAAATCATTCCATTTTTGAGGCAGATTTACATGATGCACTTGTTGATGAGACAACTGATATTGACGAGGCAGGCTAATGCAAACTTTACATGACAACAAATTAGGTGCACTTCTATCATGTTGTACTTGTTCAAGATCTCATAGTGCTTCGTTTGCATCAAATTGCTAGGTTATGGCTACCTCTAGTCTCTATGATGAGAATGTGCCTATTTCCTTTGATGATGCACAAAATTTTGAAACTTGGATGGCTGTGATGAATCAGAACATGATGCTATCATGAAAAATGGTACCTGGTCTTTATGTGACTTGCCTCCTGCCAAGAAGGCCATTGGCACTAAGTGGGTATACAAGCTGAAGTGTAAGCCTGATGGAACAATTGACAGTTATAAGGCTAGGCTTGTTGCAAAGGGTTATGCATAGGAAAGAGGCATTGATTTTGATGAGACATTTGCACCTACATGTCCAATGACTACAGTTCGTAGCATCTGTGCACTTGTAGCTCATCATGGTTGGAATGAACATCAGTTGGGCATTAAAACTGCATTTCTGAATGGTGACTTGCATGAAGAAGTGTATGTTTTTTAGCCCCATGCTTTTGTGCAAAAAGGACATGAAAACCAAGTGTGCAGGTTAAAAAAGGCATTATATGGTTTGAAACAAGCACCACGTGCTTGGTATGAGAAAATACATGCCTACCTTATTGCACATGGTTTTGAGAATAGTCTAACTGAGAACACCTTATATGTTAAGCGTGAAAATGATGTGCTTCTGATCATTGTCATCTATGTTGATGACATGCTGCTTATTGGTCCTCAGAGAAGCATATTGTTGATTTTAAGGCTGATTTGCATGCCTTATTTGAAACGTTAGATTTGGGCATTTGCATCATTATCTGGGCATTCAATTTATGCAAGTTGATGGCAGAATAGTTTTGTGTCAAACCAAATGTATTGACACATTATTGCGCTATTTTGGCCTTGAAGACCGCAAACCTATTGCCACTCCTATGGAGACAAGTTTACAATTGAGTCTTCATGATGTTGGAGATGCACTTGATGCTATTCTCTATCAGCAAGCTATTGGATGCTTGATTTACTTATGCATTACTTGATCGGATATTCAATTTGCAGTCTCACATATGAGCAAGTTTATGTATTGCCCAGGTGTCAAGCATTGGTATGCGGTTAAGCGCATCTTTTGCTACTTGAGTGGTACCCGGCTACTTGAATTGTTTTATCCCAAGGGGGGATCACTACCACCAAATTTTCATGCTTTTTTTGACTCTGATTGGGCTAGTTGCTATGACACTCATGTGTCCACTAGTGGCTTTTGCTTCATGCTTGGTAGTTCATGTATATCTTGGTTGAGAAAGAAGTAGCCTATCGTGTCCACTTCCAATTGTGAGGCTGAGTATAGGGTAGCTTTCACAACGACTATTGAGTGTGTGGCTCAGATGCCTTGATTGATTTGGGTGTTGGTCTGTCTTCTACCACCACCATCTTCACTAACAATCAAGGCACATTGGAAGCTGCGAGGAACCCTATGTTCCATGCTCCCATTAAGCACATTGAGGTGCACTATCATTATGTCAAGGAAAGGTTCTCTGATGGAGAGATCAGTTTGGCATATGTGCCCACACAAGAGAACATTGCAAACCTTTTCACAAAGGCTCTACCTAGGGAGAAGATTGAAGCTTTTTGCAAAGCGTTGGGATTACTTCTTTTTTGGATTGATTCCACATAGCTTGGCACTTCCTTATACATGAGTGCCAACTCCTTGTTCATTGCATCACTTCTAGGGGGGATCTATTGACATATGTAGGTAGTGATGTGTGTGAACACACTAGGAATATTAGGGCACTTTTTCCCTTCTAGGAGGTTTTTTCCCTAGCTTGTATATATGCCTATAACACTAATGGGTTACATATCTTTGTACATTCTAGTGGCAATACATTGAGTATTGTGTGTTGTGTTCCAAGCTTCTTCTTCTTCCTTGCGATGTTCATGTGCTTTCGCACACCTCAAACTCCAACTATCATAGGCCATACAAACTCCTAGATGTGATTATTGACATGTAGAGAAGGTATAAGAGGAGGTAGGCCCCACATTCATTCCTTAGTGTCCAGATCCTACCAACCCCTTTGGTAATCCTAGGTTCTTAGAGAGGTGGTGGTGGCCGCCTTTAGTGTGGTGAACCCTAATGCTTTTATGTTCCTTTTGTCATTTCCCATATTGGGCTGATTCTTAAGCCCTATGTGGTCTCACCAAAGTGTCGTTCCATGTGTGTTCACCGTAACAAGTATGCTTCCATGTGGTTGCCCATGCAATAAGAAGTGTGGTTACTCATGCGGATAGTGCTATTGTGGTCTCCACAATTTAGGCCTTTGGTTTTGCCTTTGATCCATTGTCCACATAAAACGTTTTGTGGTCTATTGTTTTTTGGTGGCCAAGAGTTTGGTGCCACTATAGTCTCTCTGACCCAAAAAAGTATACAAAGTAGAATCAATATGGGAGATTGGGATTCACTAATGATTAATCAAACTTGGGAATAATAGTATTATTGACATTGTGATTCTTGCACCACTTGCTGAAAAAATAGTAGAATATAGCATAATGAAGCCTAAATATAATTCATAATAGTAGCTAAACATCTAATTAATCATGTGCATGACTGTTGATGATCAATGCTAAGTTGGAAGAGCGGAAAGTGGAGGATAGAGTAATAAAAAAAGAAGCAGAAGCATGTGAAGAAAGCGGCATAACTCAATTCTGGCATTAACATATAATTTACTCTAAAATAGTGATTTTATGACCAATCATGTTATACATTATGGAATATGTTGAACAATGCATTGTTGGAGTGTTAATTTATTAATGTATTAATATGTTTTGGTGTTTTTGATATAGCACTTGATGGTTCATGAGGACGTGAGAGCATGAAGAGTAGACATCAATAATCCAACTTTAGGGCGGACATCAATAAATCAGATTTATAATTTAGTTTGTAAATAAATCCGCGTAGAAGGTTCTATTGTTAGAAATAGTTAGAAAAATAGTGGTTAGAATAAGGGTCATTGTAGACCACAGTTTTTTATATTAAAAGAAAGGTTTTCTACAAAAGTCACCAACTTTTAGTTACACGCATGCTTTTTGAAGCCGCTCTCATGTAACTACTCTTTTCAACATAATAAAAAATTTCAATAAATACATGCACTCTGTGGACTATCGAAACAGAGTGCATGGGGGGAGATTGCACCCAATACTGCGTTCAGTCTCGTCTCTTACTGTCTCTATTTTTCTGTGTGTTTTTTGTTGGAGCAAGTCTATGACAAGCCTAAGTATTGGCTTGAGTCCCACAAAGTCATGAAAAAAGCTTTAAAATGAAGACTATGTAAAGTTCACTTGTGAACTACCTCTTGTAATTTTTTGAAGAGTTTACTTAATGTAAAAGTGAAAGAATCTTAAGTGGTTGAGTCCACATGATCAAAAAGGGAAAGAGGAGCCACGAATTCGTGATTTGTGGTAGGTAGAGAATCAAATCAATCACTGATTGATTGGAGAGTGATTGAGGGAAGTTAGCCTCCCAAACTCAACTATAAATAGATGGCAGTTTTAGTCGTGGTCAGAGAGACCTATGTGAAGACCTCCAAGAGCTGAGCTTTATGCCATATCAAGGTGTGATTCCAAGGCACACATATGTATCAGTAAGTCCATTGTATTGTACAAGCAATATACTTTCATTTTCATTATCATTTGGGTTCATATTTCCATGTTCTTGTGAAGTGTACTACTCACTGCCATTACTCTCAGTTTTCTCAGTCAGATTGCAGAGATTGTTTCTCTGAGCTTGGTGCATTAGTTTCAGTGATTTAACTTGGTAAAGTTAGCTCTATAAGTCTACTATATGCTCACAAATTTTCATCTCCTTTGGATGTTGCAATCTTCAGTTATGTTCATTTGAAGTCAACAGGGTCTGTTCATCTTCACTTCTCTGTCAGGTACCCGACTTTTTTTACTCATCTTGTCAGAGCCATTTCTCAGTGGTTACTTATTCAAATTCAATCATTTAAAGCTTGTTGGATTCAGCGTACTATCTAGTATAACCATACAAATTTTCATAATCATTGGATTCCTACATTTTGAATTACGTTCATTTTGCGGCTCACTGGTCTCAAACTGTAGCAGCCTGTGAAAATCGGGATGATGTCATCACTTGCTAAACATCATTCTGAGTGTGTGGTTTATTATTTTTTATGAGATTACTCTTGAAAGTCAGATCCTTAAGTTAACTAGACTTTCCCAAGATAAATTAAGCTAATTGCTGTTGTGCTCAGAGAATTATGTAAAATACTGGAGAGGTGTATGAACCAAGAATAGCAAGTTTTCACCTCTGAGCTAACTCCAACTTATCTGTTTTGATCTATCTTTTTGAGAGTGATCTTCCAAGGTACATAGGGTTTCTAATACATCCATTGGCAAGCTAAAAGGGCCCACCATATACTCCTAGAGTTCATTTGGCTGGTGTAGATCAAGGATTTTGCAACACCTCTTCATCTTCAAGCACATACCTATCCATCTCTTCACAGTGGTATCAGAGCAAGGTTGGACAACATGGTAGATGGATTTCCTTCATCAATTGACAAATTGGACAAAGGTAACTACTCAACTTGGTCATCAAGAATGGAAGCTTATCTCCAAGGTAGAAGTTTATATGGTTATGTGGCTGGAGATGAAGTTATGCCAAGTTTCAGGAACAAAAGTCAACCAACACAAGAAGAGCAAGAGAGATTGAGCACATGGTGCTCCAAGGATGCACTTACAAGGTCTTATCTCCTCAAATCTATCTCAGATTTTTTGTTGCCTCACATTAGAAGTTGTAAGACATCTCAATGAAGTGTGGGATGCACTTGAAGCTTTCTTTTCTTCAAGTACCAAAGCTAGGAAGCATCAACTATGGCTGGATTTCACAACTCTCAAGAAGGCTCCCAAACAAAATGTGACTGATTTTATCACAAAGCTCAAGGACATAGCGGATCAGTTGGGAAGCATTGGAGAGGTAATAGATGAAGAGCAAATTGTAAGGCAGGTCATCAATGGCTTGAAGGCAGATGACAAGTGGGAAGCATTCACCACAGCTATGGATTTGTACATGGACATGCATGTACCTGATTTCAATACACTCATTGGACAACTACTTACTCAAGAGGCAAAGCTTATCAAAAATGGAGAAAGCTCTAAAGGTAATCAATCTTCAGCTTTATACACTGATAAAAGCAAGTCCAAAGATAACAAAGGAAAGGCAAAGAAAGTGGATGATGAAGCAGGTACATATCAAGCTAACTATGCAGGTAGAGGAAGACATGGCAGAGGTAGAGGAAGAGGAGGTAGACAAGGTAGGGGGAGATCCCAAGACTCCAACCCATGTTCTATTTGTGGACTAACTAATCATACAACTGAAAATTGCTTTAGGAATTCCAGGAATCAAAGAGGAAGAGGATACAATAGAGGAAGTTATGGCTACTCAAGAGGAAGGTTCAACAATTATCATGGCAACTACAACAACTACAATCATTCAAACTATCAAGGAGGCTACAAAGGAAGGAGAGACTACAATAACTACACAGAAGACTCAAACAAAGAGGATTCATTGTTGATCATGAACATGGCTATGCCACAAGGTAAATTTGATGAGCATGTTTTCTACATAGATTCAGGTTGTTTAAATCATGTGGCAGGAAATGTGGCACTCCTATCAGATTTAGAAGATCCAAGGAATAAGCATGAGGTACAAACAGGAGATGATAGAAAACATCCTGTGGAGAAAATAGGCAATGTCAAAGCACCTGATGGAAACATCAACCTACTCAGTAAGGTACTCTATGTCCCTACCATTACAAAGAATTTGATAAGTGTTGGGCAGATAGTAGAGAAATGGTTGCAAGTCAGGTTCACAAAAGCAGGAGCATTTGTTGAAGATCCAAGTCAAGGATTCAGAAAAATTGCAAAAGGTGAAAAGACAGGTAGATTGTTCACATTTGAATTACAGGACACTAGAAACATTGCTCTCTTTAATTATGGTAGTCAGACACTCACAGAATTGGAAGTATGGCACAAAAGGTTAGCACATATTGGTGAAAGGTCATTAAAGCGAATCTGCAGGGACCAAAATGTACTTGGACTCCCTAATTTGTCAAAACAACATATGATTTATAAGTGTAGTGCATGTCAATTTGGAAAGTCTCACAGGTTACCATTCATGAAGAAAGGTTATATGCATGGAGATCTCTTGGAGTTGGTTCATACAGATGTATGGGGACCCAGCAAGGAAGCTTCAATATCTGGATCAAGATATTATGTCTCCTTTATTGATGATTGCAGCAGATGGACTATCCTATTCTTTATGAAACACAAAGATGAAGTTTTTTCATGTTTCAAAAGATATCTGGCTCTTGTGGAGAATCAAACAGGTAAATCACTAAAAAGGCTAAGGTCAGATGGAGGGGGAGAATACTTCTCCCATGATTTTGATTCTTTTCTTCAAGAAAGAGGAATCAAAAGAGAGGTAACTACAAGGTACACTCCTGAGCAAAATGGAGTGGCAGAAAGGAGGAATAGGACAATTGTTGAAGCTGCAAGGTCTATGTTAAATGAAAAGCATTTACCTAATTACTTATGGGCTGAGGCTGTATCTACAGCCGCTTACTTGATTAACAGGTTGCCTTCAAAATCCCTTGATGGGATGACTCCATATGAGGCTTGGAATGGAAGAAGACCAAGCTTAAATCATTGTAAAATTTTTGGATGTATTGCTTTTGCTCATGTTCCTTCACAGGTTAGAGGCAAGATGGATCCAAAGGCAGAAAGGTTTGTATTTATTGGATATGACAACAATCAAAAGGGCTACAGGTTATACAACCCTACCAACAAAGGATTCTTGGTAAGCAGAGATGTAGTTTTTGATGAGAACAATTCATGGTAAAAGATTCATGCAGGAAGGTCAATTTACCATATAATCTTGAAGAAGATTTTCCAAAGCTTGGTAGAGAACAATCAAAGATTGAAGAACAAGACACCTCAGAGGATGATGAAGAATCTCAGATGGAAAACATCAAAGCATGGAAGTCTAAAGGTAAAGCAAAATTGTAGGAACTTGGACATGAGGCAGAATCATCACATCATGGCCTAAGAAGATCTAGGAGGGAAAAGAAAAAACAAGAAAGGTATGGGTTTGACACCTCATTAGTAACTAAACATTCTATCTACATAGCACAGGACATAAACCAAGAGGAGCCATCATCCTTTGAAGAGGCCAAAGCAAAATCAGAATGGAAGCATGCAATGAAGGAAGAGATTGAAGCACTTGAAGAAAACAACACTTGGGATTTGGTGCCCAAGACTTCATCCATGAAGGTAATAGGCTCAAGATCGGTCTATAAACTCAAGAAGAATTCTGATGGTTCCATTAACAGGTATAAGGCAAGGCTTGTAGCAAAAGGCTTTGCACAAACTCAGGGAATTGATTATGAGGAGACCTTCTCTCCTGTGGCAAAGATGCCTACTATTAGGGCTTTGCTTAGTATTGCCTCTTCGAAGAATTGGAAGATACTTCAACTAGATGTAAAGAATGCATTCTTGAATGGTTGGATAACAGAAGAGGTATATATGGCACAACCACCTGGTTTTGAGAATCAAGTTTATCCTGATTATGTGTGTAAACTTAACAAAGCATTGTATGGTCTCAAGCAAGCTCCAAGAGCTTGGAATTTCAGGCTTGTTTCATTCTTGCAGGACAAAGGCTTTCAAGCAAGCAAGGCAGATCCTTCACTCTTTATTAAGAAGAGTAATTCTGAGGTCATCTACTTATGTGTATATGTAGATGATATTATATTGACAGGAAATGATGCAGATAGTATGAAGAAGATCAAAGATTAGATGAGAGAAGAGTTCAAGATAAGTGATTTGGGTTCACTTACCTACTTCCTAGGTTTGGAAGTTGTCTACAAAGATCATGGTTTGTTTCTCACTCAAAGGAAGTACATTAAGGACAGGTTGGCGAAATTCAAGATGCAAGATTGTAAGATTGCAGGTACTCCAATGGAGGTCAATCACAAATTGAGCTCACATGAAGGTGAACTCATAGAGGACATCACATCATATCAAAGTCTAGTGGGTAGTCTCAACTATGCCACATTGACAAGAGTAGATATATGTTACAGTGTGAGTGTGCTAAGTCAATTTATGCACACACCAAGGAAACCACATATGGATGCTGCCAAAAGGATTCTCAAGTATCTCAAAGGAACCATAAATGAAGGACTTTATTATCCTTATGTATCTGATTTAGGTTTGAAGCTATTTTCTGATGCAGATTGGGCTGGCTCCAAGGAAGATAGAAGGAGCACTTCAGGTTATCTTACCTTTGCAGGTTCAAAGCTTATTTCATGGTCATCCAAGAAGCAACCCACAGTTGCTCTCTCTTCTACTGAAGCTGAATATAGAGGTCTTGCCATAGCTACACAAGAAGCTATCTGGATGAAGACATTATTCAAAGATCTTGGATTGGAGTTTGGAACTCCAACTATTTTTTGTGACAATATGAGTTCTATTCATTTGGCTGCTAATCCTATTTTCCATGCAAGGACTAAACATATTGAAGTTCATCATCACTATGTATGAGAAAAGGTTCTAAGCAAAGAGATTCAAATATCATATGTGTCCACTCATCAACAATGTGCAGATATTCTAACCAAAGCATTGGATGGTACAAAGCTTCGCAAATTCAAGGCTATGATTGGTTTACAGGTAATCTTGGAAGATTGAAGACCTCAAGCATACTTGGCTTGAGGGGGAGCTGTTGGAGCAAGTCTATGACAAGCCTAAGTATTGGCTTGAGTCCCACAAAGTCATGAAAAAAGCTTTAAAATGAAGACTATGTAAAGTTCACTTGTGAACTACCTCTTGTAATTTTTTGAAGAGTTTACTTAATGTAAAAGTGAAAGAATCTTAAGTGGTTGAGTCCACATGATCAAAAAGGGAAAGAGGAGCCACGAATTCGTGATTTGTGGTAGGTAGAGAATCAAATCAATCACTGATTGATTGGAGAGTGATTGAGGGAAGTTAGCCTCCTAAACTCAACTATAAATAGATGGCAGTTTTAGTCGTGGTTAGAGAGACCTATGTGAAGACCTCCAAGAGCTGAGATTTATGCCATATCAAGGTGTGATTCCAAGGCACACATATGTATCAGTAAGTCCATTGTATTGTACAAGCAATATACTTTCATTTTCATTATCATTTGGGTTCATATTTCCATGTTCTTGTGAAGTGTACTACTCACTGCCATTACTCTCAGTTTTCTCAGTCAGACTGCAGAGATTCTTTCTCTAAGCTTGGTGCATCATTGTCAGTGATTTAACTTGGTAAAGTTAGCTCTATAAGTCTACTGTATGCTCACAAAGTTTCATGTCCTTTGGATGTTTCAATCTTCAGTTATGTTCATTTGAAGTCAACAGGGTTTGTTCATCTTCACTTCTCTGTCAGGTACCCGACTTTTTTTACTCACCTTGTCAGAGCCATTTCTCAGTGGTTACTTATCCAAATTCAATGATTTAAAGCTTGTTGGATTCCGCTTACTGTCTAGTATAACCATACAAATTTTCATAATCATTGGATTCCTACATGTTGAGGTATGTTCATTTTTCGGCTCACTGGTCTCAAACTATAGCAGCCCGTGAAAATCGGGATGATGTCATCACTTGCTAAACATCATTCTCAGTGTGTGGTTTATTATTTTTGATGAGATTACTCTTGAAAGTTAGCTCTTTAAGTTAACTAGACTTCCCCAAGAGGAATTAAGCTAATTGCTGTTGTGCTCATAGAATTATGTAAAACACTGGACAAGTGTATGAAACAAGAATAGCAAGTTTTCACCTCTGAGCTAACTCCAACTTATCTGTTTTGATCTATCTTTTTGAGAGTGATCTTCCAAGGTACATAGGGTGTCTAATACATCCATTGGAAAGCTAAAAGGGCCCACCATATAGTCTTGGAGTTCATTTGGCTGCTGTAGATCAAGGATTTTGCAACACCTCTTCATCTTCAAGCACATACCTATCCATCTCTTCACATTTTTTGCGTTCGTAACCTCTATGTGCGTGTGAGCAAGATCCTAATAAAAGTGATATCAGAGCCTTGCACGCGTCACTATGGAGGGATCTGTTTGTGTTTGTTTTGGCAAATTGATCTCTATTTCGTTGTTGGCTATTCTCTGTTCGTGATTCCGATTCCAATTTCAGTTCCGATTTCGATTCGAGTTGTCGTTGCCATTTCGGTTTCTATTTTTGTTTCAGTTCCAGAGTTAGAACTAGAACCTATGTTTACACCTATGTTTACTCCTTTGGCTTACTCCAAGGCATCGACTAAGGTGTTGACAAGGCAAAGAACTTAGGCATAACTTAGGCATTACATTGGCATCATTGGCACCCAAGGCTCCCCTGGCAACCGTTGGCTACGCGTGAACTAATTTTAATGTATGAGTGGCAATAAGGACTTTTAGACTCACCAAGGTGGGAGGATTTGAACCCACAACCTCACCCACATAAGGGAAGTGTTTTACCACTACACTATCTCTTTGTGTTGTCACTCTATTTCTCTTTTCGTATATTTAACATAACTTTCATCTCTTTCTTACTTTTTCAATTCCCAAGAACAACCATTCCTTTTACATTTTAACTCAAACAAACTCAAAAATTGTTTCTACATATCTAGCAAGTAGGTTTTGTCTCTACATCCTCATGGACCCTATGAACAACATGGAGGATTTCGGCGAATCACCTCTACCCAAGGTCACACTTGAGCAACAACTGGAGCTCCTATGGCAGGAATTATGAGGCGCTCAGAATGAGATCCGACAACGCGATGAAATACTCGAAAAGATGCAAATTGATGAAGACAACCTTACAAGGGTGGTCAAAGCTATTGTCTGTCCCAATCGGATGGCACACATTCCAAGATCATCATTAAGAATTACCAATTTTTATGCTTTGATGGCCATAGGGATGGCCCTTTAATCCTTTCATGGCTTTCATAGTTTGATGATTTTTATACTGGTGAAACCTATGCTGAAAGTGAAAAAGTCAAATTTCCCACTAACTATTTAGTAGGAAAAGCTCAACTTTGGTGGAATGTCCTCCGGCATAGTACTGAGCGTACAACAACATGGAAGGCTTTCCAAGAGAAAGTGAAGGATTCTTTTCTTCCTCCTCAATACCATTTGCATGTTTGACATGCATGGATGACCCTTACATGGAAGGAGGGTGATACGATTACTACCTATGCGGAGTGCTTCTGGCAAAATTTACTATTGGTTCGAATGCTTGAAGATGTACCAGAGGATAGCTTGCAGCGAAAATATAATTGGTTTGGAAGTGGGAATCCAAGCTAAGCTTCACAACTTACGACCTACAACCCTCAATGACGCTATATCTTTCGCCTATGATGCAGAGAAAGAATTCCAGTCCATAACCAAGTCACTTCGTCTACAACAACCACGTCAACGACCATTTTTCACCAAACCAAATCTTCCCATGAAACATACTTTTTATGCCCCATCTTACCCTAGTTTTCCTCGTCCATCGCAATCCAATTACTTAATTGCACCTATTGCTTCATCTCTCCAACCTACCAAACCACCTACCCTACAAACTTCAACGATGGATGCCCAACAGAAGCGACCACGAATCACTTGTTGGAATTGTGGCAAACCTGGACATACAAAAACAAAGTGCCAATTGCGACCTCTTAACATGAAACCAGCTGTAGCTCAATTACATAATATGGAGGCCCACAATGAAGAAATTCCTCCTCTTTGGATAGAGGAATCATTGGAGAAGGACTTAAGTACCTTGGGTAACGATATCTCTCTTTATTCTCTAATTTGCATGCAGGGTACTATAAACAACAAACTCTTTAAAATTCTACATGACGATGGTAATTCACATGATTTCATTTCACATTCATTCGTACAAGAACTTAAATTAAAAACGTTTCCTTCTTTGTATAAAGTAAAAGCTACATTTCAAGATAATCGTTATAATGTAACACGAGAAGTACAAGATGTTACATTTTGATTTACGAACATTTTTAATTGTACCTTTGCAATCTTATGATGTTATACTAGGTATGCCTTTTCATAATCATTATAACCCACAGATTGCTACCATACACATACCTTTAATTTTGAATTTAAAGGTGAAATCATTACTTTGTCTTCACGGCATGATTTCCAGCCATTTTGATTGATTAGTCATACTCAAGTAAAACGTGCATTTAGGAAAGGATTCAACTCATGCATTGTTTTTGTCAATGTCATCAATGATTAAACTCATACACTTCTTGATGCACATAAACCTTTCATGACTACTTATAAGGATTGTTTTATGTCTCAGTATCCCTCTGAACTACCACCATCTCGAGGATCCTTTGACCATAGCATAGACTTAGTCCCTAATAGTTCTCCTCCTCATAAAGCACCTTATAGACATGGCCCATTACACCAAAAGGAAATAGAAAACCAAGTAAAAGACCTACTACAGAAAGGACTTATAAGGACTAGTTCTTCCCCATTTGGAGCATCAATTCTTTTAGTAGAGAAGAAGAATAAAACTTATCGAATGAGCATTGGTTATAGAGCCCTTAACAAGATCACAATAAAGAATAGTTACCCCATACCTCGAATTGATGATCTTTTAGATAAATTACAAGGAGCTCGTTTGAATAAAATTGACCTAAAATCAGGATACCATCAGATTTGTATGATGCAAAGTGACATTTTTAAGACTGCATTTGAAACTCAAACAAGCCATTATGAATTTATGGTAATGCCTTTTGGACTTACTAATGCTCCTGCTACATTTGCACGAATGATGAACAACATTTTTCTTGATTACCAAGCTTTTGTTCTTGTATTTTTTGATGATATACTTGTTTACAATAAGAATGATAGTGAGCATGAGATGCATCTTAAACAGTTTTTCAGTTACTACGAGCAAACACTCTTTATGCTAATTCTGAAAAGAGTTACTTCTTTCAAGGTAAGCTAGAATATCTAGGACATATTATTTCAACTGAAGGTGTGCATGTGGATCCAAAAAAGATTAAAGTTATAGTAGAATGGCCTCCACCATAATCAGTCAATGATGTTTGTTCTTTTCTTGCGCTGGCTAGTTTCTATAGGAAGTTTGTTCCAAATTTTTCTTATTTAGCATTGCCCCTTATCTTGTTATTGAAAAAGAAAATAAAATTTGCATGCGGACTTACCCAACAACAATCCTTTGAAAAACTCAAACATGCACTACATGCACCTGTTTTACAATAACCTGATTTTTCATAACCCTTTCATGTTCTTACTAATGCTAGTGGTTCAGGGATAGGTGCAGTTTTAATGCAAAATGATCATCCCATTGCATTTGAGAGTAGGAAGCTTAAGCCCTCATAAAAGAATTATATTACATATGATAAAGAATTGTTAGCATCTATGCATGCTTTGCGAATTTGGAAACACTATCTTATGGGCTCTGAGGTCTTAATCAAAACTGATCAACAGGATATTACATATTTATTAAATCATCCCTTAATCTCTGATTGCCATCTTAAATGGGCATCATTCATTCAAAATTTCAAACCCATGAGCCAATATCAGCTTGGTAAAGCTAATATTGTAGTTGATGCTCTTAGCTGATTTCCTTCACATTCTATTGTTTTGCATAATATTTCTACCATCCAAATACATTCTTTTCAAGAACTGGTTTCCACTTATGCATCTGATATGTATTTCTCACGTGCATGACATGACTTCAACAATGGTGCATCTTTATCTGATGAACATTATACATTTCATAATGGTTTTCTTATTTTCAACATAGATTATGCATAACCCAAGATTTTAAAGATTTTGTCATCAAAGAAATGCATGAACCATCTTATATGGGTCATAGAGGCATACAAAGCACCATTTCTACCTGCAAAGATTTCTTCTTTTGGCCACACATGGAAAAAGATATTGCACATTATGTTTCTCAATGCATTTTATGTCAGCATATAAAATGTCATCATGGTAAACCATTTGGATTGTTAATCCCACTGCCCATTCCTATTGAACCATGGGAACAAATTTCTATGGATTTTATCACCGGTCTTCCCATCACTTGATCACATAATGATATGAATTGGACAATAGTTGATAGGTTTAGTAAATATGCATATTTCATTCCATGTAGGAAAACTTTTTCTGCACCTCAGGCTGCAAAATTATTCATTAAATGCATTTTCGCACATCATGGATTTCCTAAAGTAATGTTGTCTGATCGTGATGTTAGATTGTATAATCGTTTTTGGGTTGCCTTATTTCAACATTTTGGTTCTAAAATAGATTTCATCTCTGCATTTCATCCCAAGAGTAATGGACAAAGTGAGGCCACAAATAGTACTATTCTTGATTTATTACATTGTTATTGATTAGATAGTCCAACTAATTGGGATGAAAAGTTGCCATTGCTTCAATTTGCTTATAGTAACACCACACACACCACTACTGGTCGTGCACCTTTTGAAAAATTTTATGGTAAAAAGTTTCCCACTCCCATGTCACTCACCCAAACTGACATTCCGATGGCTGATTCTATTGCTCAAGATCATGTTTCTATACTTCACGATGTTCACGAGCACATTAGGAAAAGTCAAGAGCGATACACATGTTATATCAATACTAAACAATTAGCCAAGGAATTCAAGGAAAATGATCTTGTATGGTTTCGTATAATTAAAAGACGTCTCAAAAATATTTTGTAGCATCCTAAAATTAAACCTGCACCATGCTATTATGGACCCTTTCGCATTAAAGAAAAAATTAACGATAATTCATTTAGATTAGATATCCCATCTCATTGGAATATACATAACTCTTTTCATATTAGTTTACTTAAACCATTTAAAGGCGCTTTGCCACTCACTCCACTTCTTGATGACTCTCCTTTGATTCAAGAACAATGTGAAATCTTGGTCCTTGAGAAAATAATTAATCATGATGTTACTACTATACGCACAGGTACTCAATATCATCGATATTTGATTAAGTACAGAAATCACTCTATTGAAGAATGTCAATGAATACATAAAACACAATTAGCACCTCATTATGACCACTTAATTTCTACATATCATACACAAACACATTAATGTAATTCCTCCATGAACATTTCCATGCATGTTTCTTTTAACATGGAACATGCTTATTTTCATTCAGTGATGAAACATGTGACTGGCCATCCATGATTATTTTATTTTATCAATTGAGGTCAGTTGCTTTTTCAACTGAGGGGCATGTTATACATTATGGAATATGTTGAACAATGCATTGTTGGAGTGTTAATTTATTAATGTATTAATATGTTTTGGTGTTTTTGATATAGCCGCTGAAGGTTTGTGAGGGCATGAAAGCATGAAGGGTGGACATCAATAATCTGACTTTAGGGGCGGACATCAATAAATCCGATTTATAATTTAGTTTGTAAATAAATCCGTGTAGAAGGTTCTATTGTTAGAAATAGTTATAAAAATAGTGGTTAGAATAAGGTTCATTGTAGACCGCAATTTTCGATATTAAGAGAAAGGCTTTCTACGAAAGTCACCAACTTTTAGTTACACGCATGCTTTTTGAAGCCGCTCTCATGTAACCAATCTTTTTGACGTAATAAAAAATTCCTATAAATACATGCGCTCTGTGGACTGTCAAAACAGAGTGCATGGGGGGAGATTGCACCCAATACTGCATTCAGTCTCGTCTCTTGCTGTCTCTATTTTTCTGTGTGCTTTTTGCATTTGTAACCTCTATGTGAGTGTGAGCAAGATCTTGATAACAAATCCATTGTATAAGAATCCAACACTTATAACTACATGTTCCATTTTGTGAAATATGAGGCATCCTTGAGCTTGACGAGCTTAAGTAGAAACTATAATTTTAATTTCATATTTTTTGGAGCTTGTTTGAGCCTTCAAATTAGCATCAAGAACTAATTTTTAATCATGCAAAGCACTACGTTTGAAACTAGTAAAAAATAACCCAAGAACTATAAAAGGAGCTATAAAGCTCATTTTGGGGTTCACTTTGTAAGTTCTTGACTTGGAGAGAGCTTGTATGAGATAGTACAAGGCTTCTAATCTATTGATGAATAGACTCTTCCATTGTTTCTCTCTATTGCCTCCATCTTGTGTGCTTCTTACCTTTACATCTACAAACATGACTCACTTGTGATCTTCATATCACCCTCATGTCTCCATGGATTGACAATTACAAGATGGAAATCCATCGGTGTTGATACTCATTGTTCTATGAGTGAGACCAAAGTTTGATGACATTTTTAGGGAGCATTACTGATGGAGATGTTTAATCTCCAAACGACAAGCTATACTTGAGTTTAGAACACCTCTATATCATTTGGATATGTTGGTCAGGAAAATTAACCTACCAAAATGTCTACACAGGTATACTAAAAACCTAGACTTCACGCTTTCACTAATATCTCACAGAATATATAAGCTTTGAAGACAATATTTGGTATGCAAAAAGTGCTAAGCTTTTCAGTGAATGTTTAAACGCAAGAAATGGTTATATATACACTAAGATATGAGCTTCACAACAAAGCTGTGTACAAAATAACATGCGGCTGGAAGGAGTCTAAGGGAAGACAAAATGACAAAATGGCCAGATCCTACTATTGGGAGCTCTTGCCTCTTTCTCTCCTTGTTTTGAACGTGCTCCCACTTCACGTTTATAACCAATGAGCATGTGAAGAAGGTTGTGCCTCCTTCTTAACTCACCACTTTCCCCACTACATGCCATTGACTACAAGGCAAGGTATTGTATCTCTTACTCATCGTGAATTTTGACTAGACTTTTTTATTTTCTTTTTTTTCTCTTATTTTCCTTTATCTTTATATTTGGTAAATTTATCCAAGCATAGCTCATATGAAAATGAGCTTGTACATTTATCTTCAACAAAGAGATAGAAGCTCTTCAAGAGAATCAGACATGGGACCTAGTTCCCAAGAAGCCATCCATCAAGATCATTGGATCTAGCTGGATCTATAAGGTAAAAAAGAATTTAGATGGTTCAATAAGCAAGTATAAAGCAAGGCTTGCGGCAAAAGGGTTGCTCAAAACTAAGGCATAGATTATGAGGAGACTTTCTCTCATGTCGCAAAGATGCCAACAATGAGAGTTCTCATGTGTATAGGTGCTTCTAGGAATTGGAACATCTATCAGATGGATGTCAAAAATGCATTCTTGAATGGTTGGATTTTAGAGGAAGTGTACATGGCACAACCTCCTAGATTTACAGATGAATCACACCCTCATTATCTATTCAAACTCAAGAAAGCTCTCTATGGACTAAAACAAGCTCAAAGAGCCTGGAATTATAGACTTGTTACATTCTCGCAAGACAAAGGGTTCAAACTAAGCAAGGCTAATTCTTCACTTTTCATTAAGAAAACTAAATCTAAAGTTATATACTTGTGTGTGTATGTAGATGACATCATTCTTACAGGTGATGATGCAGATGGAATAAAAAAGATTAAAGCCCAAATGAAAGAAGAATTCAAGATAAGTGATCTTGGATTGCTCACTTATTTTCTTAGATTGGAAGTGGTCTACACAGATCAAGGAATGTTCCTTACACAAAGGAAGCACATTAATGATATGCTTGCAAACTTCAAAATGCAAGACACTAAGGTTGCACGTACTCCCCTGGAGGTCAATCATAAGTTAAGTGCACACATGAAGGAGAACTAACTCAAGACATTACAAGCTACCAAAGTCTAGTTGGGAGCTTGAACTATGCTACCCTAACTAAGGTGGATATTTGTTATGGAGTAAGTGTGCTTAGCCAATTCATGCACACCCCTAGGAAACCTCACATGGATGCAACCAAAAGGATATTGAAGTATTTGAAAGGAACATTTAATGAAGGTCTATATTATCCTTACACATCTGATTTACATGTGAAGCTATTCACTGATGTAGATTGGGTAGGTTCAAAGGATGATAGAAGAAGCACATCAAGATACCTATCATTTGCAGGTTAAAAGCTTATTTCTTGGTCTTTAAAGAAGCAACCTATTGTAGCTCTTTCCTCTGAAGCTGAATACAAAGGGTTAGCAAATGCAGCACGAGAAGCAATGTGGATCAAGACCCTACACACAAATTTACTGTTTGATTTTGGCACCCCATTTATATTTGGAGATAACATGAGCTCACTTCATTTAATAGCTAATCATATCTTTCATGCTAAGACTAAGCATATAGAATTCCATTATCACTTTTTTAGGGAAAATATTGCAAGTAAGGTTATACAATTATCCTATGCATCTACTCATGTGCAATGTGTAGACATGATGACCAAATCATTGGATGGAAGCAAACTTAACAAGTTTAAATCCATCATTGGATTAAACAAAATATCCATAGATTAAAGACTCAAGCATCTTAGGCTTGAGGGGGAGTTTTTGGTATATTTGGCAAGCCTTCATGCTTGACTAAATATCAAAGGTTTATCTCATATGATTCTTTGATCATTTATAGAATACATGTGAACCCCTCTTGTAAAAGCATTGGAGTTTATCTCTTGAGATAAAAGTAAAAGAGGTTGATTGAAGGAATCTCATGGCATTACAAGTTGAAAGTCACACCCACCTAGTGGTTGTAATCAAATCAATATCTATCCTAAAATTAGGAACACTTTAAGGTGGCAGACTTCAAAATTCAAATTTAAATTTTTACTATAAAAACACATGACTTTTATTCACGGGGAGGATGTAGAGGATCAAGAGTCATTGAGCTTCAAGATTATGGCTACACTAATCCCACATATTTATGAGTAAGCCTACATCATCTCACTTGTATCATACTTTCATAATCATATAGATTTGTTTCATTTAGTGCAAGTCATTCTCTATGTATATTATCTGTTGCAAAGTCTTCATTTTAGTGATATTGATTAATCAAGTTCTCTACGTATACTTATCTGTTTGATATGATTCAACATGGGATAGGTAGCTCAATTAGGCTACTTGGTAGATTTCAATTTTCACATCATTTGGTTCATTAAATTGGGAGATAATTTCTTTGTAAGCAACCTATGTTGCCTTACTATCATCTTCCTAAAAAGACGAGATTAAACCCCCAACTTCTTAATATCATTCCTCATCATATAATCCTCTTAAATTAGTGAAGTAACTTCTACTACTGAAATAAGGTCTTTAATTAGCTATTTCTAAAAGGTCTTGGGTCAATTGTTATCAATGACTGAGCACTACATATTCTTTTGAGAGGAACCTAATCCATAAATAACAAGTTTTTGGAGTCCTTCAAATCTGAAAGTTATCTGTTTTGGTATAACAATTTTGGAATGATGTTCCAAGTTACATAGTGATTCTAAATGCATATTTGGGAAGCTTAAGGTCTCTTTTAAGGTACTCTGAACCTACATTGGTAGGTTTAGAGTAGGATTTTTGCAACACCACCTCATCTTTGGAGTGTATCCAACCATCCCCTCACATGATGCACAAACCATGTCTAGATTCTTATTTGAGAATGTGTGACATGTTGACCACATTAATAGATAATAAACATTCTGATTGGGACAAAAAGCTATATCATATTGTTTGGGTGTATCAAAAGGCCTATAAAATGGTACTCAATCCTATTGGTGCAAATGCCAAGCCTTCACACTTGGTTAGGCATTGGAAGCATTATGTGCAATTGCTTGAAGATCCACATGAACCATTGCTTATGGTTTTCACCATTAACTATTGTAAAAGTCACTTGACTTAGAAGAATCTTGTAAATGCCACTAAACTCATGGATTTAGGAGAAATTTATGGTACGACTTTCCTTGAGGGAATATCTTCTTGTTTAGAGGAAGAACTTTTAGGTAGAAGTGCATTTGAATATAAAAATTCAAATTTGAAGAGAGTCAGTACAAAAGTCACTCAAAATCTCGTGGCCATTGTGCCCCCATAACTGAGCTTAGTGTTGATCGTTTGATGTAATTGAGAGGCTCACACTATAGCCTACTCCTATCACCATCATTGGGCATCATATTCATGCCAATGATCATGTACAAAATTGTTACATAATACATTGAATTGATGATTACATCTACATTCATCTTTGTCATTGTCACTCAGAATAGTGTATTTGTCATGATCATATCTTAGTGATTCCTCCATCATTCTCCATGTTCTATAGCTTATTGGAATAAGCTCAAAGTCTACTACATTTCAATAAGTTTCATTTAGCCAATTGGGAGAAAATTGTCTCAAAGTGGTCACTAGTCATTCTCTGTAGAGTTCCTAAAAAGTCGGTGGTAAGCTTTAACTTGTTAAAGTTATTGCTCAGAGTATAGTCTAGCATTTTAAGTGAATCTACTTGGAATCATTAGTGCTATAAGCGAAATAGATACATAGGCACTTATTTAGTTTCATTGGAAAGCTAAAAGGGCCTACAACGCAACTCTGAAGTGAAATAGGGAGTAGAAATCAGGTATTAGGAGTACCAACTCATTTCTTGAGGTGTCCATTCATCTTTCCCAACAGTGGTCTTAGAGCAACTTGAGGTAAAATGGGAGATGGTTTTCCTTCTTTTGTTGATAAATTGGACAGGAACAACTACCAAGCATGGTCCTTGAGGATGAAGACATACTTGCAAGGAAGGAGTCTCTATGGATACATATCAGGAGATGAGGAGATGCCCATTTTCAGAAGCAAAGGACAACCTACAAGAGAGGCGCTTCAAAGACTCAACTCATGGTGTGCCAAAGATGCATTAGCAAGGTCATACTTAAGTTACTCTATTTATGACTTCCTTCTTTCACACATTAGGAACTGTAAAACATCCTAAGAGACTTGGGATACATTGTCTTCATACTTTTCTTCCAACACAAGGGCTAGGAAGCACCAATTGTGGATTGAGTTTACCACTCAAAGGAAGAAACACAAGCAAAGTATTCCAGAATATGTGACCAATGTTAAGGATGTGGTTGACCAATTGGCAAGCATAGGAGAGGAGATTGAAGAGGAGCAAATTGTGAGACAAGTAATCAATGGTATCAAGGCAGATGAAAAATGGGAAAGCTTCACAACTGCTATGGACTTATACATGGACATGCAGATTCGAGACCTTACCACACTCATGGTGCAACTCTTTACCCATGAAGCCAAGCTCAACAAAAATGGGGATTCATCAAGATGTAAAAATTCCTATGCCCTATACATATATAAAGGCAAGTATAAAGAGAAAGGGAAAAGCAAAAAGAGTGAAGATGAAGGTACTACTTCTCAAGCTAACTATGCAAGAAGGAACTCAAGAGGTAAGGGCAGAGGAGGTAAGCAAGGAAGGGGGAGACTCTTCAACCCTTCCCCATGTAATATTTGTGGTTTATCAAATCACACCACAGATGAGTGGTACATGAACTTCAAGAATCAGAGAGGTAAAGGTTTCCAAAGAGGTGGCTACACACAATCAAGAGGAAGGTTCAACCATCATGAAGGCTACAATAACGACTACAATAACAATTACAATAATAACTACCAACGAGGCTACAAATCAAGGAAAGACTACAACAATTACACAGAGGATCAAAATGATTCCCTTTTGATTATGAACATGACTTCAAAGCAAGGTATGAATGATGACCATCTCTTCTACATTGACTCAGGATGTTCAAACCATGTGGCAGACAATGTAGCTCTTCTCTTTGACCTTGAGGAACCCAAGGGAAAGCACCAAGTGCAAACAGGTGATGAGACCAAGCATTCAGTGGTCAAGGTAGGAAATGTTAAAACCTCTGATGGGAATAGAAATCTATTGAGAAGGGTTCTATATGTACCTACAATCACCAAGAACTTGATGAGTTTTGGACAAATTGTGGACAAAGGTTTGCAGGTTAGGTCCAACAAATATGGAGCATTTGTGGAGGACCCCCAACATGGATTCAAGAGAATTTCCAAAGGAGAAAAGACAGGTAGAATATTTACATGTGAACTTGAAGATACAAGAAATATAGCATTTTATAATTACAAAGATCAAACATTGTCAGAGCTTGAAATTTGGCATAAAAGATTAGGGCATATTGGTGAGAGAACCTTAAATCAAATATGTAGAGATCAATGTGTGCTTGGGATACCTAATGTATCCAAGTAACACATGATCTATAAATGTGGTGCATGTGAGTTTGGGAAATCTCACACATTACCCTTCTCAAAGAAAGGCTATATGCATGAAGATTACTTGGAGCTTGTCCACACAGATGTGTGGGGAGCAAGTAAGGATCGTTTAATTTCTAGATCAAGGTATAATGTATCTTTCATTCATGATTTCAATAGATGGACTATCTTATATTTTATGAAGCACAAATATGAAGTGTTCAGTTGCTTTAAGAAGTATCTTGCGCATGGAAAACCAAACATGAAGAATCCTTAAGAGATTAAGGTCACATGGAGGAGGCGAGTACTTCTCAAATGAATTTGATGAATTCTTGCAAGATAGAGGAATCAAAAGGGAAATTAAAACAAGGTATACCCCTGAGCAAAATGGGGTGGCACAGAGAAGAAATAGGCTGATTGTTGAAATAGCTAGGTCAATGCTTAATGAGTAAAAGTTACCAAATTATTTGTGGGTAGAGAGTGTATCTACTGCCACTTATCTTGTTAACAGGTTTCCATCCAAATCACTTGATGGGATGAACCCATATGAAGTATGGCATGGTAGAAGGCCATCACTTAATCATTGCAGGATCTTTGGATGTGTTGCATATGTGCATATCCCATCTCAAATCAGAGGTAAGCTAGACCCTAAGGCAGAGAAGTGCATCTTCATAGGGTATAATTTAAATCAGAAAGGATACAGGTTCTATAATCCATCCAACAAAGGATTTATGGTCAATAGAGATGTTGTGTTTGATGAGAATGACTCTTGGTTTGAAAGTGAATGCAGGAAAGTAAAGTTGCCTTATGACTTGGAAGTGGATTTTCCAAGTCTCACCAAAGAAGAGCCAAATCACATTGGATACATCAAATCAAATGATGAAGGCATCACCAACTTAGAAGAATTCAAAGCATGGACATCAAAACGCAAGGTCAAGATGAAGAACTTGGAGAACATACCTGAATCATCCAACCAAGCAATTAGAAGATCACAAAGGGAGAGCAAGAATCCAATTAGATATGGATATGATGCTTCCTTAGTTACCAAGCATTCAATTTATCTTGCTAAAGAAGATCCTTCATCATATGAAGAGGAAAAGACCAAGTCAGAATGGAAGGAAGCTATGGATGAAGAAATTGAAGCACTCAAGGAGAATGACACTTGGGAGCTAGTGCCAAAGGAGTCTATGAAGGTAATTAGTTCTAGATGGACTTACAAAATCAAGAGAAATTCAGATGGATCAATAAACAGGTGTAAAGCTAGACTTGTGGCTAAGGGTTTTGCACAAACCCAAGGAGTTGATTGTGAAGAGACTTTCTCACTTGTGGCGAAAATGCCAACCATCAGGGTATTGGTAAGTGTGGCTAGATTTCAGAGGAGGTCTACATGGCTCAACCTCCTGGTTATGACGACCCAAGCAAGGTAACATATGTGTGCAAACTAAACAAAGCTCTTTATGGATTGAAGCAAGCACCTAGGGCATGGAATCATAGGTTGACTACCTATCTCCAAGATCAAGGATTCAACATGAGCAAAGCAGATACTTCTCTGTTTGTGAAGAGAAGTAATTCAAAGGTAATATACCTATGTGTGTATGTTGATGATATCATACTTACTGGTACTAATGCCAATGGCATCAAGCAGATTGAAAACCAAATGATGCACGAGTTCAAAACCAGTGATCTAGGGTCACTAAAGTATTTTCTTGGACTTGAGTTAGTCTATACCAATTCTGGAATTTATATTACTCAAAGAAAGTATGTACAGGACATGTTGAAGAAGTTTCACTTGGAGGATGTCAAGATAGCTAGCACTCTTATGGAGGTAAACCAAAACTTAAGTGCTCATGAACATGATGTGCTTGAAAATATTGCAGGATACCAAAGCATAGTTGGAAGCCTAAACTATGCTACATTGACAAGGATTGATATTGCTTATGGAGTAAGTGTCTTAAGTCAATTTATGCACAAACCTAGAGCACCTCACTTGGAAGCTGCCAAGAGAATTTCAAAGTATCTCAAGGGTACTCAAAATCAAGGTAGATGATAAGCCCATTTCATGGTCTTTCAAGAAGCAACCTACTGTTGCTTTATCTTCAATAGAGGTTGAATACAGAGGATTAGCCAATGCTTGAGATTGCTATATTCAGATTTGGGATTACATTCTAACTTACCAATGATTTTTTGTGACAATACTAGTTCTTTACATCTTGTAGCAAATCATATCTATCATGCTAGGACCAAGCATATAGAGGTTCAATATCATTATGTGAAAGAGAAGCTATTGAGCAAGGAGATTCAATTGGCATATGTATCCACTAATATGCAATGTGCAAATTTATTGACAAAGGCACTTGTTGGTAGTAAACTTTTTAGGTTTAAAGCTATGATTGGATTGTAGGACATTCAAGAGGATTGATGAAGAAGACCAAGCCAAGATGTTTGTCTTGAAGGGGAGTTGTTGGTGCAAATGCCAAGCCTTCACACTTGGCTAGGCATTGGAAGCATTGCGTGCAATTGCTTGAAGATCCACATGAACCATTGCTTATGGTTTTCACCATTAACTATTGTAAAAGTCACTTGACTTAGAAGAATCTTGTAAATGCCACTAAACTCATGGAGTTAGGAGAACTTTATGGTATGAGTTTCCTTGAAGGAATATCTCCTTGTTTAGAGGAAGAACTTTTAGGTAGAAGTGCATTTGAATTGCAAAATTCAAATTTGAAGAGAGTCACTATAAAAGTCATTTGAAATCTCGCGGCCATTGTGCCCCCATTACTGAGCTTAGTGTTGATCATTTGATGTAATTGAGAGGCTCACACTATAGCATACTCCTATCACCATCATTGGGCATCATATTCATGCCAATGATCATGTACAACACTGTTACATAATACATTACATTGATGATTACATCTACATTCATCTCTACCATTGTCACTCAAAACAATGTACTTGTCTTGATCATATCTCAGTGAATCCTCCATCATTTTCAATGTTCTAAAGCTTTTTGGAATAACTCAAAGACTACTACAATCACACAAATTTTGAGGAAGTTTCATTTAGTTAGTTGGGAGAAAATTGCCTTGAAGTGGTCACTGGTGATTCTGTGCAGAGTTCCTAAAAAGTGGAGGGTAAGCTTCTACTTGCTAAAATATTGCTCAGAGTAAAGTCTATCATTTTACATTATTCCACTTGGAATCATTAGCTCGCTAAGCTAATTAGATACCCTCATAAGGAATTGTTCTAATTGCTACTATACTGTGAGTACTGAGCAAAACTTCCAGCAAGTGTCAAGACCAAAATACTAACTTCTTGGTCACTAGCTAGTTGCAAACTTATCTCTTTTGATCAAATTTTTTGAAGAATCATCTCCAAAGTACATAGGCACTTATTTAGTGTCATCGGAAAGCTAAAAGGGCCTAAAACTTAGCTCTAAAGTAAAATAGGGCTGGTACAAAGGAAGGATTAGCAGTACCAACTCATTTCTTAAGGTGTTCATTCATCTTTCCCAACAAATCCCACCCCCTTTCAAATGGTATTTGGTCAAAATTCAGTGCTACCCTTAGATTTTTGATACTTACAACGAAAGTGGCACAAGAGGATCACTAGAATGGTCATGAGCTACCATCAAGAACATTGGATCTAGAGCATTGATGAGTGATGAGACTACATGAAAGAGGAGGCATGCATGTAGCATAGAAGAGACAAAAGTCTTACTTTGATGTGCATGTAAAAGATAAGAACTTAAAAATTGGTGACTTAGTGTTGGTCTAAAACACTAAAACACTCAGATATCTAACAATTCTTGATTGCTTCCTAATAGATCTTGCCATGATTATATATATATATATATATATATATATATATATATATATATATATATATATATATATATATATATATATATATATATATATATATATATATATATATATATATATATATACACACACACACACACACACACACACACATATATATATATATATATATATATATATATATATATATATATATATATATATATATATATATATATATATATATACACACACACACACATATATATATTTGTGTGTGCACATACACACAAATATATATATATATATATATACATATATATATATATATATATATATATATATATATATATATATATATATATATATATATATATATATATATATATATATAGATATACAAATATATATATATATATATATATATATATATATATATATATATATATATATATATATATATATATATATATATATATATATATGTGTGTGTGTGTGTGTGTGTGTGTGTGTGTATGTATGTATGTATATGTGTGTGTGTGTGTATATATATATATATATATATATATATATATATATATATATATATATATATATATATATATATATATATATATATATATATATATATATATATGTATATGTATGTATGTATGTATGTGTGTGTGTGTATACATATGTAGGTAAAGGTGTACTCAATTGCTTACCACCTTGCTTAGGAACAAGGATCAACAAAGTTTGTTAACATAAAAAAATCCAAACTTGGAAATATCTATGAGCTAGTTGTGATACATGTGTAGAACATTTCAATGGTCCTGATTAGGAAAATTTGCAGAGTGATCTTAAAGTACGTTCTCTTGAACATATCTATGTGTAGCATTCTTATGCATGCTAACTAGAGGACTAATATCCTCAAACACCACTCTTCTCACTTCAACCTCCTTAATGAGTGTTTATGCATCTTTAAATCATTGAAAATGACATCATTACTTCTGATCGTTGACTCTCTTTCAGGATCCCATAAGCGATATCCAAATCGGCCCTCTCCATCATATCCAAGAAAAATACATTTCTTTGACTTATGGTCTAGCTTTTGTGTACCATTCTTGTGTATATGAACATATGATTCACACAAAAAAACTCAAAGATGATCATAATATGATGATTATCCTATCCATAACTTTTGTGATACTCTGAAATCGTTGGAAGTACCATGTGAGAAGTTAATCACATGAATAACAATTAATACTGCTTTTGCCCAGAATCCTTGTGAAAGGTTTGCATGATGCAACATAGAAACTACGCTATCCTAAATAATTCTATTCATTCTCTCAGCTACACCATTCTATATTGGGGTATAAGGTGTTATACACTCTCTATGAATTCCTCTAGAATAATAGAAAAGTTTGAATTCATGTGAGGTGTACTCACCTCGATTATTTGGACATAAAGCCTTGAGATTAGTTCATTTCTCGATCTCTAATGAAGAAAGCCATTTTGTGAAAGTAAACAAAACTCATCCTTAGCTTTGATTGGATATACCTGGACTTTTTTAGTAGCATCATCTATGAAAGTGACAAAGTAAAAAGAACCACCTAATGACATTGTAAGCATAAGACCACACATCTATATGAATGAGATCTAAAGGCTAAATTGAAGAGTCAATGTGCATCTTATGCACATTCCTAGTTTACTTTCCAAATTGAAAATGCTCACAAAATGAAAAATCAAAGAAAGATAGCATAGGTCAGTAGCTCGATCATTTCCATTCCACTAGGAGATGTGGCTAAGGGACACATACAAAATACAAGCCATAGTCTATTTAGTAATAGGTAACAATTGTTCATTCTAAGATACAACTAAGGGATAAAATGATGCAACTTTTCTTCCTTTTGAAATAACCATATTTCCCATTGATATATGAAAGGATTGAGCACAAAAAAACCACTTTCTAGCCAATGTCATCAAGTTGACTAGCTGACAGCAGAATATATGATAATTGAGGTACATGGCATACATTATGCATAGGGAATTTTGAACCATCAATGAACTAGACAACCACATCTCCAATCCCAAGTACAATGTCACACTGATAAGAGTAACTAAGTCTCATGGTACGAAGAGACTTTGTTGCATAAGTCAAGAACCATTCTCTATCTAGTGGCACATGGAAAGAAGCATTGTAATCTAGCAACCAAATTTGAGAAAGAGAATCAGCCATAAGAGCCTCACTGGGCATAGTACTATCAAGTGTGCATACATCAATATCATAAAAAATAGCATTGATTTATCCTATCTTCACAATCGAAGCAGATGGTGGAGGTAACTATTTAACATGCCCATCAACATTTTGTCCTTTACCTTTAGCATTCTTTAATTCATAGTGGTCTTTCTTCATTTGCCTGTTCTTATGAAAATAATGGCACTAAATATCCCTCCTCCTTGATTTACTTCTACTCTTATTCCATTCACCATTCTTTTCCTTGTTCTTGCTCTTGTCACGTTGATTATTTCGTTGGTAAGAATCATGAACATTATATGCATTCCCACTCTGAGTGCCAACCATAGGCTTTCTAGGGATCTCCTCACTCAAGAGTGCTCCACATATGTCCTCATAGAATAGTTTACCATGAGGTGCACTATTGCTAATAGCTGTGCAAAATGTGTCCCATGATGATGGCAATGTGCATAGCAACAAGGGTGCTTTCATTTAATTATCGATCTCCAATTTTTAGCTTGTAATTGAGAGAATGTAGCATCAAACTCATTTAGATTAGCAACAACACTATCTGCATCCTTCATGCAAAGGTCATATAACTTTCTCATCGGATACACTTTATTTGATGCCTTTTCTTTTTCATATGTATTGCATAACATCTTACAAAGCTCCTTTGCACTTTCACAGTCCAATAGTGTAAAGTAAACATGATCTATTAGGCACAATCGGATGGTAGACCTAACTATTTCATCCAACTCATCCCAATCATCATCTGCTTCTCTGAGATTCCATTTATTGGCTTCCATTGCCTCCTTTGAATAAACCACATCCTTAATCTGATTCTTCCATAGAGGAAATTTTATGCCTAAAATGTCATTGAAGGGCTTAATTTATAGCCCAAACACTAGCCAAAAATACTTGCAAGCGCCTGTCAACTCCATTCTTTAGACCCAAAAAAACCCTGAATAGACTTGTGATGGCTACTCCCACCACAATTGAAACACTTCTAAGAAACTTATAAGAAGACTAAAAGCTAAAAATTTAGTGATAAAGGTGAATGTACAATGCCAAGGGGACAAACCGTTAAGTAGATCTAGGTCCAAGATTGATGTTTGGACCAATCTTTCAACCTGTGTAGATGAAACCATCCCAAAACTACAAAAGCTTCTAATTTCCCCTAATTTTCTACCCAAATAAACTCTCAAAAACTCAATGCAAAGAGACTAAGAAGACACTTTGAATGCTCCAAAAACGTACACTCCTAGAAACACCACAAAACTAGGGATTAGTGGTTGAAAAACCTATTGTTAAGTAGTCGTTGTGGGGAACACTGTTGGAATGGGTGTCCTCCCATGAAGTGCTTGTACTTTGTCTTCCTTGATCATTGAAGTCCTTCCTTGTGCATGAACAACAGTGCCAATGGTGACTTCAGTGACTCTAGTGAAAAGGTATGCCATGGTCTATGCCTTCATCACTACCTTAGTCATAACCAAGTTGTGATGACATGGGCTTTTTACTTCTTGTCTTCATATTCCTTTCTTACTGAAGCTTTATGTAGCTACCCATGAGACTTTACAAGATCTCTCTACTATTTATGTCTAAGCATCCACTCATGCTTTTGGATTTAATATCTATGTAATCTTCATATTTTACATTTCACGGAACTATATTTATGTTTTACATTTCACTAACTTAATTACTATCATTTCAGTTATAGACTATGTTCTTAGAACAAAACACTTTTTTTTTCACACTTTACTTTTGGATAAGTGGAAAATCTAAGCATATTGTATATATATTTGTGGTTTGCAACCACCATTAGGGATCCCATCTTTTCTAAACTTCAGCATGCCAAAAATTTATTTTCTAGACAAATTTCTTGGCCAAACATCTTTATCATGAAGATGTTTTTCTTTCTTGCATCATGAAGAAATGAGCATGTAACTCTTTTCAAAGCCAAGAAGATGGGGAAGCAAAGGTATTCAAGGAGAAATTCACAAACACAAACCTACACCAAACAAGAATATTGAACCAAAACAGATGCAGAATCACAAATGGATGCCACGAATCACAAACGGATGCTGAGAAGTAAGCTTCCACAGACATGCACTAGCTCTGATACTACTAGTACTGGATCTTGTAGATGCATGTAGGAAGAGATAATACGATAAGAAAATCTCACAAAAACACATAGAGAATAGAGAGAGAGAAGATTGAACAGAAGATTGGGTACAATCTCCCACCCCGATGGACGAGTCTCTCAGAGTATGTGTATTTATAGATATTTTTCATTACATCCTAAATAGAAGATAGATGAGGGCATTGCTTCAAAAAGCATGCATTTACAAAAAATTTTCTTTATTTACAAAACGTCACTTTCTAAGCAATCTACTATCTTTTCAAAAAAACACATTTACTATCTTTTGGATATCTTCAAGAATATTTGAGTAAATACACATGCGTTCACATCCTCATGATTCTTCACCTGCTAGATCAGAACACAATCACATTAAAAACCTCAAGGCATTAAAATCCATTTAACATTCCATTATTCCATAAAGTATAACAGAGGGATTGACTCTAAATCAATCTAGTGATGAATGATCCTCCGTAGTTCAAGGATAATGAGTTGTTGTGGCGAACATAGTTGAGCTCTATAGTGTTCATATTTAAACCCTTGCATTTACTCACGAGTGTTTTATTTTCCTTCTTGAGTGCAAACTTTGTGTCATTGTATTTTCTTTGTGCATACCTATGACAATGAGTCTATCAGCGAATGACATTAAATTCATTGCCAAAACCTATTAAGCTAAGGTATATGCACCACTTGTAGATTAAGAATTGATTTTTATGGATGGACATTGAGTGGCTTGTAGGTAGGTGTTTACTTGAGTATGCGATGCTCAATCGGAAACACATTCAAATATGTCCAATTTCTCTTTACTTTTTCTTGAAAATAAATGAACACATGGAGAAAGAAGGAGATAACATTCCCATTTTTGAGTTGATCATCAATATAGACAAGAGGATTCTACTTGAGACAACACATATTGTGCATGAAAATGTTGGGTGTGTGTAGAAGTGTGAGAGACACACGAGAAGCACACACAAGGAGCACAAATGCAACAAGATACACGGAGAAGACAATGGCTGGAATAGCTCTCTCTATTGACAATGAACTAAACTAAAGTAAGAGCTGAATAATATCCCTAAGTACAAAGTAACACCACATATGAGAGTATCAAGTATGTGGTAACATGGGGAGAAAACCTCTAGCCAGCACTAGAGGAAAAAGTGACCATGTATAGGGAAAAGTTTCACATCAAAGCTACTCGAGGAACACAAAAGTGTAACAAACCCCCCTGGAGCAAATGATGTGAACACATACAGGGAGTGACAGATCAGCCCCCACAAGGTAATAAGCCTAAAGCTTTGCGAAAGGCTTCAAACTTTTCTCGTGGAAGAGCTTTGGTGAATATGTCTGCCACATTATCTTGTGTACGCACATGTTGAAGCTCCAGGTCAAGGACAAAGCATGGAAGCGCATCAAGGAAGTGGACACACAAGAAGAAGGAGCAAGTAGGGAGCTCTAAGAAGCACCTGTCCAATTTTCAGAAGAAATCCCTATAAAATTAGTGATTTTTATCACTAAAAACCATTGTAAATACCATTTTCCATTTTTGCAACTCCATTTTGTTCAAGCCAAAGAGTCCTTGAGCTTGAGGAGTATTAGAACTATCATCCTACCAATTTTCATAATTTTTAGACTCTGTTTGAGCCCCAAATAAGCCCTGGAACCTATTTTTTAACTAGGCCGGACACTAGGTCTAGACAGGGCCAAAACCACTCAAAAACCTATAAAAAGGGCTGGAGAGCTCATTTTTGAGGTTAGCTTGTTGTAGATTTCAGCTTTGTAAAAGAGCTCTTTTGCAATCCAAGATCTTCCATTGTTCCACTCTTTGCTCTTACCTTGCGCGCGTGTGTGTGTATGTGTGTGCATGCTTGTGTGCTTTCACTCATGCACTTGTGCCATCACTTGCTCGCGGTCTTCCTCACGTCTCCACGGATTGACATTTATGAGGTGTATTTCCTCACATTGGTACTCACCATTGTGCTAGAGTGACACCAAATTTGGCGCCGTTGCCGGGGAGAGAGCTTGGAGGACGAGCGTGTGATGGTAAGACGTAGAGTAGCGACGTTGGAAGGTAAAAAAATCACCATTTTTATTTCAATTTTTGAGTTTTTCTTCTCCTTCATCTTCATCATCATCACCATCTCCTCCCACCTTCATCTTCTTAGTTTTTTCTAGTTTTTAGAGTACGTTCACCTCGCTTTTTACTTGTGGTTGTGAGAAAGAGCCTTAGAGAGGGTGTAGAACTGAAACGCTGAAGAAATCGTACCAAAATAGCCGAAAATCAGAGTGAATAGCCCCGGATGTGACATAACCTACGCCAAGTATCGTGAGTGCAATATCGCGGGTTTGAAGGAAGATTTGGCATCTACAGACACATAGGAGTGACAAGGAGGACACAAGGTACTCATATTTGCAAAAAATTTTGAATTTGGACTCCAAAAAGTCCAAGTATCGTGTTCTCCCACGGTTGAAGTATCGCGATATCTGGATATCGTGAAATTCCTGTGGTCGAGTATCACGATACTTGCAGTGGTCACATATCGTGTATCGTGTATCGCTGAGAAACATTCACGATACTAGACAGATATCATGTATCGTATATCGTGAACTTCTGATTGCGATACCTATCGTATATCGTGTTTTGTGGAGTTAACTTTCGCGATACCTGGTAGATATCGAGTATCATCAAAAAATTTCTCGCGATATTGGTCACATATCGAGTATCGTAGAGATCTAAAAACGATACTTGATGAATATCGAATGTCGTGGGAATTCCAAGTATCGTGTATCGTGATTTTTTTGGGATACCTACCCAATATCGTATATCGTGACCTTCAGTGTCAAATATCATGTGTCTAGCTCTAGCCTGATCCAGTATCGTGTATCATGGGACTACCTCTTAGCGATACCGGTGCAATATCGAGTATCGTGAGGGTCCTTCCGCGATACTTGCTGAATATCGAGTATCGTGATCTGTCTAGTTGGTCGAATATCATGTATCGTGACTTTTCCAGTGTGTCAAGTGTCGTGTATCGTTTAATTAAGATATCGTGTATCGTGGAAAGAAGTATTCTGGGGAGTACAACAAAAATTTCCACTGGTTACGGTAAAATTAATACGCAGATTATTAGATATAGTATTTTGAAGTTGACCCTCAGGTGGACTAGGAAACCAAGGAGTTCCAAAGGATTTTGAGCAATACAAGGGGAAATTTTGGACTTGTAGACAAAGCTTATGAACCTAAGATCTGGCAGACATTTAGGCAAGGATAGGCAAAGCATTAGATCATCTGAGGCTAGTGTCAATCATACAGCTAAGTCTTGGGCGCAACAACTAAGTGGTTATCCCTACACACTGAGTTCTGACACAAGTGATTCAGAAATGTCTTTTAGCATGGAAAGACCCACACGTACCTCAGGAACTCCCTATTTACAGACACCAGAAGGTCCCTATAAGACCCAATTGGAGTATATCAGGACTAACCCATTAGGTGCTCGCATCTATGAGGATGGGCTAAGACGATCACTGGTTCAACTCAAAAATCCTGACCAACCCTTTGGACCTGAACACCTAGTGGTCAAGTTCGAAGAGGGTGCATACATTGATAAGGAAGGAACCATGTATGTGGTTACCAACTTACCAGACATGACAGATGAGTTTGGAAACATCATTCCTGAGAACAAGATAGGAGACCTAGAGCAAGGAGACCTAGGACGAGAACCCAAGACCCCTAGAGGTAAGTCAGTTTTGACCAGAGTGATCAGTCCTAAATGGGTTTCCCAAGACAAAAAAAACATAGAGCTATTCTTGAATAGAGAAACGGAGGAAGCCTTTTGGAGATTTAAGCCAGATCAACCAAGCCCTATAGTCACCATCTATGAGTTCAAGGATCTAGAGACACCGGGGAAAGTTGTCTATCTAGATCACACATCTGAGAAAATGTTCTTTGTTTTCATCAAACATTACATCTCTACTCACAGAAAATCCTTTATTGGTTGGATTGTACAATCTATATCCTTTTGGTTTTGATCATAACCAATAAATACGCACTTCTCTGCCTTGGGATCCAATTTCCCTCTTACTTGAGAAGGAATGTGAGCATAGGCTAAGCATCCAAAGATTTTACAATGCTCTAGACTAGTTCTTCTTCCATTCCACACTTCATATGGAGTGGTTCCATCTAGTGACTTAGATGGAAGTCTATTTATGAGATATGTGGCTGTCGACACAGCCTCTACCCATAGGTAGTTTGGCAATCCCTTTTCGTTGAGCATGGACCTTGCAGCTTCGACAATAGCTCTGTTCCTCCTCTCTGCTACACCATTGAGTTCGGGTGTATACCTTGTAGTGACTTCCCTTTTAATGCCTCTTTCATGCAAGAAGGCATCAAATTCAGAAGAGAAGTATTCTCCTCCACCATCTGATCTGAGTCTTTTCAAAGTCCTACCTGTTTGATTTTCAACAAGATCAATATACTTCTTAAAGCAATTAAACACTTCATCCTTGTGCTTCATGAAAAACAGAATGGTCCACCTGCTACAATCATCTATGAAAGACACATAATATCTTGAGCCTGATATAGACGGCTCCTTACTTGGACCCCACACATCCATGTGCACTAGATCCAAAGGATTTTGATACATATATCCTTTCTTATTGAAAGGTTGTCTATGAGCCTTGCCGAGTTGACAAGTGTTATGTTCTAATGCCCAAGGAAAAAGTGATTATACAAGCCCTTATTTTGCTCAAACCCCGTGGAATTGGTCCACTTGGATTATTTGGAATCCCCAATGATCTCGAAATGGAATTGGTTCAACCAAGATTATGGAGCATCAGACGGATCAGGAGAACGTTGGTCATTACAGATCATATGATAAAATGGTGTTGGTAACTTTATATCACTAGAGATCCGGCATGATTGACAGAATAATTAATTCAATTAAATCGTCAATTCACCTTAGGTGTATGAGAATTACCTCGAAACAGCATCCGCGTCAGCTCTCATCCAATATGGTAGACCATAAAGTGGACATCAGATATGAATTTCTCCTATTACATAATCATAGTTGGATGGCGCTAGATGACGTATCTTAGAAGACTAGGTGTGTCAGAGTAATAGTTAGAAGAATCATCTGCTAATCGTCGAAGTCAGGCTTCAGATCATAATCCGATTTATTTCCTCATCGATTATGGCACTGAACATATTTTATTCGCTTCTTCATAATTGCCAAAAAGGTAATCCACTAATAGGCCTTCTGTCATCGGTAACCCAACTCTGCCAGCATCTCGTACAAATCCTTCAGATTATCATGGTTGCTACAAGAGCAAAATAGTCCACAGTTGTTCTCCTGAAATTTCCCATGATTTTCCAGATGGAGGAACATTGAGTTGATCACTAAGTGTCAACTTATACGGAAGTTGTTCCCGTAGCTCATAGCATTCTCAGAACTTCTGTATACGTAACTCCTTTCCACTCGATTATTCCTCCCTTAAACACTCAGACCATCATCAGATATTCCTCCGAGTGCTTATTAATAAACTGCACACATGATTTGGTTAAGTGCATGGATAAATGAATCATAGAGAAGAGCAAACTGCATATCATCGATTAATACAGTTGTCAAAGCATCCCCAACACTTCAGTGTCTATATCCTCTACTTTGTTGAATTTTCTCTCCAAGACTAGAGCAGCAACCTAGCGCAGTCAATACAATAAAACTGTCGATTCCGGTGACTTGTGAGAGATTATTCTGAAGTTGTATCTTCCTACATCTGATTTCCGACAGAACAAGATCTCTTGAGAAATATTTGAAAAGCTTCGGAAGCAAACAACTGCAGCACGTTAGCGTCCTCTTCCCTTGCGTGATGCCTCCTCTAATTTCATTAGTATCAAGAACTGATCCTTCGACAACAGATCCTTTGTTTCCCAAGAAGCATACGATCTACCTCCACAAAATAACATGCATCCAGTGCAATAAAATCTCGTCTTCCTTCCAGATCTAGAGCATCCATGGGTATCCTCAGACGATGCATTGAACATAGAAGTGGGTGTACCTGTGTGATGCCCACATGTGAACGAGGTATTGCAGGAAGAATAGGCATTAATGACGCTGCCACAAACACCCGTAATAGATACGTGCTGCAGAGAAAAAAAACTCTAGCATCGTCACAATCCCCTCTTCGACAGATGTCGTGCCTTCCTTTTTCCTCCCGCTTGAGACTTTCCGAAAAAATGTTCGCTGTCTTCCCCTAGGTCGATGTTTCTTCTTCCCTGACTCTATCCTTCGTTTTTCCATCCATAGTAGCAGCACTTATTTCAGACGATGAGGCTCGATATTATTAACAAGATAAGCATATTTCGTTGCCTCTGATAGAGTGTGCCCATGATATGTCAAGAATTGCACCACCAAGGAGTAGTTCTGCCTCCATACCCTTCATCACAATGTCTGCATGTATCTCTTGACCTTTACCTAAGAGTGTTTCACCGCCACAAGATTTTAAGCCCAAAACAAATGTGACGACACTCAAAGGCCTTCCTTCATGTTGAATTAACTCAAAAAAGTGGAGAGCCTCCTTATTAGATTTCTGTTCTACATAACCTGCCATCAGAGCATTGCAGAGAACTTCATCAAGTGAGACAGCCATGTCAAAAAGAGCTTGTGCGTCTTCAAGAAATCCACACTTGGCATACATATTGACTAATGCACATCCAAGGACAACATCAGATAATAACAATCATTGTTTGGCACTTTCATTGTGCAATCTTCCATAAGTGCATTCCAACCCGCAACATCCCTAATCTGAAGCTTATTGAAAACTTATAGGTTTCTATGATCAAGCCACAACTTGCATACATGGCCTCAAAATGGTTGTGGCCTTCACTCACCAAGCTTGCATGACAATAGGCATTCAATACATAAACAAGAAATGCAAGAATCTGAATGGGCTCTCCCCCAAACTCCATCTGCTCAACACAAATGATTGCATCCTAAACATGCTCATATGTTCCATAATCTGAACTCCAAACACCAAGGGCATTCCCCTCTGAACAAGATGTAGCCATGTAGTTTGCAAATATCTTTCATACAATCGATTAGCTCTTCAAATGCCTGCAATCAAACATATTTTCCTACCAAATACAAACATATTAGTGCATAAAAACCAACCGTTTTCTGAGCTAACATACTCCCCTCTTCTTATTTGCGAAGTCGTCCTCGACGAGCCAAATCTGTTCCTGCACTCAAATCATCCAACATGTGCTGCTCACTCAATCAAATACAAATCTCTACCTTGCATGACCATACTCTTCTTCCTCAGTGTAGCACCTGAAATCATACTCATACAATCATTTGTTAGTACCAAAATCCAATCATTTCATTTACCATCTTCGTCCATCTTCTCGCATCTTCACCGACTTGTCCACCTGTCTGCAAACTTCATTAAAACATTAGAACCTTTCTTCATCAAATCACAATATGTACAACCAAAATGAAAAGACAATTATATCCTTCATCCACATCACACATGCATTCTCGTCACACACAACATACATACATGCAAACAGAAGACATGTCCACAATCGCTCTCGTCACTCTTCTCGACTACTCATTCAACACGTCACACATCTTTATTCCACATATCAACACATTTTCTACACACCGCTTATATATGTAAGCAAGTACCATCCTTGAATTTCATTTTTCCTACCTTCGAGGCTATACCGCCACCTTCCCCCAATTCTTCTTCCGTTTCCAATCGAGTCCTCCTGTTTATTTATTTTTTTTTTTTATGCCTCTTCAACCTAGGGTTTCCTATTCCCACTTGCCTTCCTGTCTATCTCTCTATTTTTCTTGCTCGTCGGCTAGATCATATGCTAGGTCACCACCACCTCTCCTAAATTGATGGACACACGACAAAGACCACTCAAGCCTAACACGAGCTCACTCTAACAAGATCACTCATCGTCGACGCGATTCCGAACTTCACAAGTCATTGCACCACCTAAGAGCCAAACTGAACACTTCCGGAAGGTTTGCAGACAAACGATGCAACTAGCACGATTGGATTCCTCAAGTCCAAGCTTTCCATAGACCCATCGCAACCAAAACTCTAGCCGAGCTTAAGCTTCAATTTGACATGTTTCATCGGGAGCCCACACATAATCCAAATCCCCACAACACAAACACATATATTCCCATCCGAGCATCATGCTCTCTCACCTCTCTTATGTCCCCCCTCGAGCGAGGAATTCTTCTCATTCATTTTTCTCACATTTTTTCTCTCTTTTTTCATCATTTTTTTTTCATATTTACTCACACTTGCCGGCCTACGCCGAAGTTGGATGCGACTCGTGGACTCGACCACCCGATCGAGTTTGTTCCACCCATCTACCAACCCAACGCAGCGCACGACACACAGAAAGCTAGCCCTATGTGAAACCGACGTCGGTTCGTGGCTTTGACCACCCGGCCAAAGTGGGTCCACCCACCTATCAGCCCACATAGGCGCGTAGCCACACTCACACATACACAAACATATATTCTTCTCATTTTCTTTTCATTCCCGAATCTCAAGAATTAGGAGACAAAAGAAAGGACTTTTCCCAACCATCCCAATCACGACACATACACATATATCCCCTCGTGGACATCCCAATGAGACATATCTCCTCTTTGCTGCCACTCAAGCCAAAATCCAGCCACTAATGCCATGGTCAACCTGTCCTCGCAAAACCCGCACATACTAACCACCTTGTCGGCCTGAAACCTCAAAAAGTGTCACGTCAGTCCTAAGTGTACAGCCAACTCGATCCATCCGTCCTCACATCTCTGACTCGCAATCCGCAAAGCAAACCCTAATCAGACTCAAGCCATCCTCACCAACATCCATTGCCTCGTCTATTTTTTCATCTCCAACCTCTGCCTCGCAGAGCTTCTACCTGACCCGACAAATGGCCTGAAAAATTACCATTGCTCGTTGTGCTCCTCAATGATTCAAGCCTCGCCGCTAAGTCCCTTAATCCTTGTTTGTTGTGCTCAATATCATTCTGATATTGGAACAGGTCACAGTCGATGCCTCGGAACCGATTCCATATTTGCTCCATCTCTTTATCCTCTCTCACCCTTTTTGCAGATCCGAGGGGAATATCTTCCCTCTTCTCAACTCGAACGGTCAACTTCTCGACTTCCTCTCTAATCGATCTTTCCTCCCAAATCATACTCATATTTTCTTCATCCAGATCATCTACCTTCTTCAACAATTCATTCTTCGTTCTTTCTAACTCCGTTCCAAATGCATCCAACCTATCCAACACCACTTTTAGCTCTTCCTCCAATTTTCCTACTTTTGGGTCCTCTACTTGTCCTCGCATAACATCGTCTTTCCGATTCATCCACCTACCAAGCTTGCTACTCAGCTTTGCATTCTCTTTTTCTACCCGTCCAACTCTCTCATCGCTCTCTGCTTGGGCATTTTTCATTCTTTCTAGCTCTAGGTGGAACTCCTCACATGCCTTACCTGCTTGATCACTATATCGACGGATTATGCTTTGTACCTTCTCAATTTCATGCTCCATTCCCTCGACTCTCCTCATTAGGTCATCCTCGTCTCTTGAGAGCTCTTCTTCGATCGCAACTCCAAAGCAGTCGGCTACCATCAAGCCGGATCTCAAGTCCCAGACCACGTTTTCACTCTCGGGCTTCACAAGATCTTGCCTCCAGTTTTTGTTTACTCTTTTCCACTCCTTGTTTTCATTTTCCAACATTCGTACTTGCTTTTCCCAAGTTCCTAGGACCTCGGCCATTTTCACTTGATTTTCCTCTAATTTCTCTATTTTGATCCTCTCGTTATCTCGCTCCACATGCAACCAATTGACTTGACATTCCAAGCTCTTCACAAGTTCTATCAAGTCTCGATCATGATATCCAGTATCCTTGCTTTCACTTGCTCTCGCAGTCTCCGTCGACAAAGTAACTCCACCTTTGTCAACTTCCACATACAAGGAGGATAAACACCTATCAGATTGATTCGTTGTGACCTTTACGCCAGTCACCTCTTTTGAGCCACACACGTGCTTGCATAGTCTCTTTTTCCCGCAGTCCTCACATGTGGGGACAAAATCCAACGGGGTGCATACACGAGGGCAATATTTGGCTATATGCCCAATCTGCTCGCAACACCAGCATCTCACATAATTTGATATCGGGCCAAATCGTCACCCTCGGTTCACATGATGTCTCATGGTCGGACGAGAATCTATGCATCTCCTATTTCGTCCAAAACTCGGTTGCCGCATGTTGGCCTTCTCAAAACTAGAGGCTTGTCTTTGTTGGGCCATTTCTCTAATGAAGATCAAAGTAGATTTGGGATCGACTTGGCTGTGCCACACGATTGGGGCACCAAGCGAACTCGTAGCACTCTCGATGAGATGTGCTAAGCCAATTCCCGGCAGACGCACCAAAATGTTATGTTCTAATGCCCAAGGAAAAAGTGATTATACAAGCCCTTATTTTGCTCAAACCCCGTGGAATTGGTCCACTTGGATTATTTGGAATCCCCAATGATCTCGAAATGGAATTGGTTCAACCAAGATTATGGAGCATCAGACGGATCAGGAGAACGTTGGTCATTACAGATCATATGATAAAATGGTGTTGGTAACTTTATATCACTAGAGATCCGGCATGATTGACAGAATAATTAATTCAATTAAATCGTCAATTCACCTTAGGTGTATGAGAATTACCTCGAAACAGCATCCGCGTCAGCTCTCATCCAATATGGTAGACCATAAAGTGGACATCAGATATGAATTTCTCCTATTACATAATCATAGTTGGATGGCGCTAGATGACGTATCTTAGAAGACTAGGTGTGTCAGAGTAATAGTTAGAAGAATCATCTGCTAATCGTCGAAGTCAGGCTTCAGATCATAATCCGATTTATTTCCTCATCGATTATGGCACTGAACATATTTTATTCGCTTCTTCATAATTGCCAAAAAGGTAATCCACTAATAGGCCTTCTGTCATCGGTAACCCAACTCTGCCAGCATCTCGTACAAATCCTTCAGATTATCATGGTTGCTACAAGAGCAAAATAGTCCACAGTTGTTCTCCTGAAATTTCCCATGATTTTCCAGATGGAGGAACATTGAGTTGATCACTAAGTGTCAACTTATACGGAAGTTGTTCCCGTAGCTCATAGCATTCTCAGAACTTCTGTATACGTAACTCCTTTCCACTCGATTATTCCTCCCTTAAACACTCAGACCATCATCAGATATTCCTCCGAGTGCTTATTAATAAACTGCACACATGATTTGGTTAAGTGCATGGATAAATGAATCATAGAGAAGAGCAAACTGCATATCATCGATTAATACAGTTGTCAAAGCATCCCCAACACTTCAGTGTCTATATCCTCTACTTTGTTGAATTTTCTCTCCAAGACTAGAGCAGCAACCTAGCGCAGTCAATACAATAAAACTGTCGATTCCGGTGACTTGTGATAGATTATTCTGAAGTTGTATCTTCCTACATCTGATTTCCGACAGAACAAGATCTCTTGAGAAATATTTGAAAAGCTTCGGAAGCAAACAACTGCAGCACGTTAGCGTCCTCTTCCCTTGCGTGATGCCTCCTCTAATTTCATTAGTATCAAGAACTGATCCTTCGACAACAGATCCTTTGTTTCCCAAGAAGCATACGATCTACCTCCACAAAATAACATGCATCCAGTGCAATAAAATCTCGTCTTCCTTCCAGATCTAGAGCATCCATGGGTATCCTCAGACGATGCATTGAACATAGAAGTGGGTGTACCTGTGTGATGCCCACATGTGAACGAGGTATTGCAGGAAGAATAGGCATTAATGACGCTGCCACAAACACCCGTAATAGATACGTGCTGCAGAGAAAAAAAACTCTAGCATCGTCACAATCCTCTCTTCGACAGATGTCGTGCCTTCCTTTTCCCTCCCGCTTGAGACTTTCCGAAAAAATGTTCGCTGTCTTCCCCTAGGTCGATGTTTCTTCTTCCCTGACTCTATCCTTCGTTTTTCCATCCATAGTAGCAGCACTTATTTCAGACGATGAGGCTCGATATTATTAACAAGATAAGCATATTTCGTTGCCTCTGATAGAGTGTGCCCATGATATGTCAAGAATTGCACCACCAAGGAGTAGTTCTGCCTCCATACCCTTCATCACAATGTCTGCATGTATCTCTTGACCTTTACCTAAGAGTGTTTCACCGCCACAAGATTTTAAGCCCAAAACAAATGTGACGACACTCAAAGGCCTTCCTTCATGTTGAATTAA
This sequence comes from Ceratopteris richardii, assembly GCA_020310875.1. NCBI lineage: Eukaryota > Viridiplantae > Streptophyta > Polypodiopsida > Polypodiales > Pteridaceae > Ceratopteris > Ceratopteris richardii. The sequence goes on from CM035406.1 coordinate 134,547,494, forward strand.
CTCAAAAAAGTGGAGAGCCTCCTTATTAGATTTCTGTTCTACATAACCTGCCATCAGAGCATTGCAGAGAACTTCATCAGGTGAGACAGCCATGTCAAAAAGAGCTTGTGCGTCTTCAAGAAATCCACACTTGGCATACATATTGACTAATGCACATCCAAGGACAACATTAGATAATAACAATCATTGTTTGGCACTTTCATTGTGCAATCTTCCATAAGTGCATTCCAACCCGCAACATCCCTAATCTGAAGCTTATTGAAAACTTATAGGTTTCTATGATCAAGCCACAACTTGCATACATGGCCTCAAAATGGTTGTGGCCTTCACTCACCAAGCTTGCATGACAATAGGCATTCAATACATAAACAAGAAATGCAAGAATCTGAATGGGCTCTCCCCCAAACTGCATCTGCTCAACACAAATGATTGCATCCTAAACATGCTCATATTTTCCATAATCTGAACTCCAAACACCAAGGGCATTCCCCTCTGAACAAGATGTAGCCATGTAGTTTGCAAATATCTTTCATCCAATCGATTAGCTCTTCAAATGCCTGCAATCAAACATATTTTCCTGCCAAATACAAACATATTAGTGCATAAAAACCAACCGTTTTCTGAGCTAACAACAAGCTTCACACTTATAAAGCATGTGTTGCCTTGTGATATTAGGCAAACCAAGTACACTTTGGTCCCTGCAAATTTGTTTGAGTGTCCTCTCACCAATGTGAGCAAGCCTTTTGTGCCATATCTCCAACTCTGTAAGAGTTTGAGATCCATAGCTAAACAAAGCTATGTTCTTTGTATCTTCCACTTCCAAAGTGAAAAGCCTTCCTGTCTTTTCTCCTTTGGCAATCCTTCGAAAGCCTTGCCTTGGGTCTTCAACATATGCTCCAAATCGATTGAATCTAACCTGCAATCCTTTTTCAACAATCTGTCCAACACTTATTAAATTTTTGGTAATTGTAGGGACATACAAGACTTTGCTTAAGAGGTTCATATTACCATCTGATGTCTTCACATTACCTATCTTCTCCACTGAGTGCTTTGTGTCATCTCCTGTCTGCACTTCATGCTTGTTATGAGGATCTTCCAAATCAGAAAGTAAAGCCACATTTCCTGCTACATGGTTCGAGCATCCCGAATCAATGTAAAATATGTGATCATCATCCTTACCCTTCTTCGCTGATAGATTCATAATCAATAATGAATCTTCTTGACTTTGGTCCTCTGCATAGTTATTGTAATCTCTTCTTCCTCTATGGCCACTTTGATAGTTGTTGTTGTTGTAATTGTTGTTGTAGTAGTTGTTGTTGTTGTAGCCTCCATTGTATCTACCTCTATTTGATCCATAGCCACCTCTATTGAATCCTCTTCCTCTTGAGTTCCTCGGGTTCCTGAAACATTCTTCAGTAGTATGGTTAGATAAGCCACATATGTTGCAAGGTTGAGATGATTGGAATCTCCCCCTGCCTTGCTTTCCACCTCTGCCTCTTCCTCTAGCTCTTCCTCTACCTACAAAGTTTGCTTGGAAAGAGCTACCTTCATCTTCATTCTTCCTATTCTTTGACTTGTCCTTGACCTTAGCTTTATCAGAATATAAGGCAGAAGTTTGATTACCTCTTGAGGACTCACCACCTTTGCTAATCTTTGCTTCATGAGTGAAGAGTTGGCCCATGAGTGTGTTGAGGTCGGGTACATGCATATCCATGTATAAATCCATGGTTGTTGTGAATGACTCCCACTTGTCGTCTGCTTTGATTCCATTCATGATTTGTCTTATGATTTTCTCCTCTTCGATTACCTCTCCAATGCTTCCAAGTTGGTCGGAAATCTCCTTCATCTTTGTGACATAATCAGTCACATTTTGCTTCGGGCTTTTCTTCATTGTTGTGAACTCCATCCACAATTGGTTCTTCCTTGCTCGAGTGTTGGAAGAGAAGAAAGAAGCAAGTGCATTCCAGGTTTCTCTTGATGTCTTGCATCCCTTGACATGAGGTAAAAGAAAATCAGAGATTGAGTTTAGTATATAGGACCTTGCAAGTGCATCCTTCGAACACCAATTCGAAAGTCCTTCCACTTCTTCATGTGATGGTTGCCCTTTGTTCCTCATGGTTGGCATTGCTTCATCTCCGGATATGAATCCATATAGATTCCTCCCTTGAAGGTAAGCCTCCATCCTTAGAGACCATGCTGGGTAGTTGTTTCGATCCAATTTGTCAATTGTTGATGGAAATCCATCTCCCATGTTGCTTGACTATGCTCTGATACCACTATGAAGAGAGATGGTGGATGCAATCCAAAGATGAGTAGCTGCTGCTACAACCAGCTTCACACCAGCCAACTGAGACTTCAGAGTTGATTAGTAGACCCTTTAAGCTTCTTAAATCCACCAAAATATCAGCCAAGTACTTTGGAACATGTATCCCAAAAGTTTAAGTCAAGACAGACTAGTTGCGAAATGACTAGCTCCCAAAACTTGCTATTTTTGGACATACACCTGCTCGAAAAAATGAACAGTGCTCTCAACCTGGTAGGAATTAGAAACATTCCTTTTGGGCATAGCAAATAGACTTAGCAAGCTTCCCAATCCAAGTTAAAACACTTCAAATGATGGACTGAGCACTGAGAACAAGTTCCATCAATTTCTGGAACATACCCACCATTCTCGAGGCTCTACAGAGATAGACCAGTGAGCAGTAAATTGCAGATATCTTCAAAACTAGTTATTCAATAACCTTGAAAATTTATACGTAGAAAGTAGACAGTATGAGCTATCCAACGCAAGTTAAATCACTGAAAAACGTTCAGTAGAAGTCGAGATATGACCTTCTGAAGTTACTGCTCTGAGTGAGTATAGCAAAGAACAAAACAGAGAAGTGAATGATGATAAATGTATAAGTTCATATAGGATTACAACCACATTGGCAATGAATCTTTGCACAATGGGAGTAGAATGATAGAGCTATGGAGTAAGCTCTTCAATCTCTACAAAATGACATGAAGTGGTCACGCACAAGGCTTGCTAATCACCTCTTCCTTGTTGCTCCTTTTATAGCTATTCTTGGAGGGAGTTTTGAATTCGAATTTGAATGGCTCCACCTAAAAGTGATCCCCAAAGTTAGGAGAGATTCCCTCAGCTCTAAATTTCATGGTTTTAGGTAGTTAGAACCACAAATTTGCTTTTACATCATGGATGAGGTAAGCCATCCTTTTCCTTTTTTCTTTTTCCATTTACAAGAGATAAAATGTACTCTTTTTACTTTTTCCTTTTTTGCCCCCACAAGGTAATAAGCCTAAAGCTTTGCGAAAGGCTTCAAACTTTTCTCGTGGAAGAGCTTTGGTGAATATGTCTGCCACATTATCTTGTGTAGGCACATGTTGAAGCTCCAGGTCAAGGACAAAGCATGGAAGCGCATCAAGGAAGTGGACACACAAGAAGAAGGAGCAAGTAGGGAGCTCTAAGAAGCACCTGTCCAATTTTCAGAAGAAATCCCTATAAAATTAGTGATTTTTATCACTAAAAACCATTGTAAATACCATTTTCCATTTTTGCAACTCCATTTTGTTCAAGCCAAAGAGTCCTTGAGCTTGAGGATATTAGAACTATCATCCTACCAATTTTCATAATTTTAAGACTCTGTTTGAGCCCCAAATAAGCCCCAGAACCTGTTTTTTAACTAGGCCGGACACTAGGTCTAGACAGGGCCAAAACCACTCAAAAACCTATAAAAAGGGCTGGAGAGCTCATTTTTGAGGTTAGCTTATTGTAGATTTCAGCTTTGTAAAAGAGCTCTTTTGCAATCCAAGATCTTCAATTGTTCCACTCTCTTACCTTGCGCGCGTGTGTGTGTATGTGTGTGCATGCTTGTGTGCTTTCACTCATGCACTTGTGCCATCACTTACTCGCGGTCTTCCTCACGTCTCCACGGATTGACATTTATGAGGTGTATTTCCTCACATTGGTACTCACCATTGTGCTAGAGTGACACCAAATTTGGCGCCGTTGCCGGGGAGAGAGCTTGGAGGACGAGCGTGTGATGGTAAGACGTAGAGTAGCGACGTTGGAAGGTAAAAAAATCACCATTTTTATTTCAATTTTTGAGTTTTTCTTCTCCTTCATCTTCATCATCATCACCATCTCCTCCCACCTTCATCTTCTTAGTTTTTTCTAGTTTTTAGAGTACGTTCACCTCGCTTTTTACTTGTGGTTGTGAGAAAGAGCCTTAGAGAGGGTGTAGAACTGAAACGCTGAAGAAATCATACCAAAGTAGCCGAAAATTAGAGTGAATAGCCCCGGATGTGACATAACCTGCGCCAAGTATCGTGAGTGCAATATCGCGGGTTTGAAGGAAGATTTGGCATCTACAGACACATAGGAGTGACAAGGAGGACACAAGGTACTCATATTTGCAAAAAATTTTGAATTTGGACTCCAAAAAATCCAAGTATCGTGTTCTCCCACGGTTGAAGTATCGCGATATCTGGATATCGTGAAACTCCTGTGGTCGAGTATCGCGATACTTGCAGTGGTCACATATCGTGTATCGTGTATCGCTGAGAAACATTCACGATACTAGACAGATATCGTGTATCGTATATCGTGAACTTCTGATTGCGATACCTATCGTATATCGTGTTTTGTGGAGTTAACTTTCGCGATACCTGGTAGATATCGAGTATCATCAAAAAATTTCTCGCGATATTGGTCACATATCGAGTATCGTAGAGATCTGAAAATGATACTTGATGAATATCGAATGTCGTGGGAATTCCAAGTATCGTGTATCGTGATTTTTTCGGGATACCTACCCAATATCGTATGTCGTGACCTTTAGTGTCAAATATCATGTGTCTAGCTCTAGCCTGATATCCAGTATCGTGTATCGTGGGACTACCTCTTAGCGATACCGGTGCAATATCGAGTATCGTGAGGGTCCTTCCGCGATACTTGCTGGATATCGAGTATCGTGATCTGTCTAGTTGGTCGAATATCATGTATCGTGACTTTTCCAGTGTGTCAAGTGTCGTGTATCGTTTAATTAAGATATCGTGTATCGTGGAAAGAAGTATCGTGGGGAGTACAACAAAAACTTCCACTGGTTACGGTAAAATTAATACGCAGATTATTAGATATAGTATTTTGAAGTTGACCCTCAGGTGGACTAGGAAACCAAGGAGTTCCAAAGGATTTTGAGCAATACAAGGGGAAATTTTGGACTTGTAGACAAAGCTTATGAACCTAAGATCTGGCAGATATTTAGGCAAGGATAGGCAAAGCATTAGATCATCTGAGGCTAGTGTCAATCATATAGCTAAGTCTTGGGCGCAACAACTAAGTGGTTATCCCTACACACTAAGTTCTGACACAAGTGATTCAGAAATGTCTTTTAGCATGGAAAGACCCACACGTACCTCAGGAACTCCCTATTTACAGACACCAGAAGGTCCCTATAAGACCAATTGGAGTATATCAGGACCAACCCATTAGGTGCTCGCATCTATGAGGATGGGCTAAGACGATCACTGGTTCAACTCAAAAATCCTGACCAACCCTTTGGACCTGAACACCTAGTGGTCAAGTTCGAAGAGGGTGCATACATTGATAAGGAAGGAACCATGTATGTGGTTACCAACTTACCAGACATGATAGATGAGTTTGGAAACATCATTCCTGAGAACAAGATAGGAGACCTAGAGCAAGGAGACCTAGGACGAGAACCCAAGACCCCTAGAGGTAAGTCAGTTTTGACCAGAGTGATCAGTCCTAAATGGGTTTCCCAAGACAACAAAAACATAGATCTATTCTTGAATAGAGAAACGGAGGAAGCCTTTTGGTGATTTAAGCCAGATCAACCAAGCCCTATAGTCACCATCTATGAGTTCAAGGATCTAGAGACACCGGGGAAAGTTGTCTATCTAGATCACACATCTGAGAAAATGTTCTTGGTAACAGAGCAGGATAGGCATGCATACACTTGGCAGGGTGAATCAATTTTCCCTCCACCAAGATCTAATGTTTCCCAAGGCCTCCAAGGAGCAGGATCATCCAAGGCTCATGAAACCCAAAGGGAAAGAACCAGAGAGAGAGCTGAGGTAAGCTTTGCACACACAGTGGGTAGAGACCGATCAGGAATTGAAAATGAAAGACCTGGAAGAGAGAGACATCGCGTACATAGGCAGCAAAGAGACGAATATGATTTCCCATTGCCTAGACCACGAGAGCACTCAAGAACCCTTAGACCCTCTCAAGTGGTTAAGACAATGAAGAACTATTTTGATGGGTAAGGAGATCTTTATGATCATGTGGCCGAGTTCAAACAAGTGTTAAGAGTTGAACAGGTTGAGGACTTGTTCACCCAGTTCGAGGCATTTGGTTTGACTCTTAAGGGTACTGCCTTAGCTTGGTTTCAACCCTTGAATAGTCGCAACTATCGAGAGATAGGTCAACTGCTAGAAGAATTCATTGTAGAGTTTTCCAAGAGTGGTACCAGACATAACACATCATCCTTGATCCACAGCTTTAAGCAGACACCCCAAGAAACAGTGCGACTTGCAAGAAGAAGGTTTAGATAGTACTTGGAAAGATGCCCTACACCAGAATTGCCCACACCAACCAAACAAGTGGCCTTGTTTTTAGATGGCTTACTAAGCACAAAGTTAAGGTCATATGTGTACTTGAAAGAGCCTAGATCCATAGAAGAGTGTGTGTGGATATGCATTGACATAGAGGACAACTTGGGTGAGGAGTTAGGACTGTCCAAACTCTATAAGGAATCTGACAGTTCTACTAGTAATACCTCTAGAACCTCCATTGAGATAGATGAAATAGTTGAGCAGGTGGCCAAAAGGCTAGGAGTTCAAAATAGACCAATGCCAAGGGTCACCCCATTGAAGCAATGCTATACATGCGGAGGAGACCACATGGCTAATGTTTGCCCGATGACGACTCAACCCCAAGGGAACCCTAATGCTCTGTATTGCACCATTGAGAGAAAATATACAAATCATACGGCTCAAGATTGTCCATACAATAGGCAGGCTCTCAGACCAAGTTATCAGCAACCTTACCAATAGGGTAGGTATTACAACCAATACCAACAACCATATTACATGCCACATCAACAATATCAGGCACCATACAAGCCACAACGAGTCCTAGGAAACCAACCACCAGCTCCTGCCAATGTGATCCCAGTTAAATATACGATGGCGGAGGAGAACCCTAATAGAGCATTGGTGCCACTAACCCTGTTGGTCTCAGAAAATGACTCTCATAATCAAGGTTTAGACTACTTCCATGAAGATAGTTCACAAGCTTATTACATAGAGTCACCTGAGCAAAGTGAGACTTCTCCATATCAATATGAGACACCACTGATGGAACAAAATTGGGAGCCAGAATACTCCAATGTCATGTATACGAATCCAAATCCTAGGCCCCAATTGAGACAAGTAAGACCACAAGCCCCTAGAGGACCATGTTTTAAATGTTAGGGTGACCATTTCATTCGTGAATGTCCCCACCAACCAGCTCCGGGACAAGGACAGAACATCACAATACAAGGCTTTTGTCCTGAGTGTGGTAAAGAACATCTCCCAAGAGAATGTCCTAGAAACCCCTCTAGTGCACCCAAGGTTACACCCATCAATGTGGTAGGCTTAGTGGCGGATTCAAGTTCAAGTAGCAGTAATGTGGCTCCTGTACAGGCAGTTACTAGGGCACATGCTGCTCAACAAGCAAAGAAATCTGAACAATCGGAGTCAAGTGAATCAAGAGAACCTAGTAAGAGGAAAACAAGAACATGGAAGGATACCAAAGAGAAGGCTAATCGCAAGTGGAACAAAAAGATATCCGAAATAGAAGAAAGCCTAAGGGATACCAAAACGAAAATAGAAGACATTGCATCTCAAAGCCCCTCTCATGCCGAACCTCCATCCACACCACCTCATTCCACCCCACCGCCCATTGTAAATAGACCGCAATCAAGGTATGTTCTTGCAGATCCAACTCCAGAAGGCTTGGACATGATGTTCAAGGCCTATCAGGCTCATCTTCAAGAAGGGCCAACAACTGCGAACCTGGACAAGAGTTACCCTAGAGCAGACTTAGAGATTGAACGAACAAAAATGTGCATGAAAATGGTAGAAGTAGCTCAAGCTATGCTCGAGACTACTCAAAAGTTCAATCAAACAAACTCTATCAAACCGGATTTGCATTTCCAGGGCTTACTAGAAAGATTAGAGCAGTTGTTAAACAAGCCGCAGGTTTCCTTACCTCGACAGGCTCAACCAATTATTGAAAAAGAAAGCTTACCACCCAAGAAAGCTTATGTTCCCGATTCCGCGGATGATGGAACACCTCTTTCAATGCAACAATACTCTCAAGAGTTCTTGCAAGAAATACAAGAAGAGAAATGGGCCAAGGAGAAGGGAAATCCCCCTCCTATTCCTGAGATTGATGATCTTCATGACCAACTCCCCCAAGACATTCCATCTATCTACGGATACCAAACAGAGCAACATGAAGATGAAAGATTAGATTTTGAATCTAATTCTTTACAAGAGTTGCCACAATTCACAGGCCCATGGGAATCTGAATCTCTCCAGATCAGAGCTCCCACAATATTGGTAAGAAATGAAGACTCAGTGGTTCCAAGGAACACTAATGTCGTGAAGAACACTAAGGTTCAGTGTCATCTCACTGTGGAAGAGCTGCTCAAAGCAAAACCTGAGCTATGGAATCATGTGAAGGATCAGGTTCCAGAACTTGATTCCAATATGCCAAAAGTGGGCTCTAAGCAAAAAGTTCCAGAAATACCTCTTGATAAAATAGGAGACATGAGCGAAGGTGAAGAAGGTAATACTTATTTTCCAATCACATATCAAGGTTACACAACCAAAGCAATCGTAGATTCAGGTGCGGGTGTTGCTATTGCGACCACCTCCTTGTGGAAGCGATGGGGCAAACCCACATTGAGACCAATTAGAATGAAGCTTCAAATGGCAGATGATCATTTTGAAAGACCTCTAGGATTGCTCGAAGGGATAACTCTAACCACTTGTGGTGTAGAGTTTGAACATACATTTGCTATATGTGTCTTTGAAAAAGATAATGTCTACGAGATGATCCTAGGAAGACCCTTCCTACAACAATTGCAAATAGTACAGGATTGGGGAACCAACTCCTTGTACTTACAACACTTAGGGGTCACAACCAAGGTCAATTTGAAGGATTACACCTTCAGAGATGTACCAACCCTACAGTGGAATCCTATCCACAAAGCGAAAGAAGATTCTATCTCTGTGCATTCTGGAAGTTCACCTGATCCATCCTGGCTACATGAAGATACTCACTTATGGATGTGCAAGGTCGCAGAGGAAGAGGAAAAATGCCTAAAAGCAAGAGAAGAAGGAACTTCCCCAGGAGATAGACCAATAAAAGACCCAGCCTATACACCGATGATATTTCTAGATGAGGAATTTGAGCCTCATGGTTGGGCAGAAATTTTAGCTACCATGGACATTGCAGTCAATGAAGAACAATGGACACCTCAGTGTGATGAGGAGGGCTATGATATTTCTGTGTTCATGTGTGAGCCCTTGTTGGAAGAGTGTAATCCTAGTGAGGTCATAGAAGAAGAAGAGAATGATGATGATCTAGAATCCATTGTGATGGATGCTTACTTTGACTCAGAGGAACATTATTTAGAAGACATAGGAGGGTTAACCCAAAAAGAAGAACCCCTCACAAGCATTAAAACTGTAAATTCAAAGGAAGGAAGTGAAGGAGGTCAAAAGAAAAAGAAAAGAAAAGTAGAGAAACAGGAAGAGGAGGAATCATTGTTTGAAGTACCAGAAAGTTTCAAGAAATATGAAGTTGGAAGACTGAAACATTCTGGTCCGAATGCCCAAGAGAGAGGCCATCATAGGAGAATCATATGATAATAAAGAGAAAACTAAAAGGATTGTGGTAACCATTGAAGGGAATGAAGAGCGATGCACATACATAGGAGATGACCTAAGTGTAAAAGAAGAAGCAGAGCTTGTAGCTCTACTAAGGGAATAAGATTAAGAATTGTCCAGTGTGTCAGAAGAGGCCCCCAGTGGAGCATGCGACTCTTTATTGTGAAGAGAGATGGTGGATGCAATCCAAAGATGAGTAGGTGCTGCTACAACCAGCTTCACACCAGCCAACTGAGACTTGAGAGTTGATTAGTAGACCCTTTAAGCTTCCTAAATCCACCAAAATATCAGCCAAGTACTTTGGAACATGTATCCCAAAAGTTTAAGTCAAGACAGACTAGTTGCGAAATGACTAGCTCCCAAAACTTGCTATTTTTGGACATACACCTGCTGGAAAAAATGAACAGTGCTCTCAACCTGGTAGGAATTAGAAAAATTCCTTTTGGGCATAGCAAATAGACTTAGCAAGCTTCCCAATCCAAGTTAAAACACTTCAAATGATGGATTGAGCACTGAGAACAAGTTTCATCAATTTCTGGAACATGCCCACCATTCTCGGGGCTCTATAGAGATAGACCAATGAGCAGTAAATTGCAGATATCGTCAAAATTATTAATCCAATAACCTTGAAAATTTATAGGTAGAAAGTAGACAGTATGAGCTATTCAACGCAAGTTAAATCACTGAAAAACGTTCAGTAGAACTCGAGATATGACCTTCTGAAGTTACTGCTCTGAGTGAGTATAGCAAAGAACAAAACAGAGAAGTGAATGATGATAAATGTATAAATTCATATAGGATTACAACCACATTGGCAATGAATCTTTGCACAATGGGAGTAGAATGATAGAGCTATGGAGTAAGCTCTTCAATGTCTACAAAATGACATGAAGTGGTCACGTACAAGGCTTGCTAATCGCCTCTTCCTTCTTGCTCCTTTTATAGCTATTCTTGGAGGGAGTTTTGAATTCGAATTCGAATGGCTCCACCTAAAAGTGATCCCCAAAGTTAAGAGAGATTCCCTCAGCTCTAAATTTCGTGGTTTTAGGTAGTTAGAACCACGAATTTGCTTTTACATCATGGATGAGGTAAGCCATCCTTTTCCTTTTTTCTTTTTCCATTTACAAGAGATAAAATGTACTCTTTTACAAGAGGTGTTCACATGACTACTCATGTGACTTACAAATGAGGATAATATCAAATATATCAAGCATGTAGGCTTGGGTAAAATGCACCAACAGCTCCCCCTCAAGCCTAACATGCTTGGCCTTCAAATAAGTCTTCAATTGTCCTTGATTTCCAGCAAGCCAATCATCAACTTGAATCTACTTAATTTTGTACCATCAAGAGCTTTAGTCAACATGTCGACACATTGCATATCTGTAGAGACATAGGATAGTTGAATATCCTTGCTCATTAGCTTCTCCCTTATGTAATGGTAGTGGACTTCAATATGCTTGGTTCTAGCATGGTATACCGGATTAGCTGCTAGATGTAGTGAGCTTGTGTTGTCACAAAAAATGTGAGGTGTTGAAGAATGAAGTCCAAGATCTGTGTACAAAGACTTTAACCACATGATTTCTTGAGTTGCATTAGCCAAACCTCTATATTCGGCTTCGGTAGAAGATAATGCCATGGTTGGTTGCTTCTTCGATGACCAAGAAATGATTTTTGAACCTGCAAATGATATATATCCTGATGTGCTTCTTCTATCATCTTTAGATCCAGCCCAATCTGCATCTGAATAGACCTTTAGCTCAATATCTGAAGTAAATGAATAAAACAAACCTTCATTCATAGTCCCCTTTAGGTACTTGAGGACTCTCTTGGCCGCTTCCATGTGTGGTCTTCTCGGCTTATGCATAAACTGACTCAATATGCTAACACTATAGCATATATCCACCCTTGTGAGTGTTGCATAGTTCAAACTTCCAACCAAGCTTTGATAGCTTGTGATGTCTTCAATTGGCTCTCCTTCATAAGCACTAAGCTTATGGTTTTGCTCCATAGGTGTACCTGCACACTTGGTATTTTCCATCTTGAACTTGACGAGCATGTCATGGACATACTTTCTTTGTGTGATGTATATACCTGAATCTGTGTAGATCAACTCCAATCCAAGAAAATAAGTGAGTGGTCCGAGGTCACTTATTTTGAACTCCTCCTTCATTTGAGCATTTACTTGTTTGATTCCTTCAAGATCATTGCCTGTGATAATAATATCATCAACATACACACATAAATAGATCACTTCAGATCCATTCCTCTTTATGAACAAAGAGGTATCCGCCTTGCTAGCTTTGAATCCTTGGTCCTGCAAATAAGTCACCAATCTGAAATTCCAAGCTCTTGGAGCTTGCTTCAATCCATACAAAGCTTTCTTTAGTTTGCATACATAGTTAGGATGGTGTGCATCCTCATATCCAGGAGGTTGTGCCATATACACTTCCTCAGAAATCCATCCATTCAAGAAAGCATTCTTTACATCAAGTTGATAAAGATTCCAATTTCTAGATGCAGCAAGACTAATGAGAACCCTAATTGTAGGCATTTTTGCAACAGGAGAGAAAGTCTCCTCATAATCAATACCATGGGTTTGAGCAAACCCTTTAGCAACTAACCTTGCTTTGTGTCTATTTATACTTCCATCTGGATTCCTCTTGATTTTGTATATCCATCGAGATCCGATTATCTTCATAGATGGCTTGTTAGGTACAAGCTCCCAAGTGTCATTCTCCTTCAAGGCTTCCATTTCTTCATCCATTGCATCTCTCCAAGCTTTCTTGCTTTGTGCTTCTTCAAATGTGGTAGGTTCTTCATTGGTTGAATCCTTTGCAATGTAGATTGAGTGCTTAGTGACCAAAGAAGTATCATAACCAAACCTCTCTGGTTTCTTCTTCTCCCTTGAAGACCTTCTAAGTGGTTGATGTGAGCTCTCGGGTCCATATGTAGCATCCTGCATCTTTGCTTTACCTTTGTTCTTCCATAGCTTTAGTCTTTCCAAGTCTTCTAGGTCAATCTCCGAATCACTTTCTTCAATCTGCTTTGGCTCCTTTGGTTGAAGTGATGGAAAGTCTTCATCCAAGTCATATGGCAGCTTCACTTTCCTGTCATCATCAAACCATGATTTGTTTTCATCAAACATTACATCTCTACTCACAGAAAATCCTTTATTGGTTGGATTGTACAATCTATATCCTTTTTGGTTTTGATCATAACCAATAAATACGCACTTCTCTGCCTTGGGATCCAATTTCCCTCTTACTTGAGAAGGAATGTGAGCATAGGCTAAGCATCCAAAGATTTTACAATGCTCTAGACTAGGTCTTCTTCCATTCCACACTTCATATGGAGTGGTTCCATCTAGTGACTTAGATGGAAGTCTATTTATGAGATATGTGGCTGTCGACATAGCCTCTGCCCATAGGTAGTTTGGCAATCCCTTTTCGTTGAGCATGGACCTTGCAGCTTCGACAATAGCTCTGTTCCTCCTCTCTGCTACACCATTGAGTTCGGGTGTATACCTTGTAGTGACTTCCCTTTTAATGCCTCTTTCATGCAAGAAGGCATAATATTCAGAAGAGAAGTATTCTCCTCCACCATCTGATCTGAGTCTTTTCAAAGTCCTACCTATTTGATTTTCAACAAGAGCAATATACTTCTTAAAGCAATTAAACACTTCATCCTTGTGCTTCATGAAAAACAGAATGGTCCACCTGCTACAATCATCTATGAAAGACACATAATATCTTGAGCCTGATATAGACGGCTCCTTACTTGGACCCCACACATCCATGTGCACTAGATCCAAAGGATTTTGATACATATATCCTTTCTTATTGAAAGGTTGTCTATGAGCCTTGCCGAGTTGACAAGCTTCACACTTATAAAGCATGTGTTGCCTTGTGATATTAGGCAAACCAAGTACACTTTGGTCGCTGCAAATTTGTTTGAGTGTCCTCTCACCAATGTGAGCAAGCCTTTTGTGCCATATCTCCAACTCTGTAAGAGTTTGAGATCCATAGCTAAACAAAGCTATGTTCTTTGTATCTTCCACTTCCAAAGTGAAAAGCCTTCCTGTCTTTTCTCCTTTGGCAATCCTTCGAAAGCCTTGCCTTGGGTCTTCAACATATGCTCCAAATCGATTGAATCTAACCTGCAATCCTTTTTCAACAATCTGTCCAACACTTATTATTTTTTTGGTAATTGTAGGGACATACAAGACTTTGCTTAAGAGGTTCATATTACCATCTGATGTCTTCACATTACCTATCTTCTCCACTGAGTGCTTTGTGTCATCTCCTTTCTGCACTTCATGCTTGTTATGAGGATCTTCCAAATCAGAAAGTAAAGCCACATTTCCTGCTACATGGTTCGAGCATCCCGAATCAATGTAAAATATGTGATCATCATCCTTACCCTTCTTCGCTGATAGATTCATAATCAATAATGAATCTTCTTGACTTTGGTCCTCTGCATAGTTATTGTAATCTCTTCTTCCTCTATGGCCACTTTGATAGTTGTTGTTGTTGTAATTGTTGTTGTAGTAGTTGTTGTTGTTGTAGCCTCCATTGTATCTACCTCTATTTGATCCATAGCCACCTCTATTGAATCCTCTTCCTCTTGAGTTCCTCGGGTTCCTGAAACATTCTTCAGTAGTATGGTTAGATAAGCCACATATGTTGCAAGGTTGAGATGATTGGAATCTCCCCCTGCCTTGCTTTCCACCTCTGCCTCTTCCTCTAGCTCTTCCTCTACCTGCAAAGTTTGCTTGGAAAGAGCTACCTTCATCTTCATTCTTCCTATTCTTTGACTTGTCCTTGACCTTAGCTTTATCAGAATATAAGGCAGAAGTTTGATTACCTCTTGAGGACTCACCACCTTTGCTAATCTTTGCTTCATGAGTGAAGAGTTGGCCCATGAGTGTGTTGAGGTCGGGTACATGCATATCCATGTATAAATCCATGGCTGTTGTGAATGACTCCCACTTGTCGTCTGCTTTGATTCCATTCATGATTTGTCTTATGATTTGCTCCTCTTCGATTACCTCTCCAATGCTTCCAAGTTGGTCGGAAATCTCCTTCATCTTTGTGACATAATCAGTCACATTTTGCTTCGGGCTTTTCTTCATTGTTGTGAACTCCATCCACAATTGGTTCTTCCTTGCTCGAGTGTTGGAAGAGAAGAAAGAAGCAAGTGCATTCCAGGTTTCTCTTGATGTCTTGCATCCCTTGACATGAGGTAAAAGAAAATCAGAGATTGAGTTTAGTATATAGGACCTTGCAAGTGCATCCTTCGAACACCAATTCGAAAGTCCTTCCACTTCTTCATGTGATGGTTGCCCTTTGTTCCTCATGGTTGGCATTGCTTCATCTCCGGATATGAATCCATATAGATTCCTCCCTTGAAGGTAAGCCTCCATCCTTAGAGACCATGCCGGGTAGTTGTTTCGATCCAATTTGTCAATTGTTGATGGAAATCCATCTCCCATGTTGCTTGACTATGCTTTGATACCACTGTGAAGAGAGATGGTGGATGCAATCCAAAGATGAGTAGGTGCTGCTACAACCAGCTTCACACCCGCCAACTGAGACTTCAGAGTTGATTAGTAGACCCTTTAAGCTTCCTAAATCCACCAAAATATCAGCCAATTACTTTGGAACATGTATCCCAAAAGTTTAAGTCAAGACAGACTAGTTGCGAAATGACTAGCTCCCAAAACTTGCTATTTTTGGACATACACCTGCTGGAAAAAATGAACAGTGCTCTCAACTTGGTAGGAATTAGAAACATTCCTTTTGGGCATAGCAAATAGACTTAGCAAGCTTCCCAATCCAAGTTAAAACACTTCAAATGATGGACTGAGCACTGAGAACAAGTTCCATCAATTTCTGGAACATACCCACCATTCTCGGGGCTCTACAGAGATAGACCAGTGAGCAGTAAATTGCAGATATCTTCAAAACTATTAATTTAATAACCTTGAAAATTTATAGGTAGAAAGTAGACAGTATGAGCTATCCAAGGCAAGTAAAATCACTGAAAAACGTTCAGTAGAACTCGAGATATGACCTTCTGAAGTTACTGCTCTGAGTGAGTATAGCAAAGAACAAAACAGAGAAGTGAATGATGATAAATGTATAAATTCATATAGGATTACAACCACATTGGCAATGAATCTTTGCACAATGGGAGTAGAATGATAGAGCTATGGAGTAAGCTCTTCAATCTCTACAAAATGACATGAAGTGGTCACGTACAAGGCTTGCTAATCGCCTCTTCCTTCTTGCTCCTTTTATAGCTATTCTTGGAGGGAGTTTTGAATTCGAATTCGAATGGCTCCACCTAAAAGTGATCCCCAAAGTTAGGAGAGATTCCCTCAGCTCTAAATTTAGTGGTTTTAGGTAGTTAGAACCACGAATTTGCTTTTACATCATGGATGAGGTAAGCCATCCTTTTCCTTTTTTCTTTTTCCATTTACAAGAGATAAAATGTACTCTTTTACAAGAGGTGTTCACATGACTACTCATGTGACTTACAAATGAGGATAATATCAAATATATCAAGCATGTAGGCTTGGGTAAAATGCACCAACATTTATCACGTGTCATTAATTTCAGATTGGAGTGCTCCATTGGTAGAATTCATGAGATCAAGAACATTACCCAATGAGACTAGTCTAGCAAGAAGAAGAAGCATGGAGCAAGAGGCTCAAGACTACACCTTAGTAGGAGATAACCTATATTGAAGAGGCAAGGATGGATACCTGAGACTGTGCGTTCATGAATCAGACTACTTGAAAGTCTTAGAAACTGCACACAATGGTGTTGTAGGTGGACACTTTGGGCCTGACAGAGTAATTAAGACCATTCTATTCTCAGGACTTTGGTGGCCAACTCTTCATATGGATGCACATACCTATGTGAAGAAATGTGACACATGCCACACTATCTATTGGCCAACAAGTTCAAGTTTTTCACTGATCATCAAGCTCTATTATATTTGGTCAATAAACCTTGCAATACTGGACGCTTAGTAAGATGGTTCCTCTTACTAATGGAATACGATTTTGAAGTGGTTGTTAGGAAAGGTAGGACCCACCTTAGGGCGGACCATCGTTCTCGCATCACTTTAGGAGAGCCACCGCAAGGAGTGTCGGATGAACTACCTGATGCTTATTTGTTCAATTTTTGAAGTTGTTCCTAAATAGGCAAATAAGTTAGTACATGTCCTAACCTTCGGACCCGCAAATAAGAACGTAAAAACGAACAAAGACGAAATTGTAAGATCACAAAAGTATCAAATATTGGCAGAAAGCATGTACAAACAAGATATAGAGGGTGTATTAGCTTGTTGTGTTGAGGATGATGAACATAACGGTTGGTTGCAACAAGCTCATGAGGGAATGCTAGGAAATCACTACTCTAAACAAAGAACATCGGAGAATCTAAAACATTTAGGACTATAACGGTTGGTTGCAACAAGCTCATGAGGGAATGCTAGGAAATCACTACTCTAAACAAAGAACATTGGAGAATCTAAATGTTCTAAAACATTTAGAACATAACGGTTGGTTGCAACAAGCTGTTGGCAGCAGTCAGGGAACCGAAGGAGCCACAAGACGAAGAGAGTCAGAGCGAAGGGACAACACAAGCAGACATGGCAGTCAAAGAAGATCTGGCAAATAGGCCAATAATTTTCCTCATGAAGAAGCAAGTATGAGCATTCACGCAAATCTAGCACTTAGGCAACCCTTTAACTTTTCAAAAAACCCTTACACCAATTAAAAGTGATTCTCATCACTAAACACCATTGTAAATACCATTTCATATTTTTGTAGCTCCATTTTGTGCAAGCCAAGGAGTCCTTGAGCTTGAGGAGCTTTAGAAGTATCTACCTGCCAATTTTCGTAATTTTTAGATCTCGTTTGAGCCCTCAAATAAGCCCTGGAACCTAATTTTTAACTAGGCCGGACACTAGGTCCGAACAGGGCCAAAGCTAGTCAAAAACTATAAAAGGAGCTAGAGAGCTCATTTTTGAGGTTGGATTGTAATTGAAACAAACTTGTAAGAGCTTCTTGAAAAGTAATCTAAGAACTCCATTGATTCTCACTCTTTGTCTTGCTGTGTGTGCGCGTGTGTGTGCATGTGTGTGCATGTTGGTGTGCTTCTCACTCACGCACTTGTGCCGTCACTTGCTCGAGGTCTTCATACCATCCTCACGTCTTCCCGGATTGACATTAAAGGAGGTGCTACTCATCACTGAGCTACACCAAATTTTGGCGCCGTTGCCGGGGATCGAGCTTTGAGGACGAGCGTGTGATGGTAAGACGTAGAGTGGACGCGTTGGAGTTGTAGGTATTTTCTTCACTTTCATCTATTTTCTTGTTTTTTTCTTCACCATCCTCATCACCATCATCATCATCACCATCTTCCACCTCCATTTCCATCATCGCAAAAATTTTAGTTTTTTGAGTATATCACCATCTCCACCTCATTTCCCTCATTTCACTTGTGAGAGAGAGCGAGAGAGCGAAATTGCGTGTGCTATTTTTGCATGTTTCTTGAGCTGTCTTGCAGGTACAGGTCACATCATCGTCCCCAGCACTCTGCGCAGGTACGGATTTCGAAGTAACTGTCTGTGTGTCGCCGACTTCTGTCAATCGCGACCGATAGAAAAAACGCTCAAATCACCAAACAAAGTGCAAAACCATGATCTACAGGCCTAGAGCTTCCCAAAAATGTGTTTAGTTTCTTGAAATTCCTCAGATTTCTGTCAATCGCGATCGCTCTGTCAATCGCGACCGACAAACCACGACGGACAGATCTGTCAATCGCGATCGACACGTCAATCGCAATCGACAGCCCACGACGGCTCTGTCAATCGCGACCGATAGAGTCAACGACCGATTGACCACGACCGACGGACCATACACGTGACACGTGTCAATCGCGATCGAGTCATCAATCGCGATCGACTCATCAATCGCGATCGACACAGTCAACAACTGTTTGACCAGGACGGATAGACCACGACGGCTCTGTCAATCGCGACCGACACAGTCAACGATTGTTTGACCACGACGGACAGACCCTCGCGACCGACCTGTCAATCGCGATCGACCCATCAATCGCGACCGACAGAGTCAACGACCCTTTGACCACGACTGATTGACTTTTCGTAACCCCTATCAATCGCGACTGACCAGTCAATCGCGACTGACAGCCACGACGGACCTGTCAATCGCGATCGACACGTCAATCGCGACTGACCCATCAATCGCGACCGACAGACTTTGCGAACACGTTAGAAGGGCAATTTAGGTCAAATTTTTAAGGTAAAAATAGTGGTCTAAATTTTGGCCAAGAGTGGGACAAACATTAGGGTGTAGTATTGCTTTACGAGGGCATGACCCAAGTAACTCGAGAATTCCTGTTTGCCTGTTAACCTAGTTTAATCCTGTTTTAGCCCCAAAACCCTGAACTGGCATAACTTTCTCATACGAAATCCGTTTGCCGTGATTTTTGTTTTGTTGGAAAGCTCGCAGGGAGTACAACAAAAACATCGACTGGTTATGGTAAAATTAAGATCAGGAATATTAGATAGGGTATTTTGAAGTTGACCATACCCAGGGGGAACAAAAATTCAGGGATCTCTAGAGTTGTGTCCAAAAAGTCATAGTGCAAATTGGTGAAGTGTTACACGAATGAAAGTGATTGGTTCTGTCTTTTGAATTTAAGTCTTGTGCTAACGGTGAGCCTTTTACAGGTCCTTTGAGAGTAGCGAAGGGTACGCAGGGCAAGAGTAAGTGCAGGCTTGGGAACGCGCGTCCTGGGCACACCAGGGCAACAACACAAGGAAAGGAACTCAAGGTTGGAAAACCCGCAACACCCTCTGTCAATTCTTAGTTTAGGCTAAGTGCGGTTAGTATTAGGAGTAATTCCAGGCAACGATAGGCACGAGATAGATCAAAGACTATCTAAGAAATCAAGTGCAAGTCAAGAGATAACCCGTGTGTGTGCGAACGACAACCTTAAAAGGAAAAGAACCTAACGTGGAACGATCAACCTAAAAGCACGAAGAACATTCAAGTATTCCTGACGACGTAATATCAGACAAGACCTTAAACACGAGAAATCACTAAAAAGAATCAAGTGACTGATACCAATTGATCGACAACGAGGCTGTACTCTGGGCAAAAATTGGGCTACTTAAATAGGCATATGAACCTTAGATCAGGACGGCACCTAGTGAGGGAGAGACAAAGCCTTAGGTCTTCAGAGGCTAGTGTCAATCATACTGCTAGGTCTTGGGCCCAGCAGTTGAGTCACCACTCATACTACCCAAGTTCTGAGACTAGTGAATCAGAGATGTCTCAAGGTATGGAGAGACCTACAGGTAGTTCAGGAGTGCCATACCTGTATAGGGTAGAAGGCCCTTACAAAACGCAGTTGGAATACCTTAGGACCAACCGATTAGGTGCCAGCATCTATGAGGACGGCCTAGGAAGATCTGTAGTACAGATTAAGAATCCTGACCAATCCATTGGATTAGAGCACCCAGCTGTCAAGTTTGAAAACGGAGCATACTTGGACAAAGAAGGAACCATATATGTAGTCACCAGTCACCCAGATAGGACGGACGAATTCGGAAATGTGATCTCAGAAGCGGACTTAGGTGACTTGGAACAAGGAAACATGGGTGTAGAACCTAGAACCCCCCGAGGCAAATCTGTTCTCACTAGGATTATCACACCTGAGTGGGTGCCCCAAGACAACAAGAGCATAGATCTGCTTCTCAATCGAGAGACTGATGAAGCCTTTTGGAGGTATAAATCTGATCAGCCAACTGATATAGGAACAATTATGATCTATGAGTTTAAGGATCCTGATAGCCCAGGTAGAGTGACCTACTTAGATCACGCTTCGGAGAGGATCTTTGTGGTGACAGAACATGATAGGCATGCTTACACTTGGAAGGGTGAATTCGTTTTCCCCCAACCAAGATCGAATGTATCCTATGGTCACCCTGGTGCTGGAACATCCCAAGCTCATGGAATGCAAAGAGATAGAAGTAGAGATAGACCAGAAGTAAGCTTTGCCAACCCAGTGGGTAGAGAAAGAATAAGGACGGAAACAAATAGAGTAGAACCTGAGATACTTAGAGCTCACAGGAATCAAAGAAATGCGGAGGAGTTCCCTCTACCACGACCTAGAGAGCACACAAGAACCTTGAGACCGACTCAGCTAGTTAAGTCCATGAAGAACTACTTCGATGGCACTGGAGATCCATACGATCATGTGGCTGAGTTTAGGCAAGTCTTGAGAGCTGAACAAGTGGAGGATCTATTCACGCAGTACAATGCCTTTGGTCTGACCCTTAGGAACACTGCCCTGACATGGTTTCAGCCACTAAATGAGAGGCAGTTCAGGAGCATAGACCAACTCCTAGAGGCTTTCATTATTGAATTCTCTAAGAGTGGCATAAGGCATAATACCTCCTCGTTGATTCACAGCTTCAAGCAAACCCCTCAAGAAACCGTGAGACTTGCAGGAAGAAGATTTAGGCAATACTTAGAAAGATGCCCTATTTCGGAGCTACCCACACCAGCTAAGCAAGTGGCTTTATTCTTGGATGGATTGCTAAGTACCAAATTGAGATCTTATGTGTACTTGAAAGACCCTAGGACCATAGAAGAGTGTGTACGCATGTGTATTGACATTGAGGATAACCTAGGGGAGGAGTTAGAGCTTGCTAAGATATACAAAGATTCGGATAGTGCCTCTAGCCTCTCTTCCACGCAATCCACATCAATCGAGGAACTTGCAGAGAAAGTAGCTCAGAAATTAGGTGTAACTAGCAAACAAATCCCAAGGTTTGCCCCTGTGAAAAGGTGCTATACTTCTGGTGACGACCACATGGCGAACGTATGTCCCATTATGGCTCAACCCCAAGCAAATCCTAGTAGCCAGTACTGCACCTTAGAACGGAGGTACACCAATCACACCGCACAAGATTGCCCCCACAATAAGCAAGCAGTTAGGCAAACCTATCCTCAACCCTATCCACTACAGGGAAGATACCAGAACCAGTACCCTCCACAGCCATATGGCAGGCCACAACAAAATTATCAACCACAATATCAAAACCAACAAAGGCCTCAGCCTGTGCTAGCTAAACAACCCCCAGCCCCAGCTAATGTGATTCCGGTAAAGTATGCTGTTGCAGAAGAAAACTTGAACAGAGCTATAGTCCCTGTAACACCCTTGCTTTTTGAAAGTGACCCGAGTGACCATAGCTTTGATTCTACACATGTTGATAGTCCCCAGGCATACTACATGCAGTCTCTAGAACATGGTGAGTCCTATTACAGCGAAGAGCCAAATGAACCTAGTTGGGAGTCAGATTACACAAACGTCATGTATGCAAACCCCAACCCTAGGCCTCAACCTAGGCAGGTAAGACCCCCATTCCCTAGAGGACCGTGCTACAGATGCCAAGGAGATCACCTCATTCGTGATTGTCCCTTACCTCCACCTACACAAACCCAGTCAATGACGATCCAAGGCTTTTGCCAAGATTGTGGAAAAGAGCATCTCTTACGAGATTGCCCAAAGAACCCCAATAATATGCCAAAAATCACTCCTATCAACGTTATTGGGTTAGTGGTAGATTCCACAGGAAGTGTCACTTCCACTACTCCCGTACAGGTAGTCACTAGAGCTCAAGCATTGCAGCAAAATCAAGGGGTAAACCAGGATAAGAACCCAGAGGCTAGTGAAACCGAGAGCTTAACAAAGAAAAGGACTAGAGCGTGGAAAGATAGTCGGGAAAGAATGAAAAGACAATGGGCTAAAAAGATGAGTGAACTTGAGGAAAGCATAAGAGAAACCAAAGCCAGGATAACTGAATTCACATCTCAACCTCCCTCTCACACTATCCCACCACCACCATTCCCATCGCCATCCGACCCGCCACCTTCCAACCCACCTCATATGATTCCACCACCCCCTAGAGTAGGATCAGTATTAGCTGATCCCACCCCTGAAGATATAGACATGATGCTTAAAGCATATCAAGCCAGAATCCAAGAAGGGCCAAATGTCATAGATCATGACAAGTGTTACCCTAGAGCTGACCTAGAGATAGAAAGAACCAAGCTTTGCGCGAAAATGGTCGCATTGGCTCAGACTATGTTTGAAGCCAGTCGCCTTTTCAATTACTCGGGCTCAGCCAAGACGCAATTACACTTGGATGGACTTCTAGAGAAGTTAGAGGGCATAATTGCAAGATCTACCAAGGAAGAAAAAAATCAAGAAAGGGAGAACGTAAGTAAAAACATGACCCATTCCCCATCAAAAGTTTATGTGGCCAATTCCACTGAACCAGACAACCCCCCCTCCCTAGAAAGAGTAGAAAATCTAATGGCACAATCACAAAAGGAACCAGCCTCTCAACACAAGGGCAAGGCAAGTGGAAGAGTAAGCATTCCTGCTCAAGAAGCCTATGTGCCTGAAGTCTATGTGCCTAACTCTACGGAGCCGGACACATCATCTTCTATGAATCGATTTACACCAAAATTTCTACGCGAGATTCAAGAAGACAAATGGGCTAAGGAAAGTGAAGTCCCTCCTCCCATTGAACTTGTGGACGCTGCACATGACCAATTCCCACAAGACATCCCATCCACTTATGGAGAGCAAGAGAGTATCCAATCTCAAGAAAGATTAGACTTCGAGTCTAATTCTTTACAGGAACTACCCCATTTCACAGGCCCATGGGAAGCGAAGTCCACCTGCATGAGAGCACCTACAGTCATGGTAAGAAACGAAGATTCAGTCATACCTAGGAACACAGAGGTAGTGAAGAACACCAAAGTGCAGTGCAATCTCAAGTTAGAAGAGCTGCTTAAGGTTAGACCAGAAGTGTGGAAACATGTAGCCAAACAAGTACCTGAGATAGCAAAACCTCGTTCCCAGGTAGGATCACATAGGACAGTGCCAGAGATACCCTTGGATAAGATAGGAGATATGTGTGAAGGTGAAGAAGGGAACACCTATCTTCCCATTACTTACCAGGAGTACACCACCAAGGCAATTTTGGACTCAGGTGCAGGAGTTGCAATTGCCACCACTTCCCTAGTATGGAAGCGTTGGGGCAAGCCAGCACTCAAGCCAACGAGAATGAAATTGCAGATGGCTGATGGTCACATAGAGAGGCCCCTAGGATTGTTAGAAGGAATAACTCTCACCACTTGTGGTGTCGAGTTTGAGCATACATTTGCTATATGTGACTTTAGCAAAAATCATGCCTATGAGATGATTTTGGGAAGACCATTTATGCGACAGTTGCAAGTGGTACAGGACTGGGGAACCAACTCCTTGTATTTGCAACACCTTGGTGTTACAAGCAAAGTAAATCTCAAAGATTACTCTCATAGAGATGTACCTCCTATCCAATGGAATCCCATCCATAGAGCCAAAGATGATATGGAATCTGTGCATTCCATAGGATCAGAATCTTCATGGATGCATGAAGACACTCACTTATGGATGTGCAAAGTAGCAGTAGAAGAAGAGAAGAGAGAGAAAGCCAGAGAGGTAGGTGCAAAAGAATCCCATAGATCAATCCAAGACCCAGCCTATGCACCTGTAGTTTTTCCAGATGAGGAATTTGAACCCCATGGCTGGGCAGAAATTCTAGCAACCATGGATGTAGCCATCAATGAGGAACAATGGACACCTCACTGTGATGAGGATGGCTATGACATTTCAGTCTTCTCCATAGAGCCAATCATGGGAGAGGCAGTTCTAGAAGAATGCGAACCTAGCCCTGATGCATTTGAGGATGCAAGTGACTCCGATCTAGAGTCAATTATTATGGATCCACCTTTTGCATCAGATGAAGAATACTTCCATGAAGTAGAATTTCAACCCCAGAGGCATGGAGAGCTTACAAATGATGTAAGATTAGCAACACATGTGACCCCGAAGGAAGAAGGGAAGAAACGAAAGAAGAGAGAAGTCTCACCAGAAGAGGAAGAATCTTTGTTTGAGGTCCCAGAAAATTTTAAGAAGTATGAGATAGATGACAGGAGAGTCATGATCAGAATGCCGAAACGAGAGGCACAATCAGGAGAGGCCTATGATAACAAAGAAACCACCAAGAAAATAGTAGTGGCCCTAGAAGAAGGAGAGGAGAGATGCACGTACATAGGCCATGACCTAACAGAGGAAGAAGAGCATGCATTAATTGCCTTGCTAAGAGAATACAGAGATGTATTCGCTTGGAGTTACAAGGATTTGAAAGGTGTTGACCCGGACATATGCTCACACACCATCCCCATGACCTCAGATGCGAAACCCTCTAAGCAAAAGCCCTACACATATAACGATAATTACGCTGCTAAGATCAAAGAAGAGATAGATAGACTGGTTGAAGCTGGATTTATCTATGAAATTGAGCACACCGAGTGGGTATCCCCCATCGTAGTGGTGCCCAAGAAAAATGGGAAGCTGCGCGTATGCATTAACTTGAAAAAGGTTAATGCAGCCACTATTCGAGATAACTATCCGCTTCCCATCACAGAACATCTCTTAGAAAGAGTGGCAGGCAAGGAAGTCTACAGCTTCCTTGATGGATTTTCGGGCTACAATCAAGTAGCCATAGCTCCAGAAGATCAGCATAAAACAGCTTTTGCCACAGAGTGGGGTATATTTGCCTTTCGTGTAATGCCATTTGGGCTTACCAACGCACCAGCTACCTTCCAAAGGCTGATGTGCCATGTATTTAAAGAGTTCCTGAGGAAAAACTTAGAAGTCTATGTTGATGATCTTTGTGCTCATTCCAACATGAGACAAACCCATATCCCTGAACTCAGACAAATCTTTGACAAATGTAGAGAATATCAAGTCTGCCTGAACCCAGAAAAGTGCGTTTTTATGGTCAGGCAAGGCAAGATTCTAGGACACATAGTGTCAAAGAATGGCATATCTACTGATGAAGAGAAAGTGAGAGCTATAGCAGAGCTACCTAGGCCGAAGAATGTCAAGGAAGTACAAGCTTTCATGGGGCATTGTGGTTATTATCGACGATTTATACACATGTATGCTGTCATTGCAAAGCCCATGTACGGACTTCTGACTAACTTTGAGTGGACGGATGAATGTGAGACTTCCTTCCAGGAGCTTAAACGAAGATTATGTTCAGCACCAATCTTGACCACACCAGATTGGAATAAGCCATTCCATGTTCACGTGGATGCATCCAATTATGCCATTGGATGTGTGCTTGCACAACCTACTGGTGAAGGTAACATGGATCTTCCAATTGCCTATGCCAGTAGACAATTGAATGCGGCTGAACGGAATTACACCACTACAGAGAGAGAAGGCTTAGGCATGGTGTATGCGGTTAAAAAGTTTAGACACTATTTGCTTGCAAATAAGTTTAAATTTTTTACTGATCATCAAGCATTGCTATACCTCGTAAACAAGCCATGCAATACAGGAAGATTAGTGAGATGGTTTCTCTTGCTAATGGAATATGATTTTGAGGTTGTGGTAAGGAAAGGGAGGACTCATTTAAGAGCAGATCATCTCTCTAGGCTCACATCGGGAGAAGCCCCACAAGGAGTATCAGATGACCTCCCTGATGCTTACTTGTTTAATTTGGAAGTTGTACCGCAGTGGGCTAAGCCACTGGTACCAGTATTGACATACGGGCCTAATCATCCAGTGGTAAACACACGGAATAGAGAGGTAGTTAAAGCCCAAAAGTACCACATCATGGCAGGAAGCATGTACAAGCACACAGATCAAGGGATCTTGGCTTGTTGCGTAGAAGAGGATGAGTACGCTAAATGGTTGCAATTAGCACATGTAGGTGCGTTAGAGCAACACTACTCAAAGCAACGAACTTTACAGACCCTAAAGAGACTCGGAGTACATTGGCCAACTATGGAAGCGGATGTCCAAAAGTTGTGCAAGGAATGCTCAATCTGTTGCACTAAACCACCTGTGGAACACGCCACTCTTTATCAAGTATCCATTGTCCATGATTTGTCCTTGATTTTGAGCTTCAACACTCCCCCCCTTCTCGAGTCTGTCGTCCCTGACAGACCCTTGTTGGAAGGGCTGTTCTATGTAGTGCTTTGAGAGGTGGTGTCCATCCGTTTGTATGAGCTGGTTCCTTGGATTCCAGCAAGAATGTGTCGTTGTGAGCTTTCAAAACTGCAAGTTGCTCAAAAGAGGTTGTCAAGAGTGATTTGGAGCAACTACTGGCTTCAATTTGCTTCCGAGATATGGATGTTGTTCCCATGACGTCCGCTAGCTCTTCCAAAGATGATGTTGAGAGCAGTCATGCCAACTACTCATAACCCATAATGAATGATGGGTAAGTGTGTTCGTGCCTGGGTTGAACAAAGAATGTGCCTTGTGCACGGCCTTGTAATGTAGCCCTACGCATGCTTACTTGGAAAATGCATTGGAAGAAGTATGGTGCAAAAATTGCGGGTCTTGAGCTAAGTGCTCAAGGGTATGCTGACGAAGAGGTTTCCTAAACTATCATGGTTATGGTGTTTCCAGAGTAAAGATACTTACCATGGGGAAGGTTGATGGATGTTTGTCTCTTCGTGTTGTACACTCGGCCTTTGGGATGGAACCTTGTTGATGAATGTCCCTGTTGATTGTCCACTGATGAGATCTTTTGAGTGGTGGATCCCCTCTCCTCTTTTCAAAGCAACATTTGTCACTGACAATGTGCATTTATGAGCTTGGGCTCATGCACGTTCACTTCCCTATATTGACACTCAGAGGAATATTGGACACGTGCCGGTTTCTAAAAGATTACCATGCTGGTTGACATAGACCATTCACCAGTGCTACTGTTCCATACTGGTTCAGGAAATACTGAGAATTGAATTGCTTTATATTCCTTGGCAAGCAACATCGGGTAACTACACCAAGCTGAGTTTCACATATTCTCTTTAGCTCACCATATGCAGGAGTCTTCTCCTCCAGAACTACCTTGTGCAGATATCTCCTTGGATGCTCTAGTACATGAAGTAGTTAAGCATCACTCAAGTTGCGGACCTTCAAGCTCTTCATTCCTACCATGGTAAGAGAAAATCATAGTTGTAGATGCCATGTTCATGCCAAATGCTTGTCATCTACCAGATAAGGCAGCAATAATCTCACTGCTGGCCGAGACACACTTCTATCCAAATTGATAAATGCCTAGTAATCAACAGTTCCACCTTCAACTAAGCATGACCCATTCATGTTTCATAAGCCAAACCTGGGAACAAGCTCTCTCCCACTTTTCTTTCTCCCTTTTTTTTTTTTTTTTTTTTTTTTTTTTGAACAGGATATCACAAAACAAGAACACAAAAGTTAGTATCAATAGAAATGTTTGACATATGTCACTGTGCTCTTGTGCATGGGATTCTCAAGTGTGTCTATGCACGGCCGTGTAATGTGGCCCTATATTAATGCATACTTTGGAAATGCATGACCTGAATGGTGTAAAAGACAGGGTTGTGCAAGGAGCACATGGTTGTTGCTCGTTCGAGGCTTTCGATGTTCTTTGCGGAGGTTGATGCCGACCTTGGTGGAGGTATCCATTGAGTCTCAAACTGATGTAATCCTCCTTATAGGAGTCCATTTTAGAACAGTATTTGGCACTGTAGAGATCACTTCAGGCGTCTTCCTCTTTGGATGCGTTCTGAACGGTGGTATCCAGTGTGGTTGGCGCTTTGGTTCGATGGAGGCTGCTTGTACTTTTGGCTTCCAAACCCATATCCTTTTTACACGTCTTCCTACTTTTCTTGAAGAGCTGATTTGATCTTCTTTCGGTCTCTGTACGTGGTTCTTACCCTCTTCTCTTTTTGGCTTCTTGGGTGAGACCTTTCGCATGTGGGAGAACATAGGTTGTTGTGGATGTAAGAGCTTCTTAGGTACCCACATCTGTAATTGCCCTTGTTGAGCTGCAGCTAACTTCTTAGGCACCCAAACTTGTTGGATACCTTGTGATTGAGCTTGTCTGAGCTGCTTCCTTCGTCTTCTGGCCTGGTTGGTGTGCATGGATGGGATTTGTGGGGGCAAGGCTGGTGGTTGCTCTCCTTTGCGTACCCATATCTGCTTCATGCTCGGAACTGCTTTTTTATCGAATGGTGTCTTTCTATTTGATGTAGCAGTTGTTGTGAACGGTTGTGTTTGCTTGTGTGGTGGACTCACTACTGTGGCTACTTGATTCTTTGGAGAAGAAGAAAGATCCACCCGCCTTCGAACCTGGTCTTCCACGATTGACTCCTTCTGCATCATAGAGCTTTTGACACATACAACATCTTCTTTCATATGATTAGTCTTGGAAGAACTAAGAGAGTGTGTGGTGCCATGATCTAGGAGCATGCAGTTCTCTAATTCTAATGTAATGCATTGTTCATGTACCCAAACTTGAAGAATTTGACTTCTTAGGTTTAAGTTAACTGCATGGTCATAGATCCAATCTTGACCCAAGACAAGTGGTTCTGTAAGGTTCTCATCTTGACATACTAGCGCTTTGACTTTCATTGGAACATCTTGAAGGTAGATGGGAAGTTCCACCTCGCCCAAACAAGGGGTTTCCACACCTCCCAATCCTATGAGATAAGCTTCTATGGGATTGATGTTCAACCCCAAGTCTTGGCAGTAGGAAAGTCTAACTGCACTACTTGCTGCACCTGAGTCAATCAATGCTTTCACCGTCCTTGCACCCTTCCCTTGTCCTATCTCTATGGTCACAAAGGGTCTTCGGTCAATGACCTGAGAAGTCGCAATGCCTGACTTTTGACACATATCCATGTGATATTTTGGGGCTTTTGAGTTGACATCTAGGCCTAATCGCCTTAACTTATTTCGCCTAATACGCTCTCTGGCCTCTACCTGTGCTTCTTCTCTCACTCTTAACTCTTCTTCTTTTCGCTTCTTAGCAGTGTTGAGTCTCATTAGCATATCCTCAGTAAGAGGTTCTTGATATAGCTTGACTCTGCAGCCACTAATATAGTTTGGCAAGATATCTCCTTCTAGAGTGGCCAACTGAACTGCACCACTAGTGGAAATTCTATTAATGATCATGGGTCCATATCCTCTTTTTTCCAACTTACGGGCATGTTGTTTTAGTGTGTATACCAACACTAGATCTCCCTCTTTCAATCCCTTATCCTTGATGTGTGCATCAAAGTATGCCTTTTGCCTCTTCTTTGCAGCGTAGATGCCTGCTGCCGCTCGTAGCCTCGTTTCACCCAAGCGTTCGAGATCAAAGATCCTAGAGGACAATTCATGCCCATTCCACTCATACTATTGTGCTACTTTTAAGGCAGGGATTAAGAAATCTAATGGTAGCACAGCGTTCTGTCCGAAGACCATCTGAAATGGGGTGGCGTTGAGTACCGTTTTGTAGGCAACTCGATAAGCCCAAACAGCATGATGAAGTTGTTTGTCCCAATCAGAGCGTTTATTATTTACCAATTTTGTCAATACGTTACAGAGGATCTTATTGGTACTCTCGGCTTGTCCGTTGGCTTGTGGATGATAGGGGGCGGATTTCTTATGTATCACCAAGAATTCTTGGAGAAGATTTTCAATGACTTCTTTCAAGAAGTGTGTGCCTCTATCGCTCACCAACTCTATTGGTAGTCCATATCTCGTGAACACATTCTCGAATAAGAACTTAGCCGTAGTCTGAGCATCATTCTTTGTTGTGGCTTTGACTTCTACCCACTTTGTAAGGTAATCTGTGGCTACAATGATGTACTCTGCATGGGAGTTTCTAGCTGGGGGGTTAATAGGACCTATGAAGTCTATCCCCCACTTCGAAAATGCACGTCCTCCCATCATTGGCCTCAAGGGCATCTCGTCTTTTCTGACTGGATATTGTGCACGTTGGCATGTGTCACATTTCTTCACATAGGTATGTGCATCCATATGAAGAGTGGGCCACCAAAGTCCTGAGAATAGAATGGTCTTGATCACTCGGTCAGGACCAAAATGTCCACCTGCAACACCGCTGTGTGCAGTTTCTAAGACTTTCAAATAATCTGATTCGTGAACGCACAGTCTTAAGTAACCATCTTTGCCTCTTCGGTATAGGTTGTCTCCTACTAGGGCATAGCCTTGAGCCTCTTGCTCCATGCTTCTTCTTCTTGCTAGACTAGCCTCTTTGGGTAATCTTCCCGATCTCATAAACTCTACCAATGGAGCACTCCAATCTGGAATTAATGACACTTGATAAAGGGTCGCATGCTCCACTGGGGGTCTCTCTCTGCACCTTGGACAATTCTTAATCCACTCATGTATTTCTTTGTCCATGCTAGGCCAATACACTCCTAAACGCTTTAGATTCTGCAATGTTCGTTGTTTAGAATAGTGATTTCCTAGCAATCCTTCATGAGCTTGCTGCAACCAACTATTATGTTCATCATCCTCGACACAACAAGCTAATACGCCCTCCGTATCTTGTTTGTACATGCTTCCTGCTAATATGTGATATTTTTGTGATTTTTACAATTTCTTCTTGTGATGTTTTCACATTCTTATTTGCAGGGCCAAAGGTTAGGACTGGTACCAACTTATTTGCCCATTTAGGAACAACTTCTAAATTGAACAGATAAGCATCGGGTAATTCGTCAGACACTCCTTGCGGTGACTCTCCTGAAGTGATGCGAGAAAGGTGATCTGCCCGAAGGTGGGTTCTCCCTTTCCTGACAACAACTTCAAAGTCATATTCCATTAGTAAGAGGAACCATCATACTAAGCGTCCAGTATTGCAAGGTTTATTGACCAAATATAACAAAGCTTGATGATCAGTGAAAAACTTGAACTTGTTGGCCAATAAATAGTGTCTAAACTTCTTCACAGCATATACCATGCCTAAGCCCTCTCGCTCAGTGGTGGTATAGTTCCGTTCAGCTGCAGTGAGCTGTCTACTAGCATATGCTATGGGCAAATCTAAGTTTCCTTCACTTGTGGGTTGTGCTAGCACACATCCTATGGCATGATTGGATGCATCCACATGGACATGGAATGGTTTATTCCAATCAGGAGTGGTGAGTATTGGTGCCGTGCACAAACGTTTCTTCAGTTCATTGAAAGAATTCTCGCATTCATCGTTCCACTCAAAATTAGACAACAAGGCATAAAGAGGTTTAGCTATGATCGCGTACATGTGGATAAACCTGCGGTAATATCCACAATGGCCCATAAAGGCTTGTACCTCTTTAACATTCCTTGGCCTTGGTAGCTCTGCTATGGCTCGTACCTTATCTTCATCTGTTGAGATTCCATTCTTAGAAACAATATGGCCTAAGATTTTACCTTGACGCACCATAAACACACACTTTTCTGGGTTTAGACACACTCGATATTCTCTACACTTGTTGAAAATTTGTCTGAGCTCAGGGATGTGAACCCTTCTTTCTTGGGAATGAGCACATAAATCATCCACATACACTTCTAAGCTCTTTCGCAGGAACTCTTTGAAGACATGACACATGAGCCTTTGGAATGTTGCAGGTGCATTGGTGAGCCCAAATGGCATCACACGAAATGCAAAGATTCCCCACTCTGTAGTAAAAGCTGTTTTGTGTTGATCTTCTGGGGCAATGGCTACTTGATTGTAACCTGAAAATCCATCAAGGAAGCTATAAACTTCTTTGCCTGCAACACGCTCCAAAAGGTGTTCTGTGATTGGAAGTGGATAACTATCTCTAATCGTAGCAGCGTTAACTTTTTTAAGGTTAATACACACTCGCAACTTCCCGTTCTTCTTGGGTACCACAACAATGGGGGACACCCATTCGGTATGCTCAATCTCATAGATGAATCCGGCTTCAATCAACCTATCAATTTCTTCTTTTATTTTTGCTGCATAGGTATCATTATATGTGTAGGGCTTCTGTTTGGTGGGCTTAGCATCAGCAGTCATGGGGATAGTATGAGAGCAAATTCTTGGATCTACCCCTTTCAAGTCTCTATAGTGCCATGCAAACACATCCCTATATTCCCTTAATAGAGCTATGAGCTCCATTTCTTCTCTTGCGCTTAGGTCATCTCCTATATATGTGCATCTCTCTTCGTTCTCTTCAATGGTCACTACAATCTTCTTGGTCTTTTCTTTATTATCATATGATTCTCCTATGATGGCCTCTCTCTTAGGCATTCGTACCAAAATTTTGCGGTCGTCAACTTCATATTTCTTGAAGTTTTCTGGTACTTCAAACAATGATTCCTCCTCTTCTTGTTTCACTGCTTTTCTTTTCTTTTTCTTTTGACTACTCTCACTTCCATCCTTTGAGTTTACTGTTTTAATACTTGTGAGAGGTTCTTCTTCTTTCTGGGTGAACACTCCTATATCTTCTAGATAGTGTTGCTCTGAGTTAAAGCAACTATCCATCACAATAGACTCCAGATCATCGTCATTCTCTTCTTCTTCTAAGACATCACTAGGGTCACATTCTTCTAGCAAGGGTTGACACATGAAAACTGAGATATCATAACCCTCCTCATCACAATGAGGTGTCCACTGTTCCTCATTGACAGCAATGTCCATGGTGGCTAAGATTTCTGGCCAGCCATGAGGCTCAAACTCCTCATCTGGAAAGATCATCGGTGTGTAGGCTGGGTCTCTAACTGGTCTATCTCCTAGCGAAGTTCCTTCTTCTCTTGCCTTTAAACGTTTTTCCTCTTCCTTTGCGACCTTGCACATCCACAAATGAGTATCTTCATGCAGCCATGATGGATCAGGTGAACTTTCAGAATGCACAGAGATGGAATCTTCTTTCGCTTTGTGGATAGAATTCCACTGTAGGGGTGGTACATCTCTGAAGGTGTAATCCTTCAAATTGACCTTAGTGGTGACCCCTAAGTGCTGTAAGTACAAGGAGTTAGTTCCCCAATCCTGTACTATTTGCAATTGTCGTAGGAAGGGTCTTCCTAGGATCATCTCATAGACATTATTTTTCTCAAAGTCACATATAGCAAATGTGTGCTCAAACTCTACACCACAAGTGGTTAGAGTGATCCCTTCTAGCAACCCTAGAGGTCTTTCAAAATGACCATCAGCCATTTGAAGCTTCATTCTAGTTGGTTTTAATGTGGGCTTGTCCCATTGCTTCCACAAGGAGGTGGTCACAATAGCAACACCAGCACCTGAATCTATGATTGCTTTTGTTGTGTAACCTTGGTAGGTGATTGGAAGATAAGTATTACCTTCTTCACCCTCACACATGTCCCCTATTTTGTCTAGAGGTATCTCTGGTACCCTTTGCTTGGAGCCTGCTTTTGGCATGTTGGAATCAAGTTCTGGAACCTGATCCTTCACATGATTCCAAAGCTCAGGTTTTGCTTTGAGCAGCTCTTCTACAGTGAGATGACACTGAACCTTAGTGTTCTTCACGACATCCGTGTTCCTTGGAACCACTGAGTCTTCATTTCTTACTAGTATTGTGGGAGCTCTAATCTGGAGAGATTCAGATTCCCATGGGCCTGGAAATTGAGGCAGTTCTTCTAAGGTATTAGATTCAAAATCTAACCTTTCGTCTTCTTGTTGTTCTGCTTCATCTCCGTAAATAGATGGAATGTCTTGGGGAAATTGATCATGAAGATCATCAATCTCAGGAATAGGAGGGGAATTACCCTTCTCCTTGGCCCATTTCTCTTCTTGTATTTCCCGCAAGAATTCTTGAGAGTACTGTTGAATTGAAGGAGGTATTCCTGGATCCGTGAAATTAGGAACATAAGCTCCCATTGGTGGTGAGCTTCCTCTTTCAATAACTGGTTGAGCCTGAGGAGGTAAAGAAACTTGTGGTTTGTTTACCAACTGCTCTAATCGTTCTAGTAAGCCCTGGAAATGCAAATCCCTTTTGACAGAGTTTGTCTGATTGAACTTTTGACTAGTCTCAAGTATAGCTTGAGCTTGTTCTATCATTTTCATGCACATTTTCATCCGTTCAATCTCTAAGTCCGCTCTAGGGTAACTCTTGTCTAGGTTTGCCGCTGTAGGCCCTTCTTGAAGTCGAGCCTGGTAGGCCTTGAACATCATGTCCAAGCCTTCTGGGGTTGGATCTGCAAGAACAGACCCTGGTTGTGGTCTATTTACAATGGGTGGTGGGGTGGGATGAGGTGGAGTGGATGGAGTTTCGGCATGCGAGGGACTTTGAGATGCAATGTCTTCTATTTTTGTTTTCGCTTCTTTTAAGCTTTCTTCTAGTTCCGATAACTTTTTATTCCACTTGCGATTGGCCTTCTCTCTGGTATCCTTCCATGTTCTTGTTTTCCTCTTACTAGGCTCTCCTGATTCACTCGACTCTGATTGTTCTGTTGGTTTATCCTGTTTTAAGGCTTGTGCTCTAGTGACAGCTTGTATAGGAGCCACATTGCTACTACTTGAACTTGAATCTGCCACTAAGCCTACCACATTAATGGGTGTAATCTTGGGTGCACTGGAGGGGTTTCTTGGACAATCTCTGGGGAGATGGTCTTTGCCACAATCAGGACAAAAAGCCTGTATTGTGATAGCCTGTCCTTGACTCGGAGATGGTGGGTGGGGACAGTCACGAATGAAATGGTCACCATGACATCTGAAACAAGATCCCCTAGGGGCTTGTGGTCTCATTTGTCTCAACTGGGGCCTAGGGTTAGGATGTGTGTACATGACATTGGAGTATTCTGGCTCCCAATTTTGCTCCATAGGTGGTGCCTCATATTGATACGAGTAAATCTCACTATGTTCAGGTGACTCTGTGTAATAAGCATGTGGACTACCTTCATGGGAGTAGTCTGAACAATGAGCATGAGAGTCATTATCTGGTATCAATGGGGTTAGTGGCACCAATGCTCTATTTGGATTTTCTTCTCCCACAGCATATTTGACTGGAATCACATTGGCTGGAGTTGGTGGTTGGTTTCCCAAGACAGGTTGTGGCCTATATGGTACCTGATATTGCTGTTGTGGTCTATAATATGGCTGTTGGTATTGGTTCTGATACCTACCTTGTGGGTAAGATTGCTGATAATTCTGTCTAACAGCCTGCCTATTGTAGGGACAATCTTGAGTCGTGTGGTTTGTGTATTTTCTCTCAATTGTGCAATATGGAGCATTCCTTTCTCTAATGTTTTGGTTTTGCATTGGGCATACATTAGCCATGTGGTCGCCCCCACAAGTATAACACCGATTCACTGGAGTGACTCTCTGTGTTTGTTTATTTTGGACTCCCAGCTTCTTGGCAACTTGCTCAGCTATCTCTCCTATTTCTGTGGAGATCTTTGAAGTATGACTAGTAGAACTATCCGAATCTTTGTAGAGTTTGGACAATCCTAACTCCTCACCCAAGTTATCTTCTATGTCTATGCACGTCCGCACACACTCTTCTATGGATCTAGGATCTTTCAAGTACACATATGATCTTAACTTGGTGCTCAGTAAGCCATCTAAGAACAAAGCCACTTGTTTGGCCGGAGTGGGTAACTCTAGAGCAGGGCATCTTTCTAGATACTGTTTGAATCTTCTACCTGCTAGTCGCACTGTTTCTTGGGGAGTCTGCTTGAAGCTGTGGATCAAGGATGATGTGTTATGCCTGATACCACTCTTGGAAAATTCTACAATGAATTCGTCTAGCAGTTGACCTATATTGCGATAGTTGCGACTACTCAATGGTTGAAACCAAGCTAAGGCAGTGCCCTTAAGAGTCAGACCAAATGCCTCGTACTGGGTGAACAAATCCTCAACCTGTTCAGCTCTTAACACTTGTTTGAACTCAGCCACATGATCATAAGGATCTCCTGACCCGTCAAAATAATTCTTCATTGCCTTGATCACTTGAGTGGGTCTGAGGGTTCTTGGGTGCTCTCGGGTTCTAGGCAATGGAAATTCATGTTCATTTCTTTGTTGCCTATGTGCTTGATATCTCTCTCTTTCAGGTCTTTCATTTTCAAATCCTGACCTATTCCTGCCCACTGTGTGTGCAAAACTTACCTCCGGTCTCTCTCTAGTTCTTTCTCTCTGTGCTTCCTGAGCTTGGGATGACCCTACTCCTTGGAGGCCGTGGGAAACATTGGATCTTGGTGGAGGGAAAATCAATTCATTCTTCCAAGTATATGCATGTCTATCATGTTCTGTTACCAAGAAAATTTTCTCTGACGTGTTATCTAGGTAGACAACTTTGCCTGGTATCTCTGGATCCTTGAACTCGTAGATGATGACTATGCCCAATTGGCTAGGTTGTTCTGGCTTGAATCTCCAAAAGGCTTCCTCTGTTTCTCTATTCAAAAATAGTTCTATGCTTTTGTTGTCTTGAGGGATCCAGTCTGGAGTGATCACTCGGGTCAAAACTGACTTGCCTCTAGGAGTCTGGGGTCCTTGTCCTATATTTCCTTGTTCTAGGTCTCCTATCTCATTCTCATGAATGATATTTCCAAACTCATCGGTCCTATCTGGTTGGTTGGTAACCACATACATGGTTCCTTCCTTATCAATGTATGAACCCTCTTCGAACTTGACCACCGGGTGTTCAAGTCCAAAGGATTGATCTGGATTTTTGAGTTGGACCACTGATCGCCTCAGACCATCCTCATAGATGCGAGCACCTAATTGGTTGGTCCGAATATATTCCAACTGTGTCTTATAGGGACCTTCCGGTGTTTGTAGATGGGCAGTCCCTGAGCCACCTGCAGGTTTTCCCATGCTAAAAGACATTTCTGAATCACTTGTGTCTGAACTTAGTAAAAGATCACCACTTAGTTGTTGTGTCCAAGACTTGGATGTATGGTTGACACTAGCCTCAGAAGATCTAATGCTTTGTTTATCCTTGCCTAAGTGTCTACCAGATCTCAGGTTCATAAGCTTTAGTCAAGAGTCCAAATTTTCCCTTTGGTATGGTTCAAAATTCTTTAGAGCCCCCTTGGTTCCCTAGTCCCACTTGAGGGTCAACTTCAAATTATCCTATCTCAAAATCAACGCATTATTCTTGAAAAAAACAGTTGAGATCGTGTAGGATTTGAAACGAGCTTTCCAACAAGCTATAGAGCTCAAAAAATGGACTTTGGATGAGAAAGTTATGTCAAATCAGGCTCCTGGGGGTCAAAACAGGCAAACAGGACCTTTGGAGAAAATCGCGATTTTGTGAACTTTCTGAAAATCGCGATGCTGTGAAGTAAAAAAAAATCGCGATGTTGAGCACAAAATCGTGTTTTTGAAAATCGCGATTTTGAGCAGAAAATCGTGATTTGAAAATCGCGATGTTGATCACAAAATCGTGTTTTTGAAAATCGCGATTTTGAGCAGAAAATCGTGATTTGAAAATCGCGATGTTGATCACAAAATCGTGTTTTTGAAAATCGCGATGTTGATCACAAAATCGTGTTTCTGAAAATCGCGATTTTGATCACAAAATCGTGTTTCTGAAAATCGCGATTTTGATCACAAAATCGTGTTTCTGAAAATCGCGATGTTGATCACAAAATCGTGTTTTAGAGAATCGCGATTTTGACTCAGAGAATCGTGATTCACAAA
Source organism: Ceratopteris richardii (assembly GCA_020310875.1). NCBI lineage: Eukaryota > Viridiplantae > Streptophyta > Polypodiopsida > Polypodiales > Pteridaceae > Ceratopteris > Ceratopteris richardii. The sequence continues at coordinate 134,586,008 of CM035406.1, forward strand.
ATCGTGTTTTTGACTGAAAATCGTGTTTTCTCAGAATCGTATTTTTCACATGAAAATCGCGATGTTGAGCACAAAATCGTGTTTTTGAAAATCGCGATTTTGAGCAAAAATTCGTGTTTTCACAGAATCGCCTTTTTCACAAAATCGTGTTTTTGGCATGAAAATCGCGATTTTGTCATAGAGAATCGTGTTTTTCTCAAAATCGTATTTTTCGCTGAAAATCGTGATTTGTGAGAATCGCGATTTTGAGCAGAAAGTCGTGTTTTTCACAAAATCGTGTTTTTGCTGAAAATCGTGATTGGTGAGAATCGCGATTTTGAGCAGAGAATCGTGTTTTTTGAAAATCGCGATTTTGAACAGAGAATCGTGTTTTTTTGAGAAAAAATCACAGAATCGCGATTCTTTTCAACCAACTTTTAGGCGGGAAAACTGAAAATCGTGATTTTTCAAAAAATTTTGAATTTTCACAGAATCGCGATTTTCATCACAGAATCGCGTTTTTTTGGCGGGAAATTCAAATTTATGAGCGCCGGCTATGGCGAGCTCCGTATGAGCAGAAAATCATGAAAAAAACACAGCGCTTGCTCTCCCTTGCACCTCCTAACTCCTTCCCACACAATAATGCATGAAAAATGGTATGAAAATGGTGAAAATGCACTAAAAAACAAGAAATTTCTATGAAGAAGAAGATGGAAGAAGGTGGAGATGATGATGATGATGAAGATGAAGAGGAAAAAACAGAAAATGAACTGAAATGACAGTTTTTTTACCTTCCAACGTCGCAAATCTACGATCTTACCATCACAACGCTCGTCCTCGAAGCACTCTCCCCGGCAACGGCGCCAAAATTTGGTGTAGCTCAAGCGTAAGCACCACCTCCTTTACTTGTCAATCCGCGGAGACGTGAGGACCGGTATGAAGACCACGAGCAAGTGAAGGCACAAGTGCGTGAGTGAAAGCACACAAACATGCACACACATACACACACACGCGCACAAAGTAAGATCAAGGAGAGGAACAATGGAAAGCTTAGATTGCAAAAGAGTTCTCTTACAAAAGTTCTATTCTCTCACAAAACTCCCTCAAAAATGAGCTCTCTAGCTCTTTTTATAGTTTTTTGACTAGTTTTGGCCCTGTCCAGACCTAGTCTCCGGCCTAGTTAAAAATTAGGTTCCAGGGCTTATTTGAGGGCTCAAACGAAGTCTAAAAATTATGAAAATTGGTACGATGGTACTTCTAATACTCCTCAAGCTCGAGGACTCCTCGGCTTGAACAAAATGGAGTTACTAAAAATAGATAATGGTATTTACAATGGTTTTTAGTGATGAAAATCACTATTTTTGTAGGGGATTCTTCTGAAAATTTGACATACACTTCTTGGAGCTCCCTACTTGCTCCCTTTCCTTGTATGTCCACCTTTTGATGTGCTTCCATGATTTGTCCTTGACTTTGAGCTTCAACACAAGGTGTAGCAGGAGGACACTTTGGACCAGATCGAGTGATCAAGGCAATACTATTTGCAGGCTTCTGGTGGCCTATCCTCCACATGGATGCACATACCTATCTGAAACGATGTGATGTCTGTCAGAGAACTCAGTATCCTATACGTAAAGATGAGATGCCACTGAAACCTATGATGGGTGGACGTGCATTCTCTAAGTGGGGAATAGACTTCGTAGGTCCTATTAATCCCCAAGCTAAGGGTTCTCATGCGGAATACATCATTGTTGCAACAGACTATCTAACTAAGTGGGTAGAGGTAAAAGCCACGACAAAGAATGACGCTCAGACAACTGCTAAATTCTTGTTTGAGAATGTATTCACAAGATATGGGCTACCTATAGAGCTTGTAAGTGATAGAGGCACTCACTTCTTGAACGAAGTGATTGAAAATCTACTCCAAGAATTCTTAGTAATACATAAGAAGTCTGCCCCCTATCACCCTCAAGCTAATGGACAAGCTGAGAGCACCAATAAGATCTTATGCAATGTACTGACAAAATTAGTGAACACTAAACGCTCTGACTGGGACAAACAGCTACACCATGCTGTTTGGGCATATCGAGTTGCCTACAAAACGGTACTCCAAGCCACCCCCTTTCAGATGGTATTTGGCCAAAACGCGGTGCTTCCCTTGGACTTCTTGATACCTACATTGAAAGTCGCACAAGAGCACGAATGGACAGGTCATGAGCTCTCCTCTAGGATCTTTGACCTTGAACGATTAGGAGAAACCAGACTGAGAGCGGCTGCAGGAATATATGCAGCTAAGAAGAGGCAAAAGGCATACTTTGATGCCCATGTGAAGGATAAGGGCTTGAAAGCAGGAGATCTAGTTTTAATCTATAAACTGAAACAACACGCAAGGAAGCTAGAAAAGAGAGGCTACAGACCTATGATCATCAATAGGATCTCCACGAGTGGAGCAGTACAACTGGCCACATTAGAGGGTGATGTTCTCCCTAACTATATTAGCGGTTGCAGAGTCAAGTTGTATCAAGAACCCCTCACGGAGGAAATGCTAAGTCGACTCAATACTGCCAAGAAACGCAAGGAAGAAGAAAAACGAATTCGAGAGGAAGCTCAAGCAGAAGCTTTAGAACGCATCAGAAGGATGAAGCTGCGAAGGCAAGGTAGAGATCAGCTTAGAACAAACAACTATGAAGATCAAGGATATCATATGGCAATGTGTGAAGTCGCAGGAACAAGCTCACAAAGGATAACTGATCGACGTCCGTTCATAACCTTGGATATAGGACAAGGAAAGAGTGCAAGGACCGTAAGAGCCTTGATTGACTCAGGTGCAGCCACTAGTGCTGTTAAATTGTCTTACTGTCAAGAGTTGCAGTTGACTGTCAATCCTGTGGAAGCATATCTCATAGGATTGGGAGGCGTGGAAACCCCTTGCATGGGCGAGGTGGAACTTCCCCTCTATATTCATGATGAGGCAATGACCGTTAAAGTACTAGTGTGTCAAGATGAGGACCTCACTGAACCCCTTGTCTTGGGTCAAGACTGGATCTATGACCAAGCAGTCAACTTAAACCTAAGAAGTGGACTTCTTCGGGTATGGGTCAATCATAGTCAAATTACAGTAGAGTTAGATAACGGAGCACTCAAGGAACTAGGAAAGGCACAGACTCCTGGTCCCTCCAGGGGTGCACATAAAGTTGACCATGCTGTTCTTGTCCAAAACTATGTGTTGCAGAGGAATGATATTCTCAAAAAAGGAGTCAGGGATGTAACGGAACTCCCTTCTTTTCCAAAGACCAGAAGGAGGCAGCAACCAAAGGTGGATCAAAGGCAGAAGAAGCAGATTACTACCTATGCCGGAAATCAAAAGTACCTGCACAGCAAAATGTCTCAGCAAGTGAACCAAGTGTGGGTGCGGAAAGGCGAACACCCGGTTGCACCCAAGCCAACCACACGGGCAAAGCCTCTTATTAGTAACCAACAACACGACACTAATAAGAAGTCTTTCAGAAGTTCTTCTGCTAACGTGAAGTCTATTTGGGTGCCCAAGAAGTCGATGAAGGCTAGCCCACAATCAAGACAAATTTGGGTGCCTAAGGCTTGTTTGCGGGCGCAAATAGCAACGCCGAGGCCACAACCTATACAGCGTAGCCCCTTCACTCGCACAGCCAGCATTCACTCATTCTCAACACTCAAGAACCCACCAAGACCCATGAGCACGAACATAATCGCTTGTAAATGGGTCCCTACAAGGCCTCATTTTCAAGCTGACACACCTATAAAGCTCTCTAGAGTCTCTACGAAACCAAGAACAAAATCCATCCACTGCATTTGGCAGCCTAAGACCTGTAATAAACCCCCCGACCCCAATTTGTAAATTCATCCCCACTTACTAACTGCATTAGTCTCCTAGGACTACCCAAGCATTAACTACACACACTGTCCTTGTGCACTTACTAACCACTAACTCACCATATACCTCATGTTAATGTTGTAATGGGGACAACAACGGATTTATTCTGTCCATTACGATGTTAACACGTGGTTCTATATTCTCACAGAACCAACCAGCAAGCAGGGCCATGGCAGAAGCAGGAGGTGCCAGTTCTCAAGTCGGATCCGGTGCACAGATTGTGGACATAGAAACACTCCTCCTCGAGCCACATCTCACCGCAAGGCCACAAGAACTTCAAGCCGTGCATGTGCTCCCCATTCAGGATCCTCCTTAAGGGCACACTTCTCAAGTAGGTAAACACGCTCACTGGTTCAGTGATGTCGCGGGACCATTGGGCGATGGAACCTATTTCTGGGAAGCAGAATTGGAATTTAATGGTAAATGGGGACGATACCACTTTTTCACGCGCGAGTTTGAAAGCTATCAGAACGCCGAAGTCATGCGATCAGTATGGACCAAAGCGGGTGTGGACAGTTATTTCAGGGCCCACTTACCAAAGCCAGATTTCTTACGATGTTCATATCTCATCAGTACCATCACGCCAAGCAGGGCCAAGGGAGGCGACAGCACCTTTGTGTTACCCTCACTGCTGCCGGGTCATGAGCTTAAAAGATTCAAGCTGACCCTTAATCTGGTACGAGAAGCGTTGGGCATGTATGGCATGCACATCCCCACTGAAAAGGAAACCATGGTTCCAGGACGCATGAAACACAAAGATCTTAATAAGCTGAAGGATATGGTAGCGATGACACCTACCATTGCGCTTCACCTGCGGACCGTCATGCAACATTTTGTTTTCCCCGCCCAGGAAAGATTCACAATGCCCCCAAAGAAAATATGGTTCAGCTTGTATCTGGCAGAGACAGAAAGCCTTCCCATCAACGTGCCACATTGGATCATAGATCAGATCCACCTAGCCCATCAAAGGTGGAACAAGAAGCAGAAAAATGTGCTTCATGGATGTTGCGCTCTAACAAAGATAATCTACCGATGTCTGGCCTATGACGTGCCTATTCAGCGGGCACTCATATGGCCCCGCGCCCAGGAATTCCAGAGAAGACTATCAGCAGCAGGTCCCCCATCAAAGAAGATGAGGGGGGGAGTGCAATTACCCTGTGCTCAACCTAAGGGAGCCACCACTACACCAGAAATTACCCCTCCCCAGACACGACGCGTTAGGCCATTCACAATCCGGCTACCAAGACCAAGCACAGATGGACCTAATCTGGTATTTCCACCCGTCCCATCAGATCTGGAATTCCCACAGGGTTTTACTCTAAATGATCTCACGGATGAAGAAGTAGCCCGACTGATCTATGATTCTAATCTCGAGACGGAAACAGAACGTGCTCAGGAACCACAACCCCAGACAACAACAGCAGCCCCCACCCGACCAGAAGTGGTAGAAGTCGACGTCGAGGAACAAGAGACAGAACAAGAAGAAGAAGCCTACGAGGAACAAGAATATGACGAGCTTTCAGAGCTGGCAAGTGCCCCTGCGTATTCGGCACAAATCAAAAGACTATATCGAACCATGCAACTAGTTCAAGAACAGCATAAGATGTCATTGGAATCCGGCAAGAAACTCATGAACCAGTTGCTAGCTGAGGAAGGTGTGGACGATTTGTTCATTGAGTCCATAAATCTTCATGCCGACGCCATAGGAGTGGATGAGGCCATCCATGAGGCAATGGCTTACATTCACAGATTTGAGAAGAGGGTTCCCGTTCGTCCCAGGAGGTCCGGGAAACAAATTCATATCAATGTATCAGCACCAGGAGAGACAACGCAAGCAGACGAACCTCAGGATGCACCACTGTCACCACCATCCCCACCTCGCACTACACAATTCACTCCATCACATGACACTAGCACCACCACATCCACTACCACCACCATTGTCATGGGTATCCCACTCTCTCCGGGAATCCAATTCGGGGGAGTCACCATGCCCACTTTCACCACTCTTTTCACTGACGTCACATCCACTCCACCCACGATCCCCATCTACACTGTCACTCAAACAATTGACACTATGGAAACATCGCCTGCCACAGCATCGCTCCCTCCCCCCATGCCACCTTCATCTCCCATACCCCCTCCACCCACATCTCCACTTGCATCCACATCATTCACAACTCCCCTTCCCGCCCCCATTCCCCCTGCATCTTCACCCCTCCCAGCATCATTTAATGTAAATAGCATATTTTTAGCATTAAATCAATGTGTATATCAGCTTCAGAATGAGTACAGAGCTCTGGACGGCCGGTATCAACAACTGACAACACACCACCAGAACTTACAAAGGCAATTTCACATTCTACAAGAGGAAAATGCAGAAGTGAATCAACGCTATACAACGCTTGAGCAGGCTCACCAAACACTATTGGAGGCACCACAACCATCGACAGAATCAGGTGTCAAACAACTAGAAGCCTTGCTCGAAGTATACCAGGCCGATAACTTACGAGTCAGACGCAACTTGGCGCTACTCAGGAAACATATGGCCACAGCACTGGAGGAGAACAAAAGACTGCAAAAACAAAATGAAGAGAATCTGGAAGCGGCAATGGAAGGCTCCCCTCACGAGATAGATCCAGAGCAGTTCAAAGCAGTTCCCACGGAGACGATGAAAACCATTTTGGAAAGCTATGCAGATCTCCTGGAAGCCCATGATGACTTGGAAAGAGAGCGTGACACACTTCAGAGCAGGCTTAAGGAACAAGAAGAACAACCGAAGAGTGTCCCATCAGCCTCCACCTCAGACGAAGTAAAGGCCTTAACTGAGCAGGTAGCAGAATTACAAAAGAGGTTACTGACATACGAGAGGCAGCCATCTCCAGTGGTCGAACCAGAGCAAGAAGAGTTGGTCCCTATTGAGGTAGATGATTCGTACGAGGAACCGTATGTTCCTATGCCAATGCCAGGTGGGCGACGAACCTTAGAGGGACTAGACACATTGGAAGTGGAAGCACCCGAGTGGCTTCAGACACTGGAAAGGACAACGAATACCCACGAAGAACGGGTGGCCATTCAGATCCAATCACTGGCGAACTTAGAAGAAACTGTCATAAAGTCGGAATATTTCAGAAGCATGTCTCATCATAGATGGATCGGCACCAATAATGACCAATATGTGCCGTTCTGTATACTTCTGGCTGATTACAACGCGGAGATTCAACGACAATGTGGCAAGCCTCCCACATTTGCTACACAATTTGGTCCAGATGATATCCCGGAAAGTGCTCAGCGTGGGTCCATCCATCAGCCCACCTGGAGAATCAGGCTTTTGGAAACGTATCCAGAAATGGTCCGAACTTGGAATAATATGCCGTTGTTTATTAAGTATAACCCTTGTTACATTCCAGTTCTTCGACGACGCACCTGGCCTGAATTCACTATTGCCGTCAGAGACATCAAAGCCTGTGCAAAATGGTTGAATTATGTTTACCTAGCACCTCCACGAGGACCCCCCACGGTCAACTACATGATTTCTACAATCCGTCACTGGAGTACTCGGCTACGCAATAATCCTGATGTGATGGCCCAGATGTGTATGAAAATATTTGAATTAATGCTGATCACTTTCAGGACGTTTAAGAACATAAAGGACCCTTACTTCTCAGGTGCAGGCTTTGTGACAGGAAACCAGGATCTAGTGTACGATATGAGTACCACCCCGTCCATTGAAGTAATATATGCTTGGCACGCTAGAATCAAGTACCTCCCAGCCTGCTTTAAACAGACATTTGAGGAGATGTTCATCACAGGATTCTGGGAATATCACTCCGAAATCTTTATACCCAGACCATCACATCTCCTCCAATTATTTGCTGTGGAGAGAACTATTTACTCAGAACAATTAAGGGTGCCTCATCCAGATGTTCCCGGACCTGTGAATCGGGATGAATTGCTCACAGATCTAGCACGCGGCTTGCGACTCGAAGAACACCACCTAGCCTCCGATGTCGTCCAATATTATGTTCAAAAATCCTCTAGACAAGGGTCTGTCAAGGGCGACAGACCCGAGAGTGGGGGGGTGTTGGCAGCAGTCAGGGAACCGAAGGAGCCACAAGACGAAGAGAGTCAGAGCGAAGGGACAGCACAAGCAGACATGGCAGTCAAAGAAGATCTGGCAAATAGGCCAATAATTTTCCTCATGAAGAAGCAAGTATGAGCATTCACGCAAATCTAGCACTTAGGCAACCCTTTAACTTTTCAAAAAACCCTTACACCAATTAAAAGTGATTCTCATCACTAAACACCATTGTAAATACCATTTCATATTTTTGTAGCTCCATTTTGTGCAAGCCAAGGAGTCCTTGAGCTTGAGGAGCTTTAGAAGTATCTACCTGCCAATTTTCGTAATTTTTAGATCTCGTTTGAGCCCTCAAATAAGCCCTGGAACCTAATTTTTAACTAGGCCGGACACTAGGTCCGAACAGGGCCAAAGCTAGTCAAAAACTATAAAAGGAGCTAGAGAGCTCATTTTTGAGGTTGGATTGTGTTGGGGATTCGTGGACAAGAAGGAGTTTGAGGGTTTGTAGGAGAAAAAAGGGAGATGATGAAAATGGAATAACAGTGAGAACTTCTGCAAAGGAATACTCTTGGAAACCTTGAATATTGATTATCTTTCAACAATTACAATGACTGCGCACAGTCTAATCAATGACTAAATACAACTTCAGAGAATATCAATTACTGAAGACTAATTATCTCAAGTCCTCTAGTAGCGGCCTCTCCTGCACCAATCCTTCACTTGCTTCCCGCTTCCCTTGTGCACACCTTGCACTAAGCTTCCGCCAAGCTAAGGAATTGGTATCACGGCGCACACATGCAATAGACCTTGGGACTCTTGGAATCCAACCCGCCTTCTCTGCACACTTTCCTCTTGAAACCTCTTGCACTCTTGAATGTCGTCGCACACTGGAGGCTCTTCTTGCTTCCTCTCTTGCTTCCTCTGAAGCTTTCCCTTGCTCCTAGCTCTCAATGTCTCAAGAATAGCCTTTGTCCTTCTTTTGTTGAGTCCTCCGGTTCGCGCACTCTAACTGCAATACAATCTTGGTGTCCTTTCAATGTCCCAAGATTGTCTTTTTGAACTGGTCCTCAACGATTCACTACTTTGTCCTGTAGTGACTTTAGAACAAGAGTGACTTTCAAAATAAAATTTTTGATTGGGCGGCCTATTTCCACCTTTGCATATGCGGCCTTCCACCTTCACCTTTCCTTTTAATTCTTTACTTTTGCACCTTAAGATTTTAAATTCATCCTTTGAACCTTAAGAGAAGAAATACTTTGCACCTTTAGTTTCAACCGGTTAGGGCTCTACAGATGCCCACCACCTAAAGATCTCTCCGTCCCGGAGAGACAACAGCAATACAAAAATTGAGAAATTGCAAAGACACAGACATGAAAACAACGAAACCGAGGCAAGAAAAGAGGTAAAGGGTGTGTATATTATTGAGTTAAGAAAAAAGATAAGGCACCCTACAAGAATTATTTAGAAATCAAAGGGATGAGTAAATTATTGACAAAGCGATAATGGGATCTAAGAGCAATTATTATGACTGTGGATGAGCAATTTATTTATACTGTGGATGGCAATTTATTGTGGAGGTTGATTGAGATTGTCAGCCGAGGTTGGTGGAGAGGGTGGCAAAGGAGCAGAAGCTTGTTCGATCGTATGTTGTAGCGAACTAAGGCATTGCCTAAGATGATCCCTTTCCCTGCGGATACGTCGGCATGCAGCATTAGCACAAAGCCCTAAGTTGGAGCGATTTTGAAGATCTTCTAAGGCTTTCATCGCAGAGTCGGCCATATCGCGATAATGATCTCTCTTTTTTGAGCAATCGCGCCGTTTCGGTGAGAGAGTGCCATTGAGAGTTGGCCATGCGATTGATGTTTTCTATTGTTGAGATGTACTGTTGATGAACCGAAGCGGCGGCCGATACCGAATCCAAGGAAATTTGGGAGGCCTGAGCATTGCCGAGAGCGACTATACTCGCGTCCTGTAGTAATTGTAAAAAGGAAGGGGTTGATGGGAGGTCAAAATGCGGAGGGGGATTGGCCGTTGGAGTAGGAGGGGGAGGGGAAGGGGAAATGACCTGCGGAGGAGGAGGAAGGGTTGGAAAGGAAGATGTAGTGGGAAGGGAAGGATTGGGGGAGGGGAGTGGTTGACTGACAGGGATATTAATGATAGAGGGTGAGGTGGAATCCGGGTGAATTGGGGGCATACAGGTGGGGTTTTGAGGGTTGAGCTGTGTTTGAATGAGTGGCGTGAAGGCTGAAGAGAGGGGAGATCTAGGTATAAGGGGAGGGGTAGGCATGGATGGAGAAGTGGTAGATGCAGGAGGGATAGGGGAAGAAGATTGTGTAGTGAAGGAGGGGACGTGAGGGGGGGTAGTCATGAAAGGAGAAGTGGTAGATGCAGGAGGGAGAGGTGAAGAAGATTGGGGAGGTAAGGAGGGGACGTCAGGGGGGGTAGTCATGAATGGAGAGGTGTTAGATGCAGGAGGGATAGGTGAAGAAGATTGGGGAGGGAAGGAGGTTACATCAGGGGGGTTAGTCATGAATGGAGAGGTGGTAGATGCAGGAGGGATAGGTGAAGAAGATTGGGGAGGGAAGGAGGTTACATCAGGGGGCACAGATGCGGGTGTCGATGCGGAAGCTGAGTCAATTGAGATTAGAGGGGGGGAGGGAGATGGAGCAATGGACGGTCCAGGGTGGGTAGGGAGATAAGAAACATTGTGGGCAGATTGTGCGGGAATGTGATAGAGCCAAGCTAAGAAGGGTGCAGAATAGATGGAAAATGCATGAGAGCCTCTAGAGATAGCCTCGCGGAGTCGACGGGAGCGCAAAGTCAAGGAACTATAAATGAGGGTTGCGTAAGGGTAAGGGCGGCTATGGAGAAAGCAGAAAAGCGGATCGGCGATACGAATATCTAACCAGGGAAGCGAAGAAGTTTGACTACGTAGAAAGAAGAAAAAGATGAACGCATTGAGAAGGGTGGTCATGCGGAGCGAAAACCTAGCATTACTTTGAAAGTGTGTGGTACAAAAGGCAATAGTAGCCGAGGCGGACAGTCCAGAGTATAGGAAAGGGGGAGCACGAAATTGTAATAGGGGGGACCCAATACTGGCGGCAATGTCTGGGATGAAGAGAGTGCCGGTTCTAAAATGAGGGAAGAGGCGGATAGCTTCATAAACCTGGGTAAAATTGGCGGGGTTATTGAAGAAAACATTAGCCAAGCCCCACAAGCCCGCCTGCTGAAGATCGTCAATGGAAAACATTTGACGAAGGGCAATGGTAGGTAGGGATAAATGCATTCGGATTTGCAGGTTTAAGTCAGGTGGGAGAAACAGGCGCATATAATCCCCGGTTGGTGAAGATGGGTGGGATGAATGAGACATAGATTGGGAAGGAGAAGGAGGGTGCGGGATGGAAGGTGGGGAATAAAGGTCGGTGGAATCAGAGTGTATGGAATAAATAGGAAGATCAAGGGCCGTAGGAGGTGTTGGATTAGCTTGAACAGATTGTTCTGCCGATGAGGGAGGAGGTGGATTGGGATGGTCAGAGGGAATCGCAGAGGTGGGAGAGGATGGATTTTGAAGGTTTGGAGGCAGCTGGGATGGAGGATCGAAACGAGCACCCGGAGCGGAGGGGTCAGCCATTGATGGAATTGGGGAGAAGAAGTGGAGCAAAAGAAAGCCTATGTAGGGAAAGGGGAATTGAAGAGGGTGGGGACAGAGGATGTGGCTATGGCGGGATAGCGGAGTGTTAGGCGGTGGGGGTAGAGGGAGGGGAGGGAGGTAGTTGGCGGCGGGGTTAGTCGGTTGTGGAGGGGGTGGGAGGGGTAGGGGGTGTGCGGGGAATCGAATGGAGGGGGTGGGGCTTGATGGGTTGAAGTGATGGGAGAGGGTGGGGTGGGTCTGGAGACGGCGAGGCAGAGGGGTTGAGGGGTTGAGGGGGTTGGTAGGAAGAGGGGGTGCGCGGTGCCGAGGGGAGGGTTAGGGAGGGGGGTTGAGGGGGTTGGAGGGGGTGAGGGAGGGTGGTAGGCGGTGGGTAGTCGAGGGGAGAGGAGGGAGAAGGGGGTGGAGGGGCGGAGGGGTGGGGTGCCGAGGGGAGGTTTGGGGAGGGGGGTTGAGGGGGTTGGAGGGGTGGTTGAGGGGGGGTGGGGCGCTGCGGGGTGCCGAGGGGAGGTGTGGGGAGGGGGGTTGAGGGGGTTGGAGGGGGTGAGGGGGGGTGGTAGGCTGCGGGTAGTCGAGGGGAGAAGAGGGAGAAGGGGGTGGAGGGGCGGAGGTGGGGGGTGCCGAGGATAGGGATGGGGAGGTGGGTTGAGGGGGTTGGAGGGGGTGAGGGGGGGTGGTAGGCTGCGGGGCGCCGAGGGGAGGGTTGGGGAGGGTGGTTGAGGGGGTTGGAGGGGGTGAGGGGGGGGGGTGGTAGGCGGCGGGTGTGCGGGGGTTGAGATGTTGGGAGGAGGTGGGGTGGGGCGGCGACGGCGGGGCAGCGGGCAGAGGGTGTGAGGGAGTTGGAATTAGGCGCTTTTGGGGGCAGATGGTTGGAGAGGGGGTGGAGGGGTGGTAGGAAGAGGGGGGGCGCGCGGGGGGTCGAGGAGGAGGGAGGGGGTGCGGTGTAGTGTGGAGCCTGAGGGGGATGGAGGGGTGGAGGGGTCGAGGGGGATGGAGGGGGATGGAGGGATCGAGGGGGAGGGAGGGGGCGGTGGTGTGCGGGGGGTTGAGATGTGGGGAGGAGGTGGGGTGGGGCGGCGATGGCAGGGCAGCGGCAGAGGGTGTGAGGGTGTGAGGGGGTTGGAATTAGGCGCTTCGGGGGGCAGATGGTTGGAGAGGGGGTGGAGGGGTGGTAGGAAGAGGGGGGGCGCACGGGGGGTCGAGGAGGAGGGAGGGGGTGCGGTGTAGTGTGGAGCCTGAGGGGGATGGAGGGGTGGAGGGGTCGAGGGGGATGGAGGGGGATGGAGGGATCGAGGGGGAGGGAGGGGGCGGTGGTGTGCGGGGGGTTGAGATGTGGGGAGGAGGTGGGGTGGGGCGGCGACGGCGGGGCAGCGGCAGAGGGTGTGAGGGTGTGAGGGGGTTGGAATTAGGTGCTTCGGGGGGCAGATGGTTGGAGAGGGGGTGGAGGGGTGGTAGGCAGAGGGGGGGCGCGCGGGGGGTCGAGGAGGAGGGAGGGGTTGCGGTGTACTGTGGAGCCTGAGGGGCATGGAGGGGTGGAGGGGTCGAGGGGGATGGAGGGGGATGGAGGGATCGAGGGGGAGGGAGGGGGCGGTGGTGTGCGGGGGGTTGAGATGTGGGGAGGAGGTTGGGTGGGGCGGCGACGGCGGGGCAGCGGCAGAGGGTGTGAGGGTGTGAGGGGGTTGGAATTAGGCGCTTCGGGGGGCAGATGGTTGGAGAGGGGGTGGAGGGGTGGTAGGAAGAGGGGGGGCGCGCGGAGGGTCGAGGAGGAGGGAGGGGGTGCGGTGTACTGTGGAGCCTGAGGGGGATGGAGGGGTGGAGGGGTCGAGGGGGATGGAGGGGGATGGAGGGATCGAGGGGGAGGGAGGGGGCGGTGGTGTGCGGGGGGTTGAGATGTGGGGAGGAGGTGGGGTGGGGCGGCGACGGCGGGGCAGCGGCAGAGGGTGTGAGGGGGTTGGAATTAGGCGCTTCGGGGGGCAGATGGTTGGAGAGGGGGTGGAGGGGTCGAGGGGGATGGAGGGGGATGGAGGGATCGAGGGGGAGGGAGGGGGCGGTGGTGTGCGGGGGGTTGAGATGTGGGGAGGAGGTGGGGTGGGGCGGCGACGGCGGGGCAGCGGCAGAGGGTGTGAGGGGGTTGGAATTAGGCGCTTCGGGGGGCAGATGGTTGGAGAGGGGGTGGAGGGGTGGTAGGAAGAGGGGGGGCGCGCGGGGGGTCGAGGAGGAGGGAGGGGTTGCGGTGTACTGTGGAGCCTGAGGGGGATGGAGGGGTGGAGGGGTCGAGGGGGATGGAGGGGGATGGAGGGATCGAGGGGGAGGGAGGGGGCGGTGGTGTGCGGGGGGTTGAGATGCGGGGAGGAGGTGGGGTGTGGCGGCGACGGCGGGGCAGCGGCAGAGGGTGTGAGGTGGTTGGAATTAGGCGCTTCGGGGGGCAGATGGTTGGAGAGGGGGTGGAGGGGTGGTAGGAAGAGGGGGGGCGCGCGGAGGGTCGAGGAGGAGGGAGGGGGTGCGGTGTACTGTGGATCCTGAGGGGGATGGAGGGGTGGAGGGGTCGAGGGGGATGGAGGGGGATGGAGGGATCGAGGGGGAGGGAGGGGGCGGTGGTGTGCGGGGGGTTGAGATGTGGGGAGGAGGTGGGGTGGGGCGGCGACGGCGGGGCAGCGGCAGAGGGTGTGAGGGTGTGAGGGGGTTGGAATTAGGCGCTTCGGGGGGCAGATGGTTGGAGAGGGGGTGGAGGGGTCGAGGGGGATGGAGGGGGATGGAGGGATCGAGGGGGAGGGAGGGGGCGGTGGTGTGCGGGGGGTTGAGATGTGGGGAGGAGGTGGGGTGGGGCGGCGACGGCGGGGCAGCGGCAGAGGGAGTGAGGGTGTGAGGGGGTTGGAATTAGGCGCTTCGGGGGGCAGATGGTTGGAGAGGGGGTGGAGGGGTGGTAGGAAGAGGGGGGGCGCGCGGGGGGTCGAGGACGAGGGAGGGGTTGCGGTGTACTTTGGAGCCTGAGGGGGATGGAGGGGTGGAGGGGTCGAGGGGGATGGAGGGGGATGGAGGGATCGAGGGGGAGGGAGGGGGCGGTGGTGTGCGGGGGGTTGAGATGTGGGGAGGAGGTGGGGTGGGGCGGCGACGGCGGGACAGCGGCAGAGGGTGTGAGGGGGTTGGAATTAGGCGCTTCGGGGGGCAGATGGTTGGAGAGGGGGTGGAGGGGTGGTAGGAAGAGGGGGGGCGTGCGGAGGGTCGACGAGGAGGGAGGGGGTGCGGTGTACTGTGGAGCCTGAGGGGGATGGAGGGGTGGAGGGGTCGAGGGGGATGGAGGGGGATGGAGGGATCGAGGGGGAGGGAGGGGGCGGTGGTGTGCGGGGGAATGAGATGTGGGGAGGAGGTGGGGTGGGGCGGCGACGGCGGGGCAGCGGCAGAGGGTGTGAGGGTGTGAGGGGGTTGGAATTAGGCGCTTCGGGGGGCAGATGGTTGGAGAGGGGGTGGAGGGGTCGAGGGGGATGGAGGGGGATGGAGGGATCGAGGGGGAGGGAGGGGGCGGTGGTGTGCGGGGGGTTGAGATGTGGGGAGGAGGTGGGGTGGGGCGGCGACGGCGGGGCAGCGGCAGAGGGTGTGAGGGGGTTGGAATTAGGCGCTTCGGGGGGCACATGGTTGGAGAGGGGGTGGAGGGGTTGAGGGGGATGGAGGGGGATGGAGGGATCGAGGGGGAGGGAGGGGGCGGTGGTGTGCGGGGGGTTGAGATGTGGGGAGGAGGTGGGGTGGGGCGGCGACGGCGGGGCAGCGGCAGAGGGTGTGAGGGTGTGAGGGGGTTGGAATTAGGCGCTTCGGGGGGCAGATGGTTGGAGAGGGGGTGGAGGGGTGGAGGGGTGGTAGGAAGAGGGGGGGCGCGCGGGGGGTCGAGGAGGAGGGAGGGGTTGCGGTGTACTGTGGAGCCTGAGGGGGATGGAGGGGTGGAGGGTCGGAGGGGGATGGAGCGGGATGGAGGGATCGAGGGGGAGGGAGGGGGCGGTGGTGTGCGGGGGGTTGAGATGTGGGGAGGAGGTGGGGTGGGGCGGCGACGGCGGGGCAGCGGCTGAGGGTGTGAGGGTGTGAGGGGGTTGGAATTAGGCGCTTCGTGGGGCAGATGGTTGGAGAGGGGGTGGAGGGGTGGTAGGAAGAGGGGGGGCGCGCGGAGGGTCGAGGAGGAGGGAGGGGGTGCGGTGTACTGTGGAGCCTGAGGGGGATGGAGGGGTGGAGGGGTGGAGGGGGATGGAGGGGGATGGAGGGATCGAGGGGGAGGGAGGGGGCGGTGGTGTGCGGGGGGTTGAGATGTGGGGAGGAGGTGGGGTGGGGCGGCGACGGCGGGGCAGCGGCAGAGGGTGTGAGGGGGTTGGAATTAGGCGCTTCGGGGGGCAGATGGTTGGAGAGGGGGTGGAGTGGTCGAGGGGGATGGAGGGGGATGGAGGGATCGAGGGGGAGGGAGGGGGCGGTGGTGTGCGGGGGGTTGAGATGTGGGGAGGAGGTGGGGTGGGGCGGCGACGGCGGGGCAGCGGTAGAGGGTGTGAGGGTGTGAGGGGGTTGGAATTAGGCGCTTCGGGGGGCAGATGGTTGGAGAGGGGGTGGAGGGGTGGTAGGAAGAGGGGGGGCGCGCGGGGGGTCGAGGAGGAGGGAGGGGTTGCGGTGTACTGTGGAGCTTGAGGGGGATGGAGGGGTGGAGGGGTCGAGGGGGATGGAGGGGGATGGAGGGATCGAGGGGGAGGGAGGGGGCGGTGGTGTGCGGGGGGTTGAGATGTGGGGAGGAGGTGGGGTGGGGCGGCGACGGCGGGGCAGCGGCAGAGGGTGTGAGGGTGTGAGGGGGTTGGAATTAGGCGCTTCGTGGGGCAGATGGTTGGAGAGGGGGTGGAGGGGTGGTAGGAAGAGGGGGGGCGCGCGGAGGGTCGAGGAGGAGGGAGGGGGTGCGGTGTACTGTGGAGCCTGAGGGGGATGGAGGGGTGGAGGGGTCGAGGGGGATGGAGGGGGATGGAGGGATCGAGGGGGAGGGAGGGGGCGGTGGTGTGCGGGGGGTTGAGATGTGGGGAGGAGGTGGGGTGGGGCGGCGACGGCGGGGCAGCGGCAGAGGGTGTGAGGGTGTGAGGGGGTTGGAATTAGGCGCTTCGGGGGGCAGATGGTTGGAGAGGGGGTGGAGGGGTGGTAGGAAGAGGGGGGGCACGCGGGGGGTCGAGGAGGAGGGAGGGGGTGCGGTGTACTGTGGAGCCTGAGGGGGATGGAGGGGTGGAGGGGTCGAGGGGGATGGAGGGGGATGGAGGGATCGAGGGGGAGGGAGGGGGCGGTGGTGTGCATGGGGTTGAGATGTGGGGAGGAGGTGGGGTGGGGCGGCGACGGCGGGGCAGCGGCAGAGGGTGTGAGGGGGTTGGAATTAGGCGCTTCGGTGGGCAGATGGTTGGAGAGGGGGTGGAGGGGTGGTAGGAAGAGGGGGGGCGCGCGGGGGGTCGAGGAGGAGGGAGGGGGTGCGGTGTTCTGTGGAGCCTGAGGGGGATGGAGGGGTGGAGGGGTCGAGGGGGATGGAGGGGGATGGAGGGATCGAGGGGGAGGGAGGGGGCGGTGGTGTGCATGGGGTTGAGATGTGGGGAGGAGGTGGGGTGGGGCGGCGACGGCGGGGCAGCGACAGAGGGTGTGAGGGGGTTGGAATTAGGTGCTTCGGGGGGCAGATGGTTGGAGAGGGGGTGGAGGGGTGGAAGAGGGGGGGCGCGCGGGGGGTCGAGGAGGAGGGAGGGGTTGCGGTGGGGTTGGAGGCGCCGGGGAGCAGGGGTTAGGATGGAGTGGGGTGATGAAATTGCGTTCGCTAGTCTCCAGGCTTCTCTTTGAGACCCGGGCCAAGAAATCTTGCACCCGATATAGACAAAGGAAGTGCGCAACCTGCCTGAAAATCCGGGAGAACTGAAGGGAGCAAGAATGAAGAGAAGGCATATTATATAGCAATGAGGAATGAAGGAGCACCTCCTAAGCAAGAATGGTTGTCCATAAAAGGGTGCTCAAAAGAGAGGAGATGCAACTCTTAATCTTAGCCATTCAAGGGAGAACAAAGAAATGGGTATTAATGAAAGTTATTGTGCAGCAGTAAGGGCCATCCAAAAAACTTTTTGCGCCCAATTTTATTTAACGGTGGATTTGAAAAGATTACTTGGATAAAATAAATGAAGAAAATTAAAAAAAAAAAAAAAAAAATTGGCGCCGAAAAAAGGAAAACGTGTGAGTTTTTTTTGAGTTTTGTTACCTAATAAACCAACCCAAAACCATCAGGAACAAAATAAATGAAACTACAATGGTTACGACACTTGATAATAAGCCTTGAGTCTCGAAATGTTTACTAAAGGTAGGGTGTTGCCAGCGAGGGTTTCCAATTGCACAGCACCCCAATGCAATATCTTGAGCACGCGAAAAGGTCCTTCCCAGTGAGGGATCCATTTCCCTTTTGCAGTCGTATGAGGGTTAGGTTTATGGAGAAGAACTAACATGCCTGCCTCGATGTTGTTTTTCCACAGATGTCGATCATGTGCCTCCTTCCGTTTCATCTGAGTCTCTATCAATTGTTTGGTTGCTAGTAGACGAATCTCCTCCACTTTATTTAAAGCTCCTAGCCTCTGAGAGACATCACAATCCTTCTTTCCCTGCATGAATGCTATCTTAGGTGATCCATGTAAAAATTCAAAGGGCTCGATGGGTAATATGCCATAAACCAGTTGGAATGGGGAATATCCAGTGGCCTCTTTGTAGGCTAACCTGTATGCCCAAAGTGTACCTAAGTACGCACAGCCCCATGAAGTGGGTTGCAACATACACTCCTTTCTTAACATTGAAATTAGAACCTTATTTGTAGACTCAGCCTGTCCATTTGCTCGTGGATAGTAAGCACAAGAGGTCCTATGAAGAATTCTGTACCTGTTGAAGATTTCTTGCAGGACTTTATTGACAAAATGGGTACCTTGATCAGTACAAATTTCAAGTGGACAACCAAACCTGCAAATGATGTTACTATAAATGAAATCAGCAACAGTTTGGGCAGTGCAATCTGTGGAGGCAATAGCTTCAGCCCACTTTGTTGCATAATCTGTAGCTATCAGGAGATATTTTTCTCTTTTTGGAAAAGCAGAAGGGTAGATGGGCCCTACAAAATCTAGCCCCCACTTCTCAAATGGTTGCCAGGAGGTGGAAATAACCAAGGGGTTATTTCTCTGCTTTGTTGGCTTAGGTCCACACCTTTGGCAAATATCACATGCCTTACCCCATTCTTCTGCATCCCTGAAAAGTGTAGGCCACCATAAACCCGCATCCAGTATCCTCTGACTCATAATATGTCCTGGGAGGTGCCCACCACCTGTTCCTTCATGTGCAGAGTGAAGGACTTCCCTCACTTCTTCTTCTTCCAAACACTTCCTGAACCGGTCATCTTTGCCCTGTTTGTACAATTTATCCTCGATGAAGGTATATGGTCTACTCTTGATGAGCAGGCTCTTCTTTTGTACAGCACTCGCCTTTTCTGGATACAATCCAGTTCTAATGAAATGTTTAATGTCATAATACCAACCGTGAGCTTTTACAGCAAACAAATGAGCATCTGGAAAGTCATCATTGATTCCACTAGATTGATTCATCATATTTATTCTGGATAGGTGATCCGCCATAACATTGTCTTTCCCTGGTTTATGGACTACAGAAAAATCGAATTCTTGGAACAACAATAACCACCTCCATATTCTACCGGTGGCCTGGGGCTTGTTGAGTAGATATTTCAGTGGTTGGTGATCTGATATAATAATAAATTTTACCCCCAATAAGTAATGGCGGAATTTTTGAATGGCAAAGACCATTGCTAGTGCTTCCCTTTCAGTAGTACTGTAATTCCTTTCAGCCTTGGTCAAGATTCTACTGGCATATTGAATTGGCCTGTCCATTTTAAATTCTTCACTGGGTTGAGTCAGAACTGCCCCCACTGCATATGCACTGGCATCGACATGTATATGAAAGATTTTTGACCACTCCGGGGTGACCAAGATAGGAGCACACACTAACCGTGACCGTAATGTCTGATATGCTTTTTCCTCCTCTTCTTCCCATTTGAAAGGTACTTCTTTACCTGTGAGTCTAGTCAGAGGTCTAGCTATCTCTGCATACATTTTTATAAACCTTCTATGATAACCGGTATGCCCCAAGAAACTCTGGATCTCTTTAGGAGATTTAGGTTTAGGTAACTTTAATATAGAAAGAATTTTGTCAGGATCTGGGACCATACCTTTAGCCGATACCACATGTCCTAAAAGGGTTCCTTCCGTCACAAGGAAATGACATTTATTTGGATTGAGCTTTAACTTAGTTTCTCTGCATCTTTGGAAAATATTCTGCAGCTGCCTCAAGTGCTGGTCCAAACAATCTAGATGAGTCTCCTTGTGAGATCCTGAAAATGAAGAGAAGTCATCCATGAAGATTCTAAGTGATTCCAGCAATAAGGGGCCAAAAATGAGATTGACCGTTCTGTTAAATGTGGCTGGAGCATTTCTGAGCCCAAATGGCATTTTTACATACACATACGTTCCCCAAGGTGTGATAAAAGCAGTCTTTTCACGATCCTCTGGGTGTATTGATATTTGATTATAGCCACTGAATCCATCCATAAAGCTATATAGTGCATGCCCAGCCACTTCTTCAATGACCTGTTCTGCAAAAGGCATAGGGAACCCATCTGGAATGGTCACCTTGTTGAGAGCTCTAAAGTCCACACAAATTCTGATTTTATTAGTATTCTTCTTTGGTACTATAACCATAGGCGAGAGCCACTCTGAGTGTTCCACAGGAATGATGATTCCTACATCTTCCATCTTTTGGATTTCCACATAGACAGCTTCGGCATACTTTGGATTAAGTCTATAACTCCTTCCTCTGATGGGTCTGGCTCCATCAACCAGAGGAATTCTGTGCTCTCCATAAGATGCAGGCACTCCTTCTAAGTCTTTATAATGCCAGACAAAAACATCTGCATACTGGGTCAAGAATGATCTTACCTTTTCTAGAAGTTGTGGGTGGCTCCACAACCAAGTGGCTACCAGAACTGGCTGATTATTGTTTTGAGTGCATAAGTGTATTTCTTGGACCGGAGTTCTTGTTACCATGTTATCTCCGTGTGCATCTGCTTCCTTGTCTTCTTCTACTAGCTTTTCGTGCATTGCTTCATAAGCAGGTGTATTTTGGACTTCGATGTGTTCCTCCTTGTCCTGCATCCATCCTACAGGGATTTCTTGAATTGGGAAAGAACATTCAACCTCAGAATTTTTTACCTTGTTTTGAGCTTTGGAAACTTCATTATCTGGGGTTGACACATCCTCCTCCAATTTGTATTTGAGGGGTATCTTCCTGCCCCTTCTGTGGTCAGTGATGGGCTCTCCCAATCCATCAACCTGGACCTTTCCCTTGTCTTCATCATACCCTTCAATCGTGCCAGGATTATCAAGAAAAATTCCAAAACAAGAAGAAGAGTTGTCGGCTTGAAGCCAACTTAAAATATCCTCTTCTTCCTCAAAATCTATTTGGGGTTGATCCTCCGCTTCTGTTTCCATGCAAATGCTCACTGTTTGCATCATACTAGTGTTGCCTTGATTGTTTGGGCCTTCTTCTAAATGAATTTGTGTCAGCTCCTGCCCTTTCTTTTGTACCCACATAGTGTCCTTACCCCAATCATGAATGACACTGGCATGCCTCAGCCAAGGTCTTCCAATTAAGAGAGGAAATCCTCCTTCAACCTGGGGTAATCTTAAAACCACAAAATCCAGAATGAATAGATTACCTTGTACTTCAAGTGGAACTTTTGGGATTACCCCCAAGGGCCTTACTTTGCTCTGATCTGCCAAAGTAACCGTGAAATTTGCAGGTCTGGAAGGGTGGAGTCCAATCCTTTTCATGGTATGTTCAGGCATCAAGTTAATGCCAGAACCACCATCTACAATAACACCTTGAAATTCATGACCCTTGATTGATATTGTAAGCCGAGGGCTTTTATAATCTGTAAGGGGTGCTTCCCCCCTAATTATCCCTTTATGTAAGATAGCAGTCTTAGCCACTAAGCTTGTCGTAGAAGCCTCATCAATTATCTGCAATAATTCTGACCTGAATTTCCCATCCATCTTTATTAAATCAAAAATACTAACCTCCTTCTTCATTGACTTGAGTAGTTTTGAAGCCTCTGACTCTTTAAGAAAGTGAGCTTCATTTGCTTTGCCAAACTCTTCTTGAGCCCTGTTGAAGGCATGCCCAATGGCATCACTGGTGCCTGTGAGACATTCATTGTGGTTTGTGTCTGTACTTGTAGTATCTTTGTCTTCAATTGCAACTCTGTCTTTGTTCAATTCCTTAATTATCAATTCTTGATTTTCTACCACTTTTGCCGTTCCCTTGCTTCTTGTCTGTACTGCAAAAGATTCGAGTTCTTCTAATTGTACCACTCTAGTGGATGGTGAGGGTTCATTCACCTGAGGTAATGTCTCCTCCTTGAATACAGAGATCATTTGGAGATCGGGTCCGGAAGTAGAGGCTTGATTCTTAGGACAACAGTTTGTATAGTGATCTCTGGCCTCTGGACAATTCCTGCAAGGAGGTGCATTTTCCGGAAGGGTGCACCTAGATTGGTAGTGCCCACATTCTCCACATCTGAAGCAAATAATTGGCCTTCTAGGCCCATTTGCAAGGTTAGTTCTCGGTCTAGGATTATAGTTATTACCTTGGTTTGTTGCTGCTGCCATTACATTTGCTGGTGGCAAGAGCCCTCCTTGTGTCCAGTATGTCGTTGTCGGCATTCCCCTTACTTGGCATTCATGGGCCTCATGCCCAATCTTCCTGCATAATTGACAAGTCACATTTAGCAAAGGACATTCACTTACTATGTGTCCTTGCTTGCTGCACATGGAGCACCAGAGTCCGTTCTTAATGCCGCCTCCTTTTAGTTCTTGCAACTCCTGCCTCAACTGAGCTAGTTCCTCTGCTTGGGCTTCCTCTTCCTTTTGGAGCTTGAGGGCTTCAATTTCTCTTCTCAGCTGAGCTACAATAGTCTCCTCCTCTATGTAGGGCTTATTCCTTTTCAAGCCCTCTAGTTCCCTTCTTAACTGGCTCACTGGGTCCTCTAGTTCTGTACCATATGATGGTTGGGAAGAAGTTGCACCATACTGGTGCCTTATCTGTTCCAAGCGGGTGGCCGTATTGATGAACTCCTCAACAGAGGCAGTAGGTAGCACTAACTCTTTTATTTTGCATTGGGTGACCACAGGTAGAGGTTTGGCTAACCACTTCTTGACAAAGAAGTCGTGTGGTGGATCCGGTAGTTTAGCCATTAGTGCTTTGGCCCTGGTCACGAATTCGGGGAACTTCTCTCCTGGACCCAACTTCAAGTTTTCCAATTCTTCTATAATGATCTCAGCCGTGTTGCCATGTTGAAATTGATTCTTAAAGGCCTCTTTCATCAAATCCCAAGAGGTAAAGTGATTTTCAGCAAACTGGCTAAACCACTTGTCTGCCAGACCTTCCAATGTGGCGGGGAAGAGTATCAAGAAAGCATCTTCCCTACCCATTAGCCCCCTAGTCTTACATAATGCAAGAAATCGTCGAATGTGTTCATCTGGGTCCTCATGGGCTAAACCTCTGAAGGAGGGAAATTTTATGTTTAATCTGGAGAGCAAGATTTCTAGGTCCACCTGTCCTGTCATGCTTCCTACCGATGAAGTCGATGAAAGTGGACTCGATGATCTTCTGTTCGTCTTTCTTCTTGTCTGCTTGCACTTGATTCTCAAGGTTTGTGACCGGGTCGCGGTCATGAGCTATTCATAGTCCACTTAAAATGAGACACTTGATAAAAGTATGTACCTTTTGGCTCACTGGAGTAATGTTGTCGACACTGGAATATTGTCCTCCAATGGCAATATATAGTCTCCTATGCTCAAAGCTCCTTGGATGTCCCACCGGGCGTGCCAAATTTGTTGGGGATTCGTGGACAAGAAGGAGTTTGAGGGTTTGTAGGAGAAAAAAGGGAGATGATGAAAATGGAATAACAGTGAGAACTTCTGCAAAGGAATACTCTTGGAAACCTTGAATATTGATTATCTTTCAACAATTACAATGACTGCGCACAGTCTAATCAATGACTAAATACAACTTCAGAGAATATCAATTACTGAAGACTAATTATCTCAAGTCCTCTAGCAGCGGCCTCTCCTGCACCAATCCTTCACTTGCTTCCCGCTTCCCTTGTGCACACCTTGCACTAAGCTTCCGCCAAGCTAAGGAATTGGTATCACGACGCACACACGCAATAGACCTTGGGACTCTTGGAATCCAACCCGCCTTCTCTGCACACTTTCCTCTTGACACCTCTTGCACTCTTGAATGTCGTCGCACACTGGAGGCTCTTCTTGCTTCCTCTCTTGCTTCCTCTGAAGCTCTCCCTTGCTCCTAGCTCTCAATGTCTCAAGAATAGCCTTTGTCCTTCTTTTGTTGAGTCCGCCGGTTCGCGCACTCTAACTGCAATACAATCTTGGTGTCCTTTCAATGTCCCAAGATTGTCTTTTTGAACTGGTCCTCAACGATTCGCTACTTTGTCCTGTAGTGACTTTAGAACAAGAGTGACTTTCAAAATAAAATTTTTGATTGGGCGGCCTATTTCCACCTTTGCGTACGTGGCCTTCCACCTTCACCTTTCCTTTTAATTCTTTACTTTTGCACCTTAAGATTTTAAATTCATCCTTTGAACCTTAAGAGAAGAAATACTTTGCACCTTTAGTTTCAACCGGTTAGGGCTCTACAGATTGTAATTGAAACAAACTTGTAAGAGCTTCTTGAAAAGTAATCTAAGAACTCCATTGATTCTCACTCTTTGTCTTGCTGTGTGTGCGCGTGTGTGTGCATGTGTGTGCATGTTGGTGTGCTTCTCACTCACGCACTTGTGCCGTCACTTGCTCGAGGTCTTCATACCATCCTCACATCTTCCCGGATTGACATTAAAGGAGGTGCTACTCATCACTGAGCTACACAAGCTCATGAGGGAATGTTAGGAAATCACTACTCTATCACGTGTCATTAATTCCAGATTGGAGTGCTCCATTGGTAGAATTCATGAGATCAGGAACATTACCCAATGAGACTAGTCTAGCGAGAAGAAGAAGTATGGAGCAAGAGTGTTGACAGTATACGGGAAGAAGCAAGTACGGACACACATGCAGATCTAGCACTGAGGCAACCCTTCATTTTTTTCAAAACCCTCACATCATTTTAAAGTGATTCTCATCACTACAAACCCTTGTAAATATCATTTCACCTTTTTGTAGCTCCATTTTGTACAAGCCGAGGAGTCCTCGAGCTTGGGGAGCCTTAGAAGTAGTTGCCTGTCAATTTTCATAATTTTTAGATCTCGTTTGGGCCCTCAAATAAGCCCTGGAACCTAATTTTTAACTAGGCCGGACACTAGGTCTGGACAGGGCCAAAGCTAGTCAAAAACTATAAATAGAGCTAGAGAGCTCATTTTTGGGGTTAGCTTCTTGTAGTTTGAGCTTGTATGAGAACTTTGTTGCAATAGAAGTGATTCCATTGTCTTACTCTCTTTGTTCTTGTCGTGTGTGCGCGTGTGCGTGTATGTGTGTGCATGCTTGTGTGCTTCTCACTCACGCACTTGTGCTTCCACTTGCTCGTGGTCTTCATACCATCCTCACGTCTCCCCGGATTGACATTAAAGGAGGTGCTACTCATCGCTGAGCTACACCAAATTTTGGCGCCGTTGCCGGGGATCGAGCTTTGAGGACGAGCGTGTGATGGTAAGACGTAGAGAGGACGCGTTGGAATGGTAAGTAGTAGGTAAATTTCTGATTTTTTTTCCATCTCCATCTTCATCTTCACCTCATTCTCCATTTCCACCTCCACCTCCTTCTCCACTACATATCCCCTCTTCCCTATCATTCCCTCATTTGTTGTGTGCGAGTTTGAGAGAGAGCGATTGTGCGTGCTTGTCTTTGTGTGTTTTTTGCATGTTTCTTGCAGGTGGCAGCTCCATCATCATCTCCAGCAAGCTCAGCAGGTACAGAAATTGTCTGCACAGTCCCCGAGGCGTTGAGCTCGAGCTATCGCGACACTCCGAAAATTTCACCCAATCACGATTCTGAGTGCACCACGACACTGCGCAGGCCTAGAGCTCCCAGGATCACTGGATAGAACAGAAAAATTCACCATATCCCGAGCTATCGCGACACCTCGAGGTATCGCGACACCTCACGAGCTATCGCGACACCCCGACCTATCGCGACACTTCACGAGCTATCGCGACACCCCGACCTATCGCGACACTTCAGGAGCTATCGCGACACCCCGACCTATCGCGACACTTCACGAGCTATCGCGACACCCCGACCTATCGCGACACTTCACGAGCTATCGCGACACCTCACGAGCTATCGCGACACCTCACGAGCTATCGCGACACCCCGACCTATCGCGACACTTCCCGAGCTATCGCGACACCCCGACCTATCGC
This sequence comes from Ceratopteris richardii, assembly GCA_020310875.1. Lineage (NCBI taxonomy): Eukaryota > Viridiplantae > Streptophyta > Polypodiopsida > Polypodiales > Pteridaceae > Ceratopteris > Ceratopteris richardii. The sequence goes on from CM035406.1 coordinate 134,612,139, forward strand.
GACACTTCACGAGCTATCACGACACCCCGACCTATCGCGACACTCCACGAGCTATCGCGACACCTCACGAGCTATCGCGACACTTCGACCTATCGCGACACCTCACGAGCTATCGCGACACCCCGACCTATCGCGACACTTCACGAGCTATCGCGACACCCCGACCTATCGCGACACTTCGACCTATCGCGACACCTCACGAGCTATCGCGACACCCCGACCTATCGCGACACCTCACGAGCTATCGCGACACCCCGACCTATTGCGACACTTCACGAGCTATCGCGACACTTCGACCTATCGCGACACCTCGACCCGACCTATCGCGATACACGGCTTTTAACGCATGAAAATTTAGGGTTAATTTTTTTAGTGATTGGAAGGGTAGTTGAGCTTAATTTTAGGCACCTTGGTATAACTTTAGAACCTTGGAAGTGGGCAAAAGGCCTAGAAACCAGAGAGGGATCTCCTGAACCCTGAGTGCCTGTTTTGACCCTTTAGTGCCTGAATGGTCATAACTTGACCATACGAACTCCGATTGATGAGATTTTGGTCTCGTTGGAAAGCTCGTTGAGAATCCCACGTGGACCTCGATTGGTTTTTGTAAGAATCATACGCGGAGTTTTAGAACATGCATTTTTAAGTTGACCTTTAGGTGGAACTAAGTGGTTCTCAGATTCAGGGGGTACAGTGAACTACTCCAAGGGGGCTGAAATTATTGAAGTGTGTCTTTCAATTACTTGTGGCAATAGAGCTATACTAACAGGTGAGCTTTTGCAGGAACTTTGTGCGCGCTCAAGGCAATCCAAAGCAAGCTAGCAAGGGTGAGTACCAAGCTTGGGAGAAGGCTTCCTGGGCTTGTGTAGCAGTCTGGTCAACCAGCTAATTGAGGTTGGAAGATCTCTCAACCCTCCTTTGTCAATTCCTAGCCTAGGCTAAGTACGACTTAGGTGTGGTAATTAATTAGGGCAACGTTAGGCACGAATCAAGTCCAAGAATATTAATCAACAAAGTGCAAGAAGTAAATAGGTCTTAAGTGCGAAAACCCTAAAGGACAAAAGGTAAACTGGAGTCGATCACTTATCAAGTGCGGAAATTCACTTAAGTACTCCTGACGACGCGATTTTAGACAAGACCATAAACATAATATTCAACTAAAACGAACAAAGTGATTGGTGCAAAATCAACCTGCAACGAGAGTGTGCTTGGGTTCCAGGGGATAAATAAATCAGGCTTATGAACCTTAGATCAGGCAGACACTTAGGCCGAGACAGACAGAGCCTCAGATCTTCTGAAGCTAGTGTCAATCACACTGCCAGGTCTTGGGCCCAGCAGTTGAGTGATTATCCATACATTCCCAGATCAGAAACAAGTGATTCTGAGATGTCCTATCACATGGAGAGACCAGTAGGTAGTTCAGGGTTGGCTTATCTAGAAAAGCCAGAGGGACCTTACAAGACTCAGCTGGAATACATCAGGACGAATCGTCTAGGTGCTCGCATCTACGAAGACGGACTGAGAAGATTGGTGGTCCAGATTAAGAACCCCGATCAACCCCATGGATTAGCCCACCCGGTAGTCAAGTTTGAGAATGGAGCATACCTAGATAAAGAGGGGACTATATATGTAGTCACCACTCTCCCTGATAGAACTGATGAGTTTGGAAATGTGATTGCGGAGACCGACATGGGTGATATAGAGCAAGGGAACTTAGAGAGAGAGCCAAGAACTCCCCGTGGTAAATCTGTCTTGACCAGAATCATGACTCCAGAGTGGATTCCACAGGATAATAAAAGCATAGATCTGCTTTTAAACCGAGAAACCGATGAGGTTTTTTGGAGATATAAATCTCCTCAATCTCAGGAAGTGAGTGCCCTCACAATCTATGAGTTTAAAGACCCTGATAGCCCAGGTCAAGTAACCTACCTAGACAATGCATCAGAGAGAATCTTCGTGGTCACTGAGCTTGGCAGACATGCCTACACATGGAAGGGAGAATTTGTTTTTCCCCAACCAAGGTCTACTGTGTCCTTTGGTCACCAAGGAGCTGGGACCTCCCAAGCTCATGGGGCTCAGAGAGATAGAAGTAGAGACAAACCTGAGGTAAGTTTCGCCAACTCCCCGGGAAGAGAAAGAACGGGAACAGAAAGGAATAGAGTGGAACCTGAGAGACATAGAACCCCATGGAATCACAGGGACATTGATGATTTTCCTTTGCCAAGGCCGAGAGAACACACTAGGACCCTGCGACCAACTCAACTGGTGAAGTCCATGAAGAATTATTTCGATGGCACGGGAGACCCTTATGACCATGTGGCAGAATTTCGACAAGTGTTGAAAGCTGAACAGGTGGAGGACCTATTCACACAATATAATGCTTTCGGTCTAACCCTTAGGAACACTGCCCTTACGTGGTTCCAACCACTGAATGAGAGGCATTTCAGAAACATAGACCAACTCTTAGAGGCATTTATTGTTGAGTTTTCTAAGAGTGGAATCAGGCATAACACCTCCTCACTAATTCATAGTTTCAAACAAACACCTCAAGAGACGGTCAGACTAGCTGGAAGAAGATTTAGACAGTACCTGGAGAGATGCCCTATGCCGGAGTTACCCACACCAGCCAAACAAGTGGCCTTGTTCCTAGACGGATTGTTGAGCACTAAGCTCAGGTCATATGTGTACCTGAAGGACCCTAGAACGATAGAGGAGTGCGTGCGCATGTGCATAGACATTGAGGACAATCTAGGTGAGGAATTAGGACTATCGAAAATCTATAAGGATTCTGATAGCTCTAGTAACATGGCATCTGGTCAATCCACATCCATCGAGGAACTTGCAGAGAAGGTAGCCCAAAAACTAGGTGTCTCTAGCAAGCAAATTCCAAGATTTGCCCCAGTTAAGCGGTGTTACAATTGTGGCGGTGAACATATGGCAAGTGTATGCCCCATTATGGCCCAACCTCAGGTGAATCCTAGTAGCCAGTACTGCACCATAGAGCGCAGGTACACCAATCACACGGCACAAGACTGCCCATATAACAAACAAACTGTTAGGCAAAATTATCCTCAGCCATATCCACAACATGGTAGGTACCAGAATCAGTACCCATCACCACAATACAACAGACCACAACAAACTTATCAGCCACCTTATCAAGGGCAGCAGAGACCTCAACCAGTCCTAGTGCAGCAACCCCCTGCTCCAACCAATGTGATCCCAGTGAAATATGCATCTACTGAAGAAAATCCGAATAGAGCCATAGTTCCAGTCACCCCATTGCTATCAGACAGTGATCCAAGTGACCATAGTTTTGACTCCACACATATTGATAGCCCACATGCTTACTACATGCAGTCACCCGAGCATAACGAGTCATACTATTATGAGGACCCAAGTGAAAATAGTGGGGAACCTGAGTATTCTAATGTTATGTACACAAACCCCAACCCTAGACCTCAACCTAGACAGGTACGACCTCCATTTCCTAGAGGACCATGCTTCAGATGTCAGGGAGATCACCTTATACGTGATTGTCCACTGCCTACCCCTACACAGCCTCAACCAGTAACCATTCAGGGCTTCTGTCAAGATTGCGGGAAAGAGCATCTCCTACGAGATTGCCCGAAGAACCCTAATAACATGCCTAAAATCACTCCTATCAATGTTGTTGGGTTAGTTGTAGACTCCACAGGGAGTGTGACTTCCACTGCACCTGTGCAGGTGATCACAAGAGCCCAGGCACTTCAACAACACCAAGGTGTTGGTCCTGAAAAGAGCCCCGAGGTGAGTGAAACAGAGAGCATACCAAAAAGAGAACTAGCGCCTGGAAGGATAGTCGTGAAAGAATGAAGAGGCAATGGGCAAAAAAGATAAACGAACTTGAAGAAAGCGTGAGAGAAACCAAGGCAAAAATCACAGAGATCACATCTCAACCGCACTCCCACACACTTCCACCACTACCATCCCCATCACCCTCCATTTCTCCACCCTCTAATACACCCCTCGTAACCCACCCACCACCCCGAGTAGGATCAGTATTAGCTGACCCCACTCCTGAAGGCTTGGACATGATGTTCAAGGCCTACCAGGCTCGACTTCAAGAAGGGCCAACAGCTGCAAACCTAGACAAGAGTTACCCTAGAGCAGATTTAGAGATTGAACGGATGAAAATGTGCATGAAAATGGTAGAACAAGCTCAAGCTATACTTGAGACTAGTCAAAAGTTCAATCGCACAAACTCTGTCAAGCCGGATTTGCATTTCCAAGGCTTACTGGAAAGATTAGAGCAGTTGGTAAACAAATCACAGGTTTCTTTACCTCCACCGGCTCAACCAGTTGTTGAAAGAGGAAGCTCACCACCTAAGGGAGCTTATGTTCCTAATTCCACGGATGCTGGAATACCTCCTTCAATTCAACAGTACTCTCAAGAGTTCTTGCGAGAAATACAAGAAGAGAAATGGGCCAAGGAGAAGGGTGATTCCCCTCCTATTCCTGAGATTGATGATCTTCGTGATCAATTTCCCCAAGACATTCCCTCTATCTATGGGGATCAAGCAGAGCAACAAGAGGATGAGGGATTAGATTTTGAATCTAATTCTTTACAAGAGTTGCCTCATTTCACAGGCCCATGGGAATCTGAATCTCTCCAGATCAGAGCTCCCACGATATTGGTAAGAAATGAAGACTCAGTGATTCCCAGGAACACTGATGTTGTGAAGAACACTAAGGTTCAGTGTCACCTCACTGTAGAGGAACTCCTCAAGGCAAAACCGGAGCTCTGGAATCATGTGAAAAATCAGGTCCCAGAACTTGAATCCAATACACCAAAAGTAGGCTCTAAACAAAAAGTACCAGGGATACCTCTCGACAAGATAGGAGACATGAGCGAAGGTGAAGAAGGTAACACTTATCTTCCGATCACCTATCAAGGTTACACAACCAAAGCAATTGTGGATTCGGGTGCCGGTGTTGCTATTGCGACCACCTCCCTGTGGAAGCGATGGGGCAAACCCACCTTAAGACCAACGAGAATGAAACTTCAAATGGCAGATGGTCATTTTGAAAGACCTCTCGGATTGCTTGAAGGGATAACTCTAACCACTTGTGGTGTAGAGTTTGAACATACGTTTGCTATATGTGACTTTGAGAAGAATAATGTTTACGAGATGATCCTAGGAAGACCCTTCCTACGACAATTGCAAATAGTACAGGATTGGGGAACCAACTCCTTGTACTTACAGCACTTAGGGGTCACCACCAAGGTCAATCTGAAGGATCACACCTTCAGAGATGTACCACCCCTACAGTGGAATCCTATCCACAAAGCGAAAGAGGACTCTATCTCCGTGCATTCTGGAAGTTCACCTGAACCATCCTGGTTGCATGAAGATACTCACTTGTGGATGTGCAAGGTCGCGGAGGAAGAGGAAAAGCGCCTAAAAGCGAGAGAAGAAGGAACTCCCCCAGGAGATAGACCAATAAAAGACCCAGCCTATACACCAATGATATTTCCAGATGAGGAATTTGAGCCTCATGGTTGGGCAGAAATCTTAGCTACCATGGACATTGCAGTCAATGAGGAACAATGGACACCCCATTGTGATGAGGAGGGTTATGATATTTCAGTGTTCATGTGTCAGCCCTTGTTGGAAGAGTGTGATCCTAGTGAGTTCATAGAAGAAGAAGAGAATGACGATGATCTAGAATCCATTGTGATGGATACATACTTTGACTCAGAGGAACACTACTTAGAAGACCTAGGGGTGTTAACCCAAAAGGAAGAAGAACCCCTTGCGAGTATTAAAACGATAAGTTCAAAGAAAGGAAGTGAAGGAGGTCAAAAGAAAAAGAAAAGGAAAGCAGTGAGACAAGAAGAGGAAGAATCATTGTTTGAAGTACCAGAAAATTTCAAGAAATATGAAGTGGAAGACCGGAAAATTTTGGTACGAATGCCTAAGAGAGAGGCCATTATAGGAGAAGCATATGACAATAAAGAAAAGACCAAAAAAATTGTAGTGACCATTGAAGGGAACGAAGAGCGATGTACGTACATAGGAGACGACCTAAGTGCAGAAGAAGAAGCAGAGCTTGTAGCGCTATTAAGGGAATATAGGGATGTGTTCGCATGGCACTATAGAGACTTGAAAGGAGTAGATCCAGAGATTTGCTCTCATACGATTCCAATGACCGCTGATGCCAAGCCCACCAAACAAAAACCCTACACATATAATGACAATTATGCAGCCAAAATAAAGGAGGAAATTGACAGGCTGATTGAAGCCGGATTCATCTGTGAGATTGAGCACACTGAATGGGTGTCCCCCATTGTAGTGGTGCCCAAGAAGAATGGGAAATTGCGAGTGTGCATTAACCTTAAAAAAGTCAATGCCGCTACGATCCGAGATAGTTATCCTCTTCCAATCACCGAACATCTATTGGAGCGTGTTGCAGGCAAGGAAGTTTACAGCTTCCTTGATGGATTTTCAGGTTACAACCAAGTAGCCATTGCCCCCGAAGATCAGCACAAAACGGCCTTTGCCACAGAATGGGGAATCTTTGCATTTCGTGTGATGCCATTTGGGCTCACCAATGCACCTGCAACATTCCAAAGACTCATGTGTCATGTCTTCAAAGAGTTCTTGCGAAAGAGCTTAGAAGTATATGTGGATGATTTATGCGCTCATTCCCAAGAAAGAAGATACCACATCCCTGAGCTCAGGCAAATCTTCAACAAGTGTAGAGATTATCGAGTGTGCCTGAATCCAGAGAAGTGTGTGTTCATGGTACGACAAGGTAACATCTTAGGTCACATTGTTTCTAAGAATGGAATTTCAACAGATGAAGACAAAGTAAGAGCAATAGCAGAGTTGCCCAGACCAAGGAATGTTAAAGAGGTACAAGCCTTTATGGGCCATTGTGGATATTACCGTAGGTTTATTCACATGTATGCCATCATAGCTAAACCTCTCTATGGGTTGTTAACAAATTTCGAGTGGAGTGAGGAATGCGAGACTTCCTTCAACGAGCTGAAGAGACGTTTGTGCACAGCACCAATATTGACTACTCCGGATTGGAGCAAACCCTTTCATGTCCATGTAGATGCCTCAAATCATGCAATAGGACGTGTGCTAGTGCAACCCACGGGTGAAGGAAACCTAGATTTGCCGATAGCATATGCTAGTAGGCAACTAAATGCAGCTGAACGAAATTATACCACAACGGAAAGAGAAGGCCTAGGTATGGTATATGCTGTGAAGAAGTTTAGACACTATCTATTGGCCAATAAGTTCAAGTTTTTCACTGATCATCAAGCTTTACTATATTTGGTCAATAAACCTTGCAATACAGGCCGCTTAGTAAGATGGTTCCTCTTACTAATGGAATACGACTTTGAAGTTGTTGTCAGGAAAGGTAGAACCCATCTTAGGGCAGACCATCTTTCTCGCATCACTTCAGGAGAGCCACCGCAAGGAGTGTCTGATGAATTGCCCGATGCTTATCTGTTCAATTTAGAAGTTGTTCCTAAATGGGCAAATAAGTTGGTACCAGTCCTAACCTTCGGGCCTGCAAATAAAAATGTTAAAACAAGCAAAGAGGAAATTGTAAAATCGCTAAAGTATCAAATATTAGCCGGAAGTATGTACAAGCAAGATACCGAGGGCGTATTAGCTTGTTGTGTCGAGGATGATGAACATGCTAGTTGGTTGCAACAAGCCCATGAGGGACTGCTAGGAAATCACTACCCTAAACAACGAACATTGCAGAATCTAAAACGTTTAGGGGTGTATTGGCCTAGCATGGACAAAGAAATACAAGAGTGGATCCACAATTGTCCAGTGTGCCAGAAGAGACCCCCAGTGGAGCATGCCACTCTTTATCACGTGTCATTAATCCCAGATTGGAGTGCTCCATTGGTTGAGTTCATGAGATCGGGAACATTGCCCAATCAGGCTAGTCTTGCAAGAAAACGGAGCATGGAGCAAGAGGCTCAAGACTATGCCTTAGTAGGAGACAACCTATATCGAAGAGGCAAGGATGGTTACCTAAGACTGTGCGTTCATGAATCAGACTATTTGAAAGTCTTAGAAACGGCACACAGCGGTGCTGCAGGTGGACACTTTGGGCCGGACAGAGTAATTAAGACCATTCTATTCTCGGGACTTTGGTGGCCCACTCTTCATATGGATGCACACTCTTATGTGAAGAGTTGCGACAAATGCCAACGTGCCCAATATCCGATAAGAAAAGATGAAATGCCCTTAAGGCCAATGATGGGAGGACGTGCATTTTCAAAGTGGGGTATAGACTTTGTAGGTCCCATCAACCCCCCAGCTAGAAACTCCCATGCAGAATACATTATTGTAGCCACAGATTACCTTACAAAGTGGGTGGAAGTAAAGGCCACGACAAAGAATGATGCTCAAACGACGGCTAAGTTCTTATTCGAAAATGTGTTCACTAGATATGGGTTACCAATAGAGTTGGTTAGTGATAGAGGTATGCACTTCTTGAATGAGGTCATTGAAAATCTCCTTCAAGAATTCATGGTGACACATAAGAAGTCTGCACCCTATCACCCACAAGCTAACGGACAAGCCGAGAGCACGAATAAGATCCTATGTAACGTATTGATGAAACTTGTAAATAATAAACGCTCGGATTGGGACAAACAACTTCATCATGCTGTTTGGGCATACTGAGTTGCTTACAAAACGGTACTCAATGCCACCCCATTTCAGATGGTCTTCGGACAGAATGCAGTGCTACCACTAGATTTCCTAATCCCAGCTTTAAGAGTAGCACAAGAGCATGAGTGGAATGGACACGAGTTGTCCTCTAGGATCTTTGATCTAGAACGTTTAGGTGAGACGAGGCTACGAGCAGCAGCGGGCATCTATGCTGCAAAGAAACGGCAAAAGGCATACTTTGATGCCCATGTGAAGGATAAGGGCTTGAAAGCAGGAGATCTAGTTTTAGTCTACACATTGAAACAACACGCAAGAAAGCTAGAAAAGAGGGGCTACGGACCTATGATCATTAATAGGATCTCCACGAGTGGAGCAGTACAACTAGCCACTTTAGAGGGGGATGTCCTCCCAAACTATATTAGCGGATGCAGAGTCAAGCTCTATCAGAAACCCCTCACGGAGGAGATGCTAAGCCGACTCAATACTGCTAAGCAACGTAAAGAGGAGGAAAAACGAATTCGAGAAGAAGCACAGGCAGAGGCCTTAGAGCGTATCAGACGAATGAAGTTGAGGAGACAAGGAAGGGACCAGCCTATGACTGACACTCAAGAGTCTCCAGGCTATCACATGGCCATGTGTGAGGCTTCAGGTGAACGTACCCATAAGATAGTGGACCGACGACCTTTTGTGACCCTAGAAATAGGACAAAGAGACAGCACAACCAGCGTGAGGGCTTTAATTGATTCAGGAGCAGCCACAAGTGCAGTTCGGCTCTCTTATTGCCAGCAGCTGCAATTGGAGGTAAAACCCCTAGAAGCATATCTGATAGGATTAGGAGGTGTTGAAACCCCTTGTATGGGAGAGGTGGATCTTCCCTTCTACATACAAGAGGTCCTCATGCCAGCAAAAGTGCTAGTGTGTGAAGACGAGGATCTGACCGAACCTCTTGTCTTGGGCCAAGACTGGATCTATGATCATGCAGTCAACCTCAACCTAAGAAGTGGACTTCTTCAGGTGTGGGTAGGCCAAAGCCGTCTCACGATTGAATTAGAAAATCAAGCACTCAAACCAATAGAACAGGCACCAACTCCTGGTCCCTCCAGGAATCCACATGAAGATAACACTGTTGTGCTTGTCCAAACTTCTATGGTGCAGAGGAATGTCAATCTTACTGAAGGTTCAGAGGCCAAGAAGGAGTTCATAACTGATGCAAAGAAGATTCTAAACGAGCAGACCGAACATCACTCTACACGAAGGAGGCCGCTAATCAAGAGGCAGGAGCGCCAACCCGCGCAACATGGAGCATCTCGTGGCGTGAAGCATATCTGGATACGCAAGGATGGAAAACCCACAGCTCCAATAGCAGATTCTCAAGGAGACAAGAAACGAGCCTCACCATCAAGGAACAAAGTGAAGAAGCCCCCTAGGATAACCCCTAGGCATACCATTTCTATTTGGGTTCCTAAGCGGTCAATGAAGGCCACCCCTAATGCTAGACAGATATGGGTGCCCAAGGCTTGCTTACAAGCCCAAAGTACTTCACCTTCAGGCACTAGGATGAAGCAGCTTTCACAAGCACTCTTGGCCAACAACTCAGAAAGTGACAAGATACCTACACCTCTCACTGTCCCCACTCCCATCAACCCCAGGAATGTCTGGAAATGGGTACCCAAAAGGTCCCAAATACATCACACTCTCATACCGAAATCTTCACCTGTCCTTAGCTCTAAGAGCTACGACTCCTCTATCAAAGTGTGGAGAATTAAACTGTGTACTAAACCCCCTGACCCTATTCTGTAAATCCGTCCACACTAACACAGGAGCATTCCGAGCCCATTGCATAACCAAAGTATGCATCTAGGATGACACTGACCTTTAATCACCACTCACACATATCATAAACACCTCACCACTAACCACTGACCTCCGGGATTGTCATGTTAGTATTGTGAAGGGAACACCATTACATCTTGTTTCCTATGCAACACTAATGTGCCTTTCGTCTTCCAACAGATAAGCAACCTACTCTCATGGCAACCACGGCAGGCACAAGCTCTCAGGCAGGATCTGGTGCTCCTATCAATTGGGATGCCATGCCAGTGGAAGCTCCACCAACAGCTCGGCCTGAAGAATTCTTGAATGTGCGAAGGATTCCTATTCCAGATCCACCCAATGGACTAACCGAAAGAGTAAAAGGGCACTCCCATTGGTTCAATGAAATGCCAGGGGATTTAGGAGACGCAGATCACATCTGGGAGTCCAAGATGGAGTGTGGAGGGGTTTGGTGGACCTTCCAGTTCTTTTCAAGAGAATTTGAGACCTTACAGAATGCAGCTCCACTTCAAGATATCTGGCAAAAGGCAGGACTACAAGCTTACTTCAGTGCAGCTCTACCTAAACCCGACTTCCTCAGGTGCTACTACTTGATTGCTACGATGAAACCTACCGGGGATAAAGATCACTCAGGCACATTCTGGGTGCCCTCCTTATCCAATCTGGAGGAGATGAGGAAGTTTGAATTAAATGTAACGTTAATCAGGGAAGCCCTTCAGATGTATGGCACGCATGTACCTTCTGACCGCGACCCTTTGATACCAGAGTCTATGAAAAGCAATAGAATCAAGAAACTAAAAGAAATGTGCGCCCTCACCCCCAACATTGCCATACCTCTGCGGATGTGCCTCCAGCACTTCGCATTTCCCGCTCAGGACCGTTTCACGCAGCCTCACAAGAAGATATGGTACGGGCTCACTCCCCACTTGCCCATTAAGATGCCGGTATGGATCTTAGATCAAGTGTATCAGGCAGGCAAGCGGGGAGTGAGGAAGCCCACTCTACATGGTTGTTGTGCGCTGACAAGAATCATCTACAGATGTCTTGCATATGACGTGCCAGTTGCCCGAGCCCTAAAGTATGCACACCTGGAGCTGTTCAAAGGGCGAAAGTCAGGGAGTCAGCCTGCAAAAAGAATGCGTGGATCCCTTTCACAGGTCCTGATCCCTCCAGAAGCCACCGCCGAAGTCTCCACTAGAGAGGAAGCCCAAGTGGCACCTTTCACAATCCATCTCCAAGAGTCTCAACCAAGAGAGGTGGTACAGCCCACTCCTTCTGCCCCTCCACTACCTACCGATGCAGAATTTGCAGCTATGGCCACCTTCACCGAGGACCCAAACTTTGATTTTGAAACATTCCTGCAGACGGCCCATCTATCAGACAGTGAAGGTTGCCCTGACAATGTCGATCCGGGGACATCAGCCCAAAGAGAACATGCACGAGGCGAGACAAGCAGTGTACAGGAGATAGGAGTGGCACAACTTCCTCAGAGACTAAGCACACAAGCTCAGGAGAAGGCACCAAGAGATAACCCAGAAGAGAGTGAAGACGAAGCCCCTGCATATACGGCACAGCTCAAACGACTATACCGAACAATCAAGCAGGTGCAACGACGCCATAAAATGTCAGAAGAAGCAAATAGGGCCCTAGTAAACCAGATGCTGCAGTCCGAGAATATCGACCCCCATTTTGTAGAATCGCTAAATCTTTTGGCGGACACCTGTGGCATCAGTGAAGCAATGAGAATCTTGTTCTATCGAGAGAACCCTGCTTATGATCAAAGAAGAATTGATACACGGCCTCGACAAGGAAAGATGATTCAGATGGAAGTATCTACCGCGTTAGCTACGTCCACATCAGAAGATGTTCACATGATTAGCCCTAGGCCCAATGATGAACCGGAGGAAATTACGCATGCACCATCCCCCTCATCATCTCCTATCCCACCCTCAGAACCTCTCTCCACGTGTCTTTCTACACAACCAATATCCTCCTATAGTGGGACCATTGTACACACCCCCGTTTCCACTTTCCTTCCTTCACCCTCATCCATCTCTGTCACCCAGATTTTTGAACCCCAACTAGGTCACCCTTCCTTCCTCCCTGCCTTTGGACAACCATCTGTCACTAGTCAGACTCTTTCCCTTCCTTTACCCTCCACCCCTCCATTTCCTCCCTCCCAAACTCTACCTACCCCGTCCCTTGTAACTGCCTCGGGCACCACACTAATCACCCAACCCTCCTTCTGGACCCAACTTGTAAACATTCTTCAACAGGTTGATAAACATAATAAAAAGTCCCTTCCCCAAATCCACTCCCCCACATTCACGGCCACCACTATCACACCACCCACCATCTCGGTGTTCACATTTCACGACTCACACTCTCTCATGTCCGACCCCATGGACATCTCACCATCCGCTGGATCACCCACCACCACTGTTCTCACAACACCATCACAGGTTATTACACTCACATCACCACTTCCACACACGGTAGGCACAACATCCACCTTTCCCATTCCCACTTCCCAACCCCCTGCATCTCCCATCCTTACCCCGGCATCCACCTCATTTAGTCTTGCACTCGACACCATGCTCGAAGCTGCCACTCAGCTTAAGCAGGAATATAAATTATTGGAAGAAAATAACAAGGAGCTTTGCACCCTCTCAGCAACACTCCAAGAGCGTATCAATGCTTTGGAGTCCAGTCATACGGAGTCACAAAGCAAAATATCCGCCCTCGAACATGCAAATGCGCAACTCGAAGCGAGGCATATGGAAGAGAGCAAAGCCATGGAGGAACAGCTGCGAGATCAAATGGGCCGCAATGCAAGGCTTCAACGAAACATGGCCTTGCTACGACGACATCTGGCGGCAGCTCAAGAAGAGAACAGACGGCTTCAACAACAAAACCAAGAGAACCTCGAGGCTGCCATGGAGAACACCCCGGGAGCACCCATAGACCCGGCTAAATTTCAAGCTGCTCCCTCAGAAAGCATACAACAGATCTTGGAAACTTATGCCAATCTTTTAGAAGCACATGATCAGCTTGCCGACCAACTGAAGGACCTACAGAGACCCCAAGAGTCTACACCACACCAACGGGAACCTAAAGAGATGACCGACGCTGCTACTTCACCTGAACCTGAACATTCAACGACCAATGACGTACTGGAGTTACGACAACAGGTTGCAGAATTAAAATTGAAGTTGATGCAGTACGAGCGACCTCCTTCCCCACCTGAGCAACCCATGGAAGAGGAAGAAGTTATTATTCCAGTGGAGGAAGCATATGAAGAGAACTATGAGCCTCAACCTTTTCCAGGAGGCACAACCACTGAGGAGGGACAGGACACTTATGAGGAACCCCCATCGGCATGGATGAAACAGGTAGAAGAAATGGGGCAGACTCATGAAGAACGTATCACCTACCAGATGTTGGCCATGAAGACCATTGAAGAAACCATACTTCAATCAGAATACTTCAGACAGCTGGCCCCTAGAAGACTAATCACCAGCTCAGAATTACAATATAAGCCATACTTTGTACTGTTGGCAGACTACAACGCTGAGATCAAACGTAAGACCAACAAGTACCCAACGTTCGCAACGCAATTTGAACCGGAGGACATTCCAGAGGAGGCGCGCAAAGGGAGAATACATCAACCCATCTGGAGGCAAAAGCTATTGGAGACCTATCCCGAGATGCTACGAACATGGGACCACGCACCCATGCATTTAAAGTATAACAATTGCTATGGACCAGTACAACGGAGAAGGACATGGAAGTCATTTGCAATCAAAGTCAAGAACAATGCCAATTGCAAAGAATGGCTCAATTACCCCGCCATCGCTCCCCCAACCGGTACTCCCACGGTGTCATACATGATGGCAACCATCACACATTGGATACCACGTCTCCACCCCATGCCAGATGTCGCTGCCCAGATGATGCTCAAGATCTTTGATATGATGCAGGTCGTACTCAAAACTTTTCGCAATGTATGCCGTATTCAACCTCCTATTCCCGGGTTTATTAATGGTAACTACGACCTGCTATATGATATGAGCACAACCCCGAGCATACGAGTGGCTTACGCATGGCACGCACGCATCAGATATCTCCCTGCCTGCTACAAGCAAACGTTCGATGAAATGTTCACCACGGGATTCTGGGAAGCACACTCAGAGGTGTTCGCGCCACGGCCCACCCATTTGTTACACCTCTTTGCATGCGAACAAACGATGCACTCAGAACTCTACACAACGCCACAGACGGACATACCGGGCCCAATCAATTGGGATACCCTGCAGAGAGACCTGATCCGAGAGCTGCGAATCAAAGAACATGAGGTGGGAGCTGACATTCTCCAGAACTATATTGATCAACCCGCAGAGCAAAGGTCTGTCAGAGGCGACAGACCCTAGGGGGGGGAGAGTGTTGACAGTATACGGGAAGAAGCAAGTACGGACACACATGCAGATCTAGCACTGAGGCAACCCTTCATTTTTTTCAAAACCCTCACATCATTTTAAAGTGATTCTCATCACTACAAACCCTTGTAAATATCATTTCACCTTTTTGTAGCTCCATTTTGTACAAGCCGAGGAGTCCTCGAGCTTGGGGAGCCTTAGAAGTAGTTGCCTGTCAATTTTCATAATTTTTAGATCTCGTTTGGGCCCTCAAATAAGCCCTGGAACCTAATTTTTAACTAGGCCGGACACTAGGTCTGGACAGGGCCAAAGCTAGTCAAAAACTATAAATAGAGCTAGAGAGCTCATTTTTGGGGTTAGCTTCTTGTAGTTTGAGCTTGTATGAGAACTTTGTTGCAATAGAAGTGATTCCATTGTCTTACTCTCTTTGTTCTTGTCGTGTGTGCGCGTGTGCGTGTATGTGTGTGCATGCTTGTGTGCTTCTCACTCACGCACTTGTGCTTCCACTTGCTCGTGGTCTTCATACCATCCTCACGTCTCCCCGGATTGACATTAAAGGAGGTGCTACTCATCGCTGAGCTACAAAGAGGCTCAAGACTACACCTTAGTAGGAGATAACCTATATCGAAGAGGCAAGGATGGATACCTGAGACTGTGCGTTCATGAATCAAACTACTTGAAAGTCTTAGAAACTGCACACAGTGGTGTTGTAGGTGGACACTTTGGGCCTGACAGAGTAATTAAGACCATTCTATTCTCAAGACCTTGGTGGCCAACTCTTCATATGGATGCACATACCTATGTGAAGAAATGTGACACATGCCAACGTGCACAATATCTGATAAGAAAAGATGAGATGCCTTTGAGGCCAATGATGGGAGGACGTGCATTCTCGAAGTGGGGTATAGACTTTGTAGGTCCCATTAACCCCCCAGCTAGAAACTCCCATGCTGAGTACATTATTGTAGCCACAGATTACCTTACAAAGTGGGTGGAAGTAAAAGCCACGACAAAGAATGATGCTCAAACGACGGCTAAGTTCTTATTCGAAAATGTGTTCACTAGATATGGGTTACCAATAGAGTTGGTTAGTGATAGAGGTACGCACTTCTTGAATGAGGTCATTGAAAATCTCCTTCAAGAATTCATGGTGATACACAAGAAGTCTGCCCCTTATCATCCACAAGCCAATGGACAAGCCGAGAGCACGAATAAGATCCTATGTCACGTATTGACAAAACTTGTAAATAATAAACGCTCTGATTGGGACAAATAGCTTCATCATGTTGTTTGGGCTTACCGAGTCGCGTACAAAACAGTACTCAATGCCACCCCATTTCAGATGGTCTTCGGACAGAATGTTGTGCTACCATTGGACTTCCTAATCTCAGCTTTAAGAGTAGCACAAGATCATGAGTGGAATGGACATGAGTTGTCTTCCAGGATCTTTGATCTAGAACCTTAGGTAAGATGAGGCTACGAGCAGCCGCAGACATCTATGCTGCAAAGAAAAGACAAAAGGCATACTTTGATGACCATGTAAAGGACAAAGGATTGAAAGAAGGAGATCTGGTGCTGGTTTATATGCTAAAGCAACATGCCTTCAAATTGGAGAAACGAGGATATGGACCCATGATCATTAATAGAATCTCCACTAGTGGTGCAATTCAATTGGCCACTTTAGAAGGTGATATCTTGCCGAACTATATAAGTGGTTGTCGAGTCAAGTTATATCAAGAACCTCTTACTGAGGAAATGCTAATGAGACTCAACACTGCTAAGAAGTAAAAAGAAGAGGAGTTAAGGGTTAGAGAAGAAGCACAAGCAAAGGCTAGAGAGCGCATCAGAAGAAATAAGTTATGGCGATTAGGCCTAGATGTCAACACAAAAGCTCCAAAATATCACATGGACATGTGCCAAAAATCATTCATAACTACTTCTCGAATCATTGATGGATGTCCCTTTGTGACTATGGAGGTAGGACAAGGAAAGAGTGTAAGGACTGTGAGAGCATTGGTTGACTCAGGTGCAACAACTAGTGCAGTTAGACTTTCATACTGCTAAGACCCGCAATTGGACATCAAGCCCATAGAAGCCTATCTCATAGGATTGGGAGGTGTGGAAACCCCTTGTTTGGGCGAGGTGGAACTTCCCATTTACCTTCAAGATGTCCCAATGAAGGTCAACATGCTAGTGTGTCACGATGAGGACCTTACAGAGCCCCTTGTCTTGGGTCAAGATTGGATTTATGACAATGCAGTCAACTTGAACCTAAGAAGTCAACTTCTTCAAGTTTGGGCACAGGAACAATGCATTACTTTAGAATTAGAGAATTGCATGCTCACAAATCCAGATGTCACACATTCTCTAAGTTCTTCTAGGACTAATCCTAGCAAAAAAGACGTATGTGTCAAAAGCTCTATGTTCCAGAACAACTCAATCATGGAAGAAAAGGCTCTAAGACAAGAAAACTCCTCCTTTGGTGCAAAGCCTAATGTCGTCCCCACAACTCAACCAAAAAGGCTAGCAAAACAGTACATGACAACCGCTATAGCAATTAGACAAAGAGAAGTCAAGAAGAAAGTAGCTCCGAGCGTGAAGCAGATTTGGGTACGAAAAGGAGAGCAACCACCAGCCTTGCCAACACAACTTCCACCCAAGCAAGCTAACCATGTGAAGACAAGAACCAAACCACCAGGACCAGCTCAACGAGAAGGCATACGACAAATTTGGGTGCCTAAAAAATTAGCTACAGCTCAACAAGGACGATTACAGATGTGGGTACCTAAGAAGCTCTTACATACACAACAACCTCTGCTCCCCACCATGCAAAAGGTCTCAACAAAGAAGCCAAGGAGAGAAAAGGGTAAGAACAGAGCACAAAGACCAAAAGAAGATAAACTCAACCCTTCTGCAAAAGTAAGCAGGCAATCATCAAGGATATGGGTTTGGAAGCCAAAAGCACCAGCAACATCCACAGAACCAAAGAGCCAACCACACTGGATACCAAAGTTTGGAAAGCATCGAAAGATGAAGTGGCCTGAGGTGATCTCTACAGGGCCAAATCCTATTCTAAAATGGGTTCCAATCAGGAGGATTACATCATTTCGAGATCCAATCGACACCTCCAATCAAAGAATGCATCAAGTATGCAAGTAACATCAAAAGCCTCGACCAGCAACAACCATGTGCCTTTGGCATAACCTTGTCTTTTGCACCATTCAGGTCATGCATTTCCAAAGTATGCATCAATATAGGGCCACATTACACGGCCGTGCATAGAGACAATTGAGAAATCCCAGGCACATGAGACACACTCGACATATGTAATATATTTTATTGATCCTAACCACCTTCTTCTTGTTTTGTAATTGTTCCAAAAAAAAAGAACAGGTCCATGCGATCGACGACACTCATCGGTGAACCATCAGTAAGGACGTTCATCAACCAGAAAGACAAGCCAATCGTCAATCACTGTGATGGGCATACAACACAAAGAGACAAAAATCGACCGACCTTTCACCATGGTAAGCACAACCTACTTTGGCAACATGCTCACCATGATAAATTAGGAAGCCTCTTTGTCAGCATACCCTTGAGCACTTAGCTCAAGATCCAATCTCTTGCACCATACTTCTTCACATGCATTTTCCAAGTACGCATACATAGGGCCACATTACAAGGTCATGCACATGGCACATATTTTGTTCAACCCATGCACTAATGCACTTACCCACCATCCATTATGGGTTACAAGTACTTGGCATGAAAACTATGAAAGCCATCTTTGGAAGAACCAGACGACCGCAAGGTGACAACAACAAGAGCAAGGATGCAATCCACCACTGAGAGTTGCTCATAATCAACATTGACCACCTCCTTTGAGCAACTAGCAGTTTTGGAAAGCTCACAAATGCACCATCAAGCTGGACTACGAGGAAGACGTACATACAAAGGGACTACAACTTGCAAGCACTAGCAGTGGCAAACTCAAGAACCCAACAATCGACCAGGCTACATTGGGAAGATGGACCGCTATTGTTGATACATGGAGGACACTACCTCTCAACGTACTACATGGAAAAACCACTACAACAAGAGTCTCTCAGGGACGACACACTCAAGAGGGGGGGGGGAGTGTTGAAGCTCTAGGTCAAGGACAAAGCATGGAAGCACATCAAGGAAGTGGACACACAAGAAGAAGGAGCGTAGGGAGCTCCAAGAAGCACCTATCAAATTTTCAGAAGAAATCCCTATAAAAATAGTGATTTTTATCACTAAAAACCATTGTAAATACCATTTTCCATTTTTGCAACTCCATTTTGTTCAAGCCGAAGAGTCCTTGAGCTTGAGGAGTATTAGAACTATCATCCTACCAATTTTCATAATTTTTAGACTCCATTTGAGCCCCAAATAAGCCCTCGAACCTATTTTTTAACTAGGCCGGACACTAGGTCTGGAGAGGGCCAAAACCACTCAAAAACCTATAAAAAGGGCTGGAGAGCTCATTTTTGAGGTTAGCTTGTCGTAGATTTCAGCTTTGTAAGAGAGCTCTTTTGCAATCGAAGATCTTCCATTGTTTCACTCTTTGCATGCTTGTGTGCTTTCACTCACGCACTTGTGCCATCACTTGCTCGCGGTCTTCATACTGGTCCTCAGATCTCCATGGATTGACATTTATGAGGTGTATCTCCTCACATTGGTACTCACCATTGTGCTAGAGTGATAGCACATATACCAAATCAATATCTCTTGCAGGAAGGCACTCTCTCACATAGTGATAATGCACCTCAATATGTTTGGACCATGCATGAAACACTCAGTTTCGTGCAACAGCCAAAGCACTCTCACTATCACTGAGAATATGCGCAACAACATCAATCTCCATGCAAAGATCTATCAATAGGCATCTCAGCCTTATACACTCCACTGTAGCTGTGAAAACTGCCCTGTACTCAGCTTCACAACTCAATGTTGTTAGTGTAGGTTGCTTCTTACTCAACCAAGATATGCATGAGTCTCCAAGGAAAAAGCAATTACCACTAGTGGACACGTGAGTATCATAACGACCAGCCCAATCACTATCTATAAAAGCATGCAAGCATGGCTAAAAATCCTTGCCATAAAAGAGACCTAAGCTCAAAGTGCCTCGGAGATATCTAAACATACGTTTCACCACTTGACAATGCTTAGTGCCAGAGCTTTGCATGAATCGACTCAACTGGAAACTGCATACTGTATATACGGCCTTGTGTTGCATGCATATATAAGACATCGCATAGCTTGCTGATAAAGAGAAGTGTCAAATGCATCAGTAGAATCCTCAATCGAGCACCTGAATTCTCTCTCAACTAGTGTGGAAATTGGCTTGCAATCCTCAAAGTCAAAATGCTAAAGTAGTTTTTCAACATACTTTGCTTGATGCATAACAATTCCCCCCTCAACGGATACAAATTGGATGCCAAGATAGTAGCTCAAAAGACCAAGATAAGTGACATCAAAAGTATGCTGCAAATCAGCCATAAGAATGTCAAGTTTTGCATCACATGACACATTCAAGAGTATGTCATCGACATAAAGAACAAGCACTATAAGATCAGCCCCATTTTTGCATACATAGAGTGCGCTTTCAATCGGACTACATGTGAAGCCAAGAGCAATCAAGTGCTTATGGATTTTTTCATATCATGCACGTGGAGCTTGCTTGAGACCATACAAGGATTTATGACAAACCAATACTCTTTCCCATTCATGACAAATCCAGGAGGTCGCTTCACATAAACCTCTGTTTGCAAATCACCATTCAAGAAGGCTATTTTTATGTCCAACTGATGCACTTTCCAACCTCGATGGGCAGCCAATGCAACCACGGTACGAATGGTAGTCATGCGTGAAGTAGGTGCAAAAGTTTCCTCATAGTCAATGCCATATTGTTGTGCATATCCTTTGGCAACCAATCTAGCTTTGTAGCGATCAATGGTACCATCAGATTTTCTCTTAATCTTGTAAACCCACTTTGTACCAATGACATTCTTTCCTTTTGGCAATTCACATAACTCCCATGTACCATTCCTATGTATGGAATCAATTTTTTATTGCATAGCACTCATCCATTGTGGATTGTCACATGCATCTTCAAAAGAAAGTGGCTCTTCATTACATGCTGTAGCAATAAGAGAATAATCCACAAAATTACTTGATGCATGGTGAGAGCTTGATCTTGTTCTACCAAGTAAAGGTGCACTCAATTTGCTATCCTGCAAAGTTTGTTTCAGCCACTTTGGCATAATTTGTGCACTCTTGATAGACATGCGTTCATTATGTAAAAAATCTTCAATATGTACATCATGTGTGGGCTGAACTTCATGCTCATTTTCAGCCATATTTTGACGCAAATGTTCAGCCATATGTGGCTAGAAATTTCCAGCAGTTTGGACATTTTTTGGCTAAAAAATTTCTGCCATGTTTGGCTAGAACTTCTCTATATTTTTAGCACTATTTTGGTGGAATTTTTCAGCCCTTTGAGCCTCAGTTGGCTGGTCTACATGACCATAGTCAAGTGCACCATTTTGGAACAAAGGCATGAGTGTATCGAACATATCCTGTGAGCTAAGTGTTGGCTGTTTTTTGCATTCAAGTAGAGGGAAAACTGAATTTTCAGCAAATACCACATCTCAACTCACAATAATTGTGTTCGTCAATGGATGGTACAAATGATATCCCTTACTTTCAGCACTATAACCAACAAATATACATTTCTTTGCCTTGTCATCAAGTTTGTGACATTGTTGTGATGGCACAAGAGCATATGCCAAACAACCAAACACACGCATATGACTGACCATAGGCTTATGACCATTCCAAGCCTCATAAGGAGTGATGACTCTCAATGCTTTTGTAGGGCAGCAATTCAACACATAATTTGCACACATGATTGCTTCCATCCAAAACTTATCAGGAAGATGCTTTCCTTTAACCATACATCGTGCCATTTCAAGTAGAGTTCTATTTTTATGCTCAGCAACACCATTTTGGTGAGGTGTATATGTCACTGTACATTGGTGTGAAATACCTCTTTCATGAAGAAAATCATTAAACTCATGTGACATGTATTCACCACCACGATCTGTGCATAGGGTCAAAAGCTTTTGTGAAGAAAAATCTTCATCCATAGCTAAAAATGCTTTGAAGCAAGAAAAACCTCATTCTTTGCTTTCATAGGATACACCCACGTATGGCGAGTAGCATCATCAATGAAGGTAGCAAAATATACATGCTTCCCAAAAGATGGAGTCTTGACGGGACCACATACATCACTATGAACAAGCTACGATTTTCTTGTAGTGTGTGTGTGACTATCTTTTGGAAAAGAAGCACGATGCATTTTTCCAAGAATGCGACCTTCACATGCATGCTTTTCAATCGACTCAAGTGTAGGCAAGCCAATAACCATGTCCTTCTTTTGCAAGTAGAGCAAAGTTCAAGTGACCAAAACGAGCATGCCAAAGCTCCATTTCAGCCATGAAAGAAGTATCAGCAACCAAGGCATTCAAGGCAGCCCTCTTGTATGTATCCATGCGATACAAGCCATTACATAATGTACCGGAGATCACAATAACATCACCATTGCTGAAATCATGAACCATACACTTATCATCAACAAAGTGTACATGAGGTCCAACTTTGGCAATCAACGAAACTGAAATTAAATTCTTCTTTATATCGAGCACATACGATGCATTTTTCAAGAGAATCACACCTCCATTTGCAGCCATAAGCTCAATTTCTCCTACTCCAATGATAGGATAAGAGGCATTGTTTGCACACACCACATGTCCTCCTTCGGGTGCATCTTTCAAAGAGGCAAAAAATCTTTTGCATGATGTTATGTGCTTTGAAGCACCACTACCAAAGAACCAATCCGAATCAGCTTCACTCACAACCATACATTTAGAATGCAAAGAAGCATCATAATGACATGTAACAACACATGCCCAAAAATCTTGAGCAATGTTAGCTTCATCATTCTTTACATTTGCTGAATTTTCAACAATAGACATGCTGGATTCCTTCTTCTTTTCATTGCGTTTAGCAAGCTTTCTACACTCATCAATAGTATGACCAGCCTTCTAGCAATATTTGAATCTCTTCTTCTTTTGCAAATCACCATCATTAGAGGAATGAGTGGAAGAGGAAGGTTGAGGCTTTGCTTTTGATGAACCCAAAGCTGAACCATACTTGCTTTTCCCCTTTTGTGAGATAGCACGTGCTTGTGTTCCCTCAATCAAACCACTCCTATTCACTCTAGATTACTCTTCTTGCAAAAGAAGAGACACAACCTCATCAAATGCATACATATTAGGATTTCCTTTTGCAACCAAACGGAGTGTAGTAGCAAAGCTTTGAAATCTCATCTATGTTTGCCAATTGCTCTTTCAAGTCCTTGATGCATGTCACATACACACCCACCAACTCATTTTCAGCCATACATACATCCTCAAGTTGCTTCCTCAAGTATGCAACACATGCGTCATTACACACGACATACAAAGAAGCAAGAGTGTCCCATGCGTGTCGTGATGTAGAACATGATCGAATGTGTGGAACTATATGATGCTTCACAGAAAGGGAAATCAATGCATGAGCTTGAGCATCTTTTCCATCCCATCTAAGTTACTACTGTGTAGGTGGAGAAGGAGAAACCACTGTACTCGAAGAAGAAGCTCCATCTGTGAGAGTAGACTATGAAGTAGAAGCACCTACAGGTCTTCGATCAACATCTACCACTATGTTCCAAAGTTGTTTTGCAACAAGAACATGCTTCATCATGTAACACCACATAGATAGTTGGTCCCATCTAGCTTATCTTCAGCTTGAAGCATGCCAAACAAGTCATTGCTGCCCGCCATTTCACTAAGGAACAAGAAAGTGACAAAAACGTTACTTCGACGAAAGCTGAAATGAATGTTGAAATTTCACCTCACAAACTGTCACCCTGATGGCGATTCTGACTGCACGAATGGCTTCAAAATGGGGTTAAAACCCCAACTCACCTGGTGGAAATGTTTCTTGGCTGCTGAAATTCACTCTTCTATGCTCCGAAGTCGATTTGCACTGTTAAAAGTGTGTGCGTGCCACAATGCAAAAAACCAAAACTTGAGAAGGAGCTAGACCTGCTCTGATACCACTATTGGGTGTGTGTAGAAGTGCGAGAGACACACGAGAAGCACACACAAGGAGAACAAATGCAGCAAGACACATGGAGAAGATGATGGTTGGAATAGCTCTCTCTATTGACAATGAACTGAACTGAAGTAAGAGCTGAATAATATCCCTAAGTAGAAAGTACCACCACATATGAGAGTATCAAGTATGTGGTAACATGGGGAAAAGCCCTCTAGCCAGCACTAGATTAAAAAGTGCCCATGTATAGGGAAAAGGATCACATCAAAGCTACTCGAGAAACACATAAGTGTAACAGAAAACACCTCAGTAATGAAGGTGTAATAACTTTGAAAACATAAGTGCCTCTAATTCACATGGCAAAATTATTTGGAAAGGCTTCTTCATGAGAATTCAAGTATCCCCACTATGGAATATGTTGCCATGGAAGATGGGTTGCACTTGGAAACTTATTCTTGAACTTATAGAGAAAGCATTATGGAGTGTTGTAGACCCTCTATTCATTGTTGGTTAAAATGGAGAAAGTAGACAACAAAGTCAAGTGGGTGAAAATACCATTTAGATAGCTATGGAAAGAAGTTTGATGTTTGTTCCGAGTGTCAAAGAAGTCATAGACACGTGAAACTAAAATAGCTATTTTTCTTAATCTTTTGATTTTGGTGGGACCCATACCTACTTTCTAAAAGGTGGAAGAGGTGTCAAAAGAGCATTTTCTCTAAGACCTCTAATGACATCATGAGATGTCGGGTGTAGCTACCATGGAGACGAAGGAGGAAAAGGAAAAGAAAAGAAGAAACGTCGAGATTGTGTGAGAATCAATCTTTCGGCCTGAGGAGAAAGCTTTGAGAAAATCCAAAGAAATGAGTGGCACCTATACTCAAGTTTTTATGGAGGAAATAAATTGATAAGAGGAAGAAGAAGCATGGATTATGGTAGAGTAGGAGCAACAAGTGGCTCGGGTAGAGGCGGAGCGGTGCTGACTAGAGGAGGAGGAAGTCAACAAACAACAACAAAAACAAATCATGTGGCAACAAGAATTGATATGAAAATAAGACGAAGCTCATTGAAAGGCAGAATTGGATTGACGAATAGACATAGACTTCCATACTACGGAAAGAAGCCATACTCATATAGATCAACATTCCTACACTAAGAAAAGTAAGGAACAACAAAACGAAAGTTCGGATTTAGTTTCCAACATTTAATGATAAAATTACATATTCCTAGTGCAATGAGCACGATAGAGTTCAATTACCTACACTTGCATGTTCATCCCATATTTATCCCTCATTCATGAAAGATTACTAAATGAGAGCCAAGAATGTAGTAGATGTTGTCTGGTTGCTCATTCTCTGCTCCTTGCCATCAAAAAAGGAAGAAAACCATTCTCCACAATGGAATGTAGAGATATAAGCTATGTTTGGATAAAATATTCAAGTGAATCAAAGAATACAAGAGCTTGAAGATAGTTTGGGTGGACAAGCTGTTATTTCTACTGAACAAGTCCATGAAATATAGCAGACCATTGCCAATTTAGAAGCCCGACTAGAGGAAAGTGAAGAAGAACAACACATCTTAGGAGATCAGATAGAGGGTGAAAAAAATCAGGTGAAGGGGATCCAAGCAGAACATTGTACTCTGTAGGATAAAGTAAATAAGGTCTAGACTGAGAAAACAAAGTCTAACTACACAAGTTTTATCATTGATTGATAATTTACAAGTTTTTGTAGCTAAACTCATAGCATTCTGGAATTAGAACGGAAATTACAAGATGCAAAGAAGATAATTGTAGAAAAGAGTACAAGAAGTTTAGATTACATAATAGTTAACTATTCAAACTCAATTGAGATAATTGATCAAAGCTAGGGATGTGGACCTAATGCAAAAAGAAAAGGAGTCTCAACTTGTGAAAGCTACCTTAGTCGGACAAAAATTCCTTGAAGTTGTGTCTTCGATAATGTAGATGCCAAGATGGTAGAAGAAACTTTGAAGGCACAATGGGAAACTCATAACTGCATCGAACATGAATTCGAGCCTGTGGTTGAGGAAGCCGCCTCTCAAATTAGATTAGTTCTTGAAGAATTTAGTTATTGTTGGTGCAAAGTCCAAGCCCATACATTTGGCTTGAAGTTCATAAACATATGAAGTTCCATGGAAACGAAGAGTTTTCATCTTTACCATTTGTAAAAGTCATTTCTCTTGACTTGAGAGAATATTTGTAATCACATAACAAAAAACTCGTGGACTTATTAGTTAGAAAAGTGACTACTTCACTGAGGGAATATTTCCTAGATTGAAGGAATGCTTTTAGAGAGAGCCAAACGTTGAATTCAAATTCAAATTTGAATGAAGCACTTATATAAAGGGACTTGAAAAAGTCGCGTGTAGTGTAATCAGTTCTCGAGTTCTTCATTGTCATTTTGTAAGAGTGTGAGGCATACATTCTAGCGTACACTACTCTCCATCATCAGGCTATAATTATCAAGCCTATGATCTTGTACAACATTGTTCATTAATACAATACATCTACATTGTTCATCTATGATCTCTCTGTTATAGTCATTCATAACAGTTAACTTGTTCTGCTCATATCGCAGTCAATTCTCCACCATTTTCAATGATCTATAGCTTGTTGGAATTAGCTCCAAGTTATCTACATGTTGCCAAAGTCTGTTTTGCTTCAATCTTTACATACATCATTTCCAAAGTACATAGGCACTTGTATGGTGTCATTGGGAAGCTAAGAGGGACCACAACTCAACTCTAAAGCTACAAAGAGCTGGTACTAAGCAAGATTTGGCAGTACCTACTCAACTTTTGGAGTGTTCATCCATCTATCCCAGTAGTGGTATCAGAGCAAAGCTAAGGTAAAATGGGAGATGGTTTTCCTTCTTTCATTGATAAATTGGACAGGAACAACTATCAAGCATGGTCTTTGAGGATGAGCACATACCTACAAGGAAGGATCCTCTATGGATACATCTCAGGAGATGAGGAGATGCCCATATTCAGAAGCAAAGGACAACCTACAAGAGAGGCACATGAAAGACTCAACACATGGTGTGCGAAGGATGCATAAGCAAGGTCCTACTTACTTAACTCAATCTCTGATTTTCTTCTTCCACATATTAGGAACTGTAAGACATCCCAAGAGACTTGGGAAACATTGTCTTCTTATTTCTCTTCCAACACAAGGGCTAGGAAGAACCATTTGTGGATTGGGTTTACCACTCAAAGAAAGCAACCTAAGCAAGCGATCTTAGAGTATGTGACCAAAGTCAAAGATGTAGCAGATCAATTGGCAAGCATAGGTGAAGAAATTGACGAAGAGCATATTGTAAGACAGGTAATCAATGGCATTAAAGCTGATGACAAATGGGAGAGCTTCACAACTACCATGGACTTGTACATGGACATGCAGGTTCAAGATCTTACCACACTCATGGGGCAACTATTTACCCATTAAGCCAAGCTCAACAAGGATGGAGATTCATCAAGAGGTAATAGCTCTTCTGCCCTATACACTGATAAAACTAAGTCCAAAGAGAAAGGGAAGAATAAGAAGGTTGAAGATAAAGGAACTACCTCCCAAGCCAACTATGCAGGGAGAGGTAGAACCTCAAGAGGAAGGGGTAGAGGAGGTAAGCAAGGTAGGGGGAGACCTTATAACGCCTCACGATGCAATATTTGTGGTTTATCAAATCATACTACAGATGAGTGTTTCATGAACTTCAAGAATCGGAGAGGTAGAGGATATCAAAGAGATGGATACACACAATCTAGAGGAAGATTCAATCACCATCAAGAATACAACAACAATTACAACAACAATTACAACAACAACTACAATAGCAACTACCAAGGAGGGTAAAAATCAAGGAAGGATTACAACAACTACATAGAGGAGCAAGGGTTCAAAAGGATAACCAATGGAGAAAAAACAGGTAGATTATTCACTTTTGAACTTGAGGCTACAATGAACATTGCACTCTATAGTTATAAAGATCAAAGATTATCAGAGCTTGAAATTTGGCATAAGAGATTAGGGCATGTTGGTGAAAGAACCTTGAAACAAATATATAGAGACCAATGTGTGCTTGGGATACCTAATGTATCCAAGCAACACATGATTTATAAATGTGATGCTTGTGAGTTTGGGAAATCTCACACATTACTCTTCTCAAGGAAAGGCTACATGCATGAGGACTACCTAGAGCTTGTCCATACAAATGTATGGGGACCAAGTAAGGATCCCTCAATCTCTGGATCAAGGTGTTATGTATCTTTCATTGATGATTACAGTAGGTGGACTGTATTGTACTTTATGAAGCACAAAGATGAAGTATTTACTTGCTTTAAAAAGTATCTTGCACTTGTTGAAGGCGAAACAGGGAGAAACCTTAAGAGACTAAGATCAGATGGAGGAAGTGAGTACTTCTCAAATGAGTTTGATATATTCTTGAAGGAGAGAGGAATCAAGAGAGAAATCACAAGGTACACGACCCCATATGAAGCATGGCATGGTAGAAGACCTTCACTTGATCATTGCAAGATCTTTGGATGTGTAGTTTATGTTCATATCCCTTCTCACATAAGAGGTAAGCTAGACCCTAAGGCAGAGAAGTGCATCTTCATAGGGTATGACTTGAATCAGAAAGGTAATAGGTTCTACAACCCTTCAAACAAGGGATTCATGGTCAGTAGAGATGTTATCTTTGATGAGAATGACTCTTGGCTCGATAGTGAATGCAGGAAAGTTAAACTACCTTATGACTTGGAAGAGGAGTTTCCAAGCCTCACTAAGGATGAGCCTACTCAGAATGGAGACATCAACTCAGATGATGAGGACATCATCAACCTAGAAGAGTTCAAGGCATGGAAGTCCAAAGGCAAAGTCAAGATGAAGAAGTTGGAGGATATACCTGAATCATCCAACCAAGCAATCAGAAGATCACAAAGGGAAAGCAAGAAACCTATCAGATATGGGTATTGTTGGAGATAGACGTCTGCGGAAGCACGCGAACAGCAGAAGGAAGAAGAAGAAGCTTGGAGCACAACACACAAGACTGAATGTATTACTAGAGAATGTACAAAGATAAGTAGCCCATTAGAGCAATAGGCATATATACAAGCCGGGGGAAAAAAACCTCCTAAAGAGGGAAAAAAGTGCCCCGGTGGTCCTAGAGTGTTCACACACATCACTACCTAAATATATCAACAAATCCCCCCTGGGAGTAATGCGGTGAACAAGGAGCTAGCACTCATGTATAAGGAAGTGCCAAGCTATGTGGAAATCACTCCACAAAAAGAAGTAAGCCCAAAGCTTTGCGGAAAGCTTCAAACTTCTCCCTAGGCAGAGCCTTCGTGAAAAGGTCTGCAATGTTCTCCTGCGTGGGCACATATGCCAAGCTGATCTCCCCAGCAGACAACCTCTCCCTGACATAGTGATAATGCACCTCAATGTTCTTAGTGCGAGCATGGAACATAGGGTTCCTCGCAACTGCCAATGCGCTCTGACTGTCAGTGAAGATGGTGGTGGCAGAAGACTGGCCAACACCCAAATCAACCATAAGGCGTCTGAGCCACACACACTCGACAGTCGCTATGAAAGATGCCCTATACTCAGCCTCACAACTGGAAATGGCCACAGTAGGCTGCTTCTTGCTCAACCAAGATATACATGAGCTACCAAGCATGAAGCAAAAACCACTGGTGGACACACGAGTGTCATAGCAACCAGCCCAACCTGAGTCAGAAAAAGCATGCAAATCTGGCGGTAGTGATCCCCCCTTTGGATAAAACAACCCAAGTATCCGAGTACCACTCAAGTAGCGAAAGATGCGCTTAACCGCTTTCCAATGCGTGACTCCTGGGCAATGCATAAACCTGCTCATCTGTGAGATAGCATAACAGGATAAGAGGAGTTATTGGTGCATGTGACAGTATTCCCTGTAGGGGCAGGCTCGAGTGAAGAGAAGAAACTGTGCTGCGAGGTAATATGTTTGGTCGCCCCACTGTCAAAGTACCAAACATCTGAGTCTACTGCAAACATGCACTGATCAGGAGAAGATGGGTCAAAACTACAGACAGTAGTAAACGCCCATTCTTCTTCTTGCACAAGATTTGCAGACTCTGTTTTTGGTGTAGAGGCCTCTACAACAACCATTCTAGCCTCTTTCTTCTTTGCCTCTTTAGCAGCCAGTTTTGGACAGTTCTTTATGATATGATCATTGCCTTTACAGTACTTACAAAACAATTTCTGCTTTTCTGATTTTTTCTCATCTTTGTCTTGGTTCTTTGAATGTGCAGCATTTGCAGATTTCTACTTACTAGTAGAAGAGCTCCATTTTCCTTTGCCCTTCTGACTAGCCAAGAAAGCTTGATCTGCAACACGCATAATGGACCTGTTCTGCCTGGACTGATCTTCCTGCAACAAAACAGAGACTAATTCCTCAAATGACAAGGCATTCAGATTGCCTTTCATCATCAACCGAAGAGTAGAGGCAAAACTCTGATATGAATCAGGAAGACAATTCAGAACGGTCTGCACAAGTGAGCTATCTGTTATAACCTCATCAGCAGAAATCAATTGTTCCTTCAGGTCTTTGATCTTTGTGAGAAAACTGTCCATAGAATCACCTTCATTCATGTGCTCACTCTCCAACTGTTTTCGGAGGTAAGCAACACGAGCCTCATTCCTAGCCTGGTACAAAGTGGTAAGTGTATCCCATGCATCCTTTGCTGTTCTGCAAGAGCGAATGTGAGGAATAATGGCACGTTTGACAGACAAAGCTATCAATGCATGTGCTTGGGCATCTCTGCCATCCCAACGAATCTGCTCTACAATAGGTGTAACAGAAACAGCAGCACGAATAGGAATCTGCGGAATATCATCTTCGACACCATCTTCATCAGCTCCAACACCTGTATTTGCAGTACCTTTCGTTACAGGTGTAACAGGACGTCTTTCAACACCCTGCACAATGTTCCACAATCCTTTTGCAACCAGTACATGTCGCATCATATAAGCCCATAATGGGTAGTTGGTACCATCCAACTTATCCTCAACAGCCAACATACGGAATACATCACTGCTTTCAGCCATGGCCACTGACTAAAATACCTTGATGCAGAAAATTGACTGTATCTCAAAAAGTTGAATAGAACTGCCCAGACGAGTTCTGCTAGACCTGTAGCAGACTTCGAGATGCTTAAACTGGCGAACAGAAACTGGTATATACCTTTGGCACAAAAGGACAAAATAGCCTACACAAGCGCTACGATAGTGCGTTCGGAGGCCGAAACAAGCTCAGATCGCGATTTTGGCACCACATAGCGAAGCTGTTTTGATCTCGGAAACACCCTGAGTATGCTCACCAAATTTCGTGTGAATCTGAGACTGCAAACGGAGGCGTGTCGACGGCGCCCTAGAAGAAGCGATGACCTGCTCTGATACCAATTGTTGGAGATAGACGTCTACGGAAGCACGCGAACAGCACAAGGAAGAAGAAGAAGCTTGGAGCACAACACACAAGACTGAATGTATTACTAGAGAATGTACAAAGATAAGTAGCCCATTAGGGCAATAGGCGTATATACAAGCCGGGGGAAAAAAACCTCCTAAAGAGGGAAAAAAGTGTCCCGGCCGTCCTAGAGTGTTCACACACATCACTACCTAAATATATCAACAGGTATGACACTTCCCTAGTTACTAAGCACTCTGTTTATCTTGCAAAAGACTTGTCATTTGAAGAACCATCATCGTATGAAGAAGGGAAGAATTGTTAATAAAATCTAAGGTTCACCATAAAAGTGAGTAAATTTTCACTCAAATGCTCACTTTTTGAATCATCTGCCCTCATTGTAACCTGTATCATTTCAAGTAATGAAAACCTACAGATACATGTACTTTGAAACTTTCATGGAAAGAGTGTGTGGGGGGAGATTGTACTCAAAACTGTGTATTGTTTTGTATATTATGCATCTCTGTTCCTGTGTGTTTTAGATTTTGTATTACCTCTCTATACACATGATTTCAAGATTCTGCCACACTCAATCAAGAAGAGGATTTTCGCTCCTATATTTATGATATTGTTGATTCATGGAGAGAAATTTTGTGGTATGAAGTCCAAGAGAAGAAATGGAAGAAGTGGTAGGTATCAAAGACCTCCCTTCAATGAGCTTGATGCAACAGCATTCACCACTAGGGAGGATCTAGATGTCCAAACCTTTGGACCAGCCAATCAGGAAATGTTTGAATGTGAGAATGCTAGTCTCTTTGCCTTATCCAAATATTTAGGAACACATAAAAAAACTTCAAAATGCTAAAAGATGACACTTTTTTTTTCAATAAAGAGTGATCCTAGGAGGAATCCTAGAATATTTGAAAAATGCATGAGTAAAGTGCATTTTCACCACTACGGAGCAGATCAAGCTAAATCATACTACAATGACATAGCTAAACTAGGACATCTAGATCCCACAAAAGTGAAACTAGAAACATAAGTCAAAAAAATTAATCCTACATAAAGTGGGTGAGTATAGTCAAATAGATGGGGGAAATATTTGTACTCCAATCAACGTCAACTACAGTTGGAGACCTCTAAATCTCCGAAGGTTTGATCTATACTTATTTAAGATCACATCTATATCAGTTATGGACCAAAATTTACACAAATATTATCTTCATTTACCAAAACTTTCAACTATCACTTCTCTGAGTGAAAATCTTCATTCTTCAATAGTCTGCTTCACTGATTGACTTCATTACCTACATATATCTTCAGATTTCTTCAAACCAATGATGCACATATCTCCACACTACCTTTGAGCAATCATATCAACCATTACTCCTTCAAAATAATCATTAGAACTTTAAGATAAAAAGTATATAAAAAACTATCTTCCTGAACAAGTGACTTTGACATAGGTAACTTCTAAGGTTGATTTCTCACAGCACAGATCCCATTTTGCTAAATAATTTTAGACATAGATTCCTTACCTTCTAAATTAGATTTTGAATGCTGACTCATCAAAAGCTTTACACTGAGCACTGAGATCTAAGCAAAACATTGACACGAAAAAATGTGCGACTCTAAGAGGTTTATCTGCAGACTTCACATACACATGTTCCTATTGATCATACTCATAGCATGAAAGAAATTAGACCATGAAACTTTGAACATAGCTTCATTAGCTTCTATATTAGATGTGTACAAAAGGATTTTTGATCCACATGATCAGACTGAGAGAAATCTACGAAATACTCATTGCTATTTTCTGAAGATAACTCTCTACACATCTATCAAAATGACACTTGTCTTCTAATGACTCTCTCTCATGTATTTCTTTACATCATTGACTTATATACATATGATTCTAGACTTATCCTGTGTACATTTCTCCTTATCATCCTAAGGATTACCTATATTCATAATACAAGAACTTCCACCTGTAATGTACATATGTATACAAGCTATCATTCTGAAATCTCTTCACTTTCTCAAATGATTTCTTGAACTTCAACCTCATCATTTACTTGCTTCAAGCTCTTTCAATCATAATTTGTGATTGCTTTGTTCCAAAAGCACCCCCTCAATCACTAATTGTGATTATTACATTCTTCTTTACTCCTGTCATCTCTTTAAATCTCTGTAACTTAAGTCCATCCAAGCTCTTTGTTAACATATCTGCAACTTGTTCTTTTGTTGGAGTATACAATACTTCAATCTCTTTATCAAGTACCTTTTCCCTCAAGAAATGATATTGAATCTCTATATGCTTAGTTCTGACATGAAAAACAGGGTTAATTGCCAAATATAATGAACTCATATTGTCTCCAAAAATAATTGGAGTACTCTGATGTTCCAAAACTCTTCAACAAAGTCTTTAACCATATCACTTCTTTTGCAGCCTCTACCATTCCTTTATAGTCAGCTTCTATAGATGACAAAGCAATTGTATGTTTCTTCTTTGAGCACCAAGAAACTAATTTATCTCCAATATAATAGACATACCCATGAGTAGACCTTCTATCATCTGAATCACCTGCCCAATCTGCATCACTAAATACTTTGATTCTTGTATCAGAAGTAAATCCATAATACACACCTTTACTTAGGGTTCCTTTGATATATCTGAGTACCCTTTTAGCTGCAATCCAATGAGTCTTCTTTGGACAATGCATAAATTGTGATAACACACCTACTGCATATGATAGATCTGGCCTTGTCAAGGTAGCATAGATTAGACTACCTACCAAACTCTAATATTTCTTCATATCATTGAATTCTTCACCTCCATATCTGCTCAACTTATAATTTACCTCCAATGGTGTAGTTGAAGACTTGCAATCTTCCATGTTGAACTTGACCAGAAGATTCTTCAAATATCTCTCTTGTGTAACATATACTCCATGTTGAGTATACACAATCTGCATTCCTAAGAAATAAGATAAGTTTCCCAAATCACTTATCTTAAACTCCTTCTCTATTTGTTTCTTAAGCTCCTTGATTCCTTGAGCATCTGTACCTGTGACAATAATATCATCAACATAAATACACATGTATATGTGTCCATTTTCACTTGCCTTCACTAGCAAGCTATTATCAACCTTTGATGCTTGAAATCCACATTCATTCAAGAACTTAAAAAGCCTGTAATTCCATGCTCTTGGGGCCTGCTTCAAACCATACAAAGCTCTCTTGAGCTTACGCACATAATCTGATCCATTTGAATCCAAGAAGCCTTCTGGTCGCTCCATGTACACTTCATCTGCAATGTATCCATTCAGGAATGCATTCTTCACATCTAATTGTGATAACTTCCATCCTTTACAAGCAGCAATAGCAATCAATGATCTAATTGTAGACATCTTAGCAATAGGACTAAAGGTTTCATCATAATCTACCCCATAAGTTTGGGCATAACCTTTGACCACAAGTCTAGCCTTGTATCTAGACACTTTTCCATCTGCAAACCTTTTTGTTTTATACACCCACTTACATCCAATGACCTTCTGATTCTTTGGTCTTGGTACTAGTTCCCATGTTTTATTTTTAAGTAGAGCATCATACTCTTCTTGCATTGCCTTCTCCCAATTCTGTTTACCTTTAGCTTCTTCATATGTGATTGGATCCTCTTCTGTCTTCACAACGTAAGCATAATCTTTTGTTGTTAGGAAAGATGTATCATAGCTATACCTGATAGGTTCTTTTCATTCTCTCAAGGATCTTCTGACCTTTGCACTTCTTGAAGTCTCAGCCACATTGATTCTAGATCAAATCTTGGCCCATCTTCAACATTGTCTTGCAATTTACTTTTATAATCATTATCATCAATATCTTCTTCATACACACTTACTTTTGTCTTCCCTTTCCTTTGTATTTCTTTAACATCTGCATAATCATTTGTTGACCCTGTAAACCATGTACTTTGCTCATCAAATGTAACATCTTTGGTAACAAGAAATTGCTTTGTGGATGGACTCCACAATCTGTAACCCATCTGTCTATCATCATACCCAATAAACACATACTTCTCTGCTTTGGGTTCTAGCTTATGTCCCAATTGTGAAGGAACATAAGCATATGCTAAACATCCAAATACCTTACAATGATCAAGAGTAGGTCTCTTACCCCACCATGCTTCATAAGGTGTTCTTCCATCCAAAGCTTTACAAGGTAACCTACTCACAAGGTATGTTGCAGTGTTGATAGCTTTTGCCCATAAGTAATTTGGACAATTCTTTTCTTTCATCATTGCTCTTGCAAATTCTACAAGAGTTCTATTTCTTCGTTCTACAACTCCATTTTGTTGAGGGGAGTACTTGCAAGTTACTTCTCTTTTTATACCTGCATTCCACAAATAATCATCAAACTCTTTAGAGAAATACTCTCCCCCTCCATTTGATCTCAACCTCTTGAGCTTTTGTCCTGTAATCCTTTCTGCATAAGCATGATAATGCTTGAATGTCTTGAACACTTCTGATTTGTCCTTGATTACATATAAAGTAATCCATCTGGTTGCATCATCAACAAACAACACATAATATCTGGATCCATTTATGCTATAGTCCCTTGAAGGACCCCACACATCTATATGAACCAATTCAAGCATATTTGAATACTTGTACCCTGATTTATTGTATGAACTTTTGTGTGCTTTACCTAATTGACAAGCTTCTTCACACTTGTACACCATGTGTTGCCCTTCAACATTTGGCAAACCAAGCACCACATCATTCTTTGACATTTCCTTTATGGCTCTCTCATTGAAATGACCTAGCCTTTTATGACATAGGTCTAACTCAGACATCTTTTGACTTCCATAAGTAAATAAAGCATGTCCCACATTACCTTGGACTTTGAGAGTAAACAACCTTCCTTCCTTTCTACCTGCAATGGTATTTCTATATCCCTGATTTGGATCTTGCACATAAAAACCATCATTTGTGAATCTGACTTCATATCCCTTCTCCACAATTTGCCCTACACTTATCAAGTTTTTAGGAATAGTAGGAACTTAAAGTACATTGGTCAAGAGTGTACTTCCACTCTTTGTCTTCACTGATCCAATGCTCTCCACTTTATGCTTGGTTTTATCACCTGTTTGAACTGTATGTCCATTCACCTTTGCTTCCATATCAGTCATCAATGATATATTTCCACTCAGATGATTGCTACATCTTGAGTCAATATAGAACACCCTTTGATCTTCTCTTGCTGCTTCATGAGTTGCATTCAAGATAAGAGTCATGTCATCCTTCTGATATGATGCATATTATAATAATTATTGTTGTAGGACTGGGATTGAAAACTTCTTCTACCTCCTCTAGCATATGATGTCCTACCACCTCTTCCTCTGAAGTTGCCTCTTTGATTTCTTCCTCATCTACCTCTTTGATTGATACTCTGGTTATTACTTCCACCATTTTGATTGTTATACCAACAATCATTTGCCAAATGATTGGTTCTACCACAAACCCAACAAGCTTTAGTATTGTCTTTGTTATTACCTCCTCTTCCTTTACCTCTGAAGTTCATCTTTCCTTTTGTAAACTTAGCTTGACTTGAAGTTCCTTCATCATCAGTTGACTACTTCCCTTTGCCATTCTTTTTCTTGTCCTTGGAGTACATAGCTTGACTTACACTCCTATCATTGTCTCCCTTAATGTACTCCTCAAAAGTTAGCATGTGTCCTAGCAATTGATTAAGATAAGGAGTAAAGTGATCTAATGACAATTCTATGGACAATATGAAAGGCTTCCACTTCTCATCTGCCCATAATGAGGACTTCCTTGACTTGGTTGTGTTTTGGAAATGCTCTTCCAAAGCATTCCATACATCTGTTGCACTTTCCAATCCTCTAATGTGAGGTAAAAGATAATCATTTACAGCCATGTAAATGATGCTCCTAGCTTGAGCATCCTTTCCTCATCCAATTCTTCAAACCTGCAAGTTCCTCCCTAGTTGGAACACTAGGATCTTCAAACTCAGGCTTTTCTTCTTCTCCTTTAATTAATGCCATCAAATCTTTGCTCATGAGGTGTGCCTCCATCCTCATGGACCAAGCTGGATAGTTCTCCCTATCTAGCTTATCAATCTACAAGCTTTCTCCCATCTTTGATCTTCTGTGTCTACAATTACTTTGATTTATGATAATAGAGTGTACCTTTGATATGAAGCTTTAATCCTTCTTGATCCTTTGAACTCGTACTTTATACTTCTTGAGGTTGTCTGCAAGAATTTGACCTTGTCCACCTTCAATTAGAAGGAACTTCAATATCTGCAACAGTCGTGACTTCCAATGCCTTTAATTCACTTGTATTGCACCTTCAGCTCTGATACTACTGCTGGAGACCTCTAAATCTCCAAAGGTTTGATCTATACTGATTTAATATCACCTCTATATTAGTTATGGACCAAACTTTACACAAATGTTATCTTCATTTACCAAAATTTTCAACTATCACTTCTCTGAGTGAAAATCTTCATTCTTCAATAGTCTGCTTCATTGATTGACTTCATTACCTACATATATCTTCAGATTTCTTCAAACCAATGATGCACATATCTCCACACTACCTTTGTGCAATCATATCAACCATTACTCCTTCAAAAGAATCATTAAAACTTTAATTTGATCCTTAAGATCAAAAGTATGTCAAAAACTGTCTTCCTGAACAAGCGACTTTGACATAGGTAACTTCTAAGGTTGATTTCCCACATCACAGATCCTGTTTTGCTAAATGCTTTTAGCCATAGATTCCTTACCTTCTAACTTAGATTTTGAATGCTCATTCATCAAAAACTTTACATTGTGCACTGAGATCTAAGCAAAACATTGACACGAAAAAATGCGCGACTCTGAGAGGTTTATCTGTAGACTTCACATACACATGTTCCTATTGATCATACTCATAGCATGAAAGAAATTAGACCATGAAACTTTGAACATAGCTTCTAGATTATATGTATACAAAAGGATTTCGGATCCACATGACCTAACTGAGAGAAATCTACGAAATACTCGTCGCTATTTTCTGAAGATAACTCTCTACACATCTATCAAAATGACACTTGTCTTCTAATGACTCTCTCTCATGTATTTCTTTACATCATTGACTTATATACATATGATTCAAGACTTATCCCGCATCTATTACATTTCTCCTTATCATCCTAAGGATAACCTATATTCATAATACAAGAATTTCCACCTGTAATGTACATATGTATACAAGCTGTCATTTTGAAATCTCTTCACTTTCTCAAATGATTTCTTGAACTTCAACCTAATCATTGAATTGCTTCAAGCTCTTTGTAATCATCAATTTGTGATTGCTTTGTTCCAACAACTACATCACCACAAAAGTGATCATTGACTCAAGAGTATGTGTATCAATGGCTACCAAGTCCTTGTGGGTGAAATTGGAAAAGTCAATATTAAGGTGGATGTGAATGAAGTTACAACTAGTGGATTGTCACATGGACAAACCTTTAGGACTACTAGAGAGGGTAACACTAAGAACATATGGTGTAGATTTTTAGCACACTAACCATTTGTGACTTTGGAAAGGAAAGTAATTATGTGCTATTGTTAGGAAGATCTTTCCTATGCCAACTACAAGTGGTGTAAGATTTGAGGGAAAACATAGTATGCCGGTAACATCAAGGAAATACAACATCAATAGAGTTGATATTGAACTCATATAGAGATATACCACCACTCTAACTAAAGGCTATACATTAAAGTATGGATGATGTAGCAGAATGTGAGTCCTCTAGTGAGTTTGACATAGAGAAACAATATTGGAAACATGAGGACACTCACTTATGGATGTACTGATTCATCCACATGCAAGAAGCCAAGAGAGAAAAGAATGAAACTCTTACATGGGAGGAGTGAAAATTTAATAACCTAGTGAAGATCTTTCCTACATGCCCATGAGATTTCTGAAAGAGTATTTGGGGCCATATGATTGCACTTAGATCCTTGCGACCTTGGATGTGGTAATCAATGAGTAGGTGCTCATTCCATCTCGTGATGAAGAAGGATACACTTTGCACTCTCTGTAGACTTTGCACTTATCTACACACTCTATGTCTAAGTGTGTGTATATCTGTGTGTCTAGATCTCCCTTTTTACTTAGTGTATGTTTTTCATATACTCTTGTTTGTCACCACCTTTGTGTACTCCAGTTCACTTGAATTGACTTGCATTCACATGTGTATCTTAGTGGGTCTTAGTGTTTCTAAGCCTTGGTTGTGTAGCCCACCATTAAAATCCTTGGTGCACATGCTTCCCCAAGCCTTCGTACTTTGTATGATGTCTTTCTCTTTCTTTGGTCTAAAATCCTTTCACCAAGGTCTTGAAAAAATTAAACAAAAAGAAAAAGAGAAGAAAAGTTCCCACTCATGAGGGGGAGAGATAGAGAGGTGTTTTTTGCATGTATGTGTTTGTGAGACTGAGAGCTTGGTTGCTGATAGATCAATCTTCCCGAGTTCAACACTGACAACAACATAGTTATTATATGTGCCCAGCTAGTTAGTTGTAAACGACTTATCGGATTCGGCTTTTCCTATGTTATCAATAGGCCCATTCCAAAGGTCGGTAATGGTGCATGTGCTCCTTGGGACTTCTTTACTTTTGTCTCATTTTGTGGGTGATTATTTTTTTTGGGGGTGTGAGTGAGGCTGCATTTTAGACGGCCTCATTTTTGCTTATATGTACATGGCGAGTATAGGAGTTCTCAATTGTAGATGCACGAGTATACATGTTTTTGTTGATTTACTTTTTGTATGATTTTCTTGGATTCACTTTTTGATGAGTTTGTAGGTGACAGGAATGGGACAATGAAGGAGGACTTTGCCAAGGTCAAGGTATACAAATTCTGGTTCATTGATAACATGAGTGTTGATTGATTATAGGTTTATAGGGCTTTCTTTGAGAACTGGTTCATGTTCATACTATTGATATCTTTTCAAACTCATTAGTTTGGTTTATTGCATTTATGTTTTGGATTGGAGGAAAGCACATGGATGATATGGTTTTTGTTTGAGGTTTTTTCTCAAGAGAGAAGGAGTCGAGGAAGGAATTGTGTATGAGCAGGTGGGAAGGCATGTTGTAGCATTGATGCACTTATGCAGGGAAAGTTCATGTATTTTTGGAAAAATGGATATGGTACTGATGGGGCGGTTGGACATGCTATCATCAGTTGCATACTGTTGGTGTTTAGAAGATGCTGGTAGTGTTTTCATTTTGATGGTAGACCAAGATGTGGTATCTAGGTGCTCATTGACTCTAGGATGGTGTTGAACTGGATGAATGCACTTTTGTTTCCATTATCTATGCCTATCATTCTTTAACAACTATAAAACAAGGTTTTTTTGTGATA
Organism: Ceratopteris richardii; assembly: GCA_020310875.1. Taxonomy (NCBI): domain Eukaryota; kingdom Viridiplantae; phylum Streptophyta; class Polypodiopsida; order Polypodiales; family Pteridaceae; genus Ceratopteris; species Ceratopteris richardii. Next base: position 134,653,178 of record CM035406.1, read on the forward strand.
TCATTACATTAGTCATGTGGTTGTGGATCTGATCTTTATGTAGAAAGTATTTGGTATGATTTGTATTCCATACGTGGTGGTGCTGATGGTGCTTGTGAAGTTTTCGACATAATGATGGAAAGGGAGGTTGTTTTTTGGTTAACCATATTGTCTCCAGGTGTGAAGTAGGGAGATCATAAGAAAGTTCTCTCTATGTTCAGATGATGCAAATGGGAGGAGAAGGGTATCTAGCTGGTGGTTGTGTTTTTGACATCAAATGGATTTAACATATCTGATGAGTAACAGATACAAAGGGCATGACAACTGAGGGAGAGGATCGATGCGGCATGTAAGGTATGATCAGGATCTGGTGGAATGATGGTGCTAATCATATGGCATATAGGTCATAGGGATCAGCTGAACCATGATGAGTATGTAGGAGCTAAAAGCTTGGGATGTGCGTATGGAGTACTGGTTAGATTCCCTCATCAAAGAAAACTTCACAAGCAAGGAAAGGGGAGTATGTTAGCTCCAATTGCTATAGATTTTTGGTATACTAACGAGTGGTTCTCTCACAATATGTGTGTTTGGTTTAGGAGCATCGCATAGGTAAACAATTGTTTAGCAATGCTATGGCGAGGGTTGTAACAGTTTGGTTGACAGGTGAAGTGATATCGAGTGCTATGAGTGTGGCATACACACCCACGGTGATATTGCTCTTGAGGCATTCCAAAGGATGATGTGGAAACCTTCATGGCACCTTCGGAGTTTTTGATAGTATTAGGACACACGATGTTCTACCTTGGGGTTCTATTATATCTGGATACCCACAAAATGGATTTGGTCCTGATGCATTGCTACTATTTGAGAGAATGAAAAATGGCATGCACTCATGTGAGGGATTTGAGAGTTGCCCATGCCCCATCAGTAGACTTCTTAGTTTATATTGAGGTTGTGGGATAGTTGTTTTTTGCTGTTGTTTTTTCCTTAAGCATGCAGGTACACGGAATTCATGAAGGGGGGGATGCCCCATGAAGACACACACTTGGGGGCCATGGCTAAAGAAGCGACTTCCTAGATCTGATGGACTTGACGGAGCCTTGCTAAGTACATTTGTGAGAGAAAATTTAGAGGTGTGCAAATCTAAAAGTGGATCCCATATGATCCACAATGTGATCTGATGATAGACCCTCTCTATGACACTTTTTATATGTTATCTTCTTGTAGTGACTATCTTAGTCTGTGCAAAAAGAAATTTATGCTGAGCTTTGTATGGATCAATGTCTAATGTTGTTAGTTCTCTTCCCCTTTGCCAAGGTGCTTGTTCATCTTCTATCTTCTTCGAATGTTGATATCTAATTTGGTGTTGCATCGATTGATAAGTTATGTTGCTTGGGAGATGCCATTTTGGCAACAGCAAATAGATACCAACATGTGCTTTGCAAGAACTCGAAATTGATATATCTTCTATAGCCTTGCCCTGAAGGGGATTCAAAGACATGGATGTATGTAAAGTCTCACTGGATGCAAGGTATGCAAATGAGTCCATGTGCTCAGTAAGGAGTTGTTCAACATCAGTTGCAATGAGGCTTTCTTAGGCAGTGAACCATCTTGCTTCGTCCTTAAAAATTTACTCCTTTTATGAGTTGATTCTGAGTTTCAAAATCTAAACATGAGAGATGTGTCCTTGATTAGTTCTAGCAAAAGGAAGGATGGAGTTACTGAAACAAGTGAGCAATGTCCCTATGCACATGAGAGACTCAGTTTTCAATATTCATACCATGTAGGGCTCTAGAACTGCAGAGTCATTCATGCAACTATGGAACTGTGGGTTTCCTCTTGCATCTGGTGGTGCCTCTTTACTTAGTCACACCATCAACATCAAGTGAATTTTTTTTGATACACAAAGCTTGCAACCATTTGAGATCTTGGGTTAAAGCTAATTGCTAATTCAAATTTCGATACTGCTAACAATGGAGTGAGGAAACTTTACATCAACAAATTCGGGCACCAAGTTAAAAAAGGAGTGAGAAGGACAAGTGTGAGAGGAGAGGGGAAGAGAATGAGAGAGGGAGAAAGTGAGTGGGAGTGTGAAAAAGGAATTGAGAAAGAGTGGGAAGGTGCATGTGCAACTGTGAAAGAGTGTGAGTGTGAGTATGTGAGAGTGGAAGGAGGAAATGAGTGTATGAGTATGAAGATACTGTGTAAGAGAGTGAATGTGTATATGCATGTGAGTATGTGTGTAAGATTGTGCATGTGAGTGCATGTGTGAGTGTATGGGTGTGTAAGGGAGTCCAAGTGTGAAAGAGAGAGAGAGGCATTGGTGGTTGAGTGAAGGTGTGTGTGTGTGTTCAATTGAGCAAGTGACAAGGTTCGTATGTGTTGGTGTAAGTCTGCATGTTTGAGTGAGTACATTCAATTATTTGATGGTGTGATCGGTTGCATTTAAGCATCAACTATTCTAAGTGTGTGCACATCTAAGGATGTCATTATGTGAAGAGTGTGCGGTTGTGAACAAGGGTGTTGGTGAAGTTGTGAATGGATAGGTGTGCAGTTGCATGAGTGTGGAAATTTTTGGAGTGCGTGGGTTGTGGTAGGAAGTGGAGCTGAAACTTGAAGGCGAGTTGATGATGTGCGAGTAAGAGACTTGTGAGAGTTAGCAAGAGTCTTGTAAGGAAGTGAGAGTGAAGAAGAGAAAGGGAATTAGATCGAGAAAGCGGGTGTAATTGCACATGTTCACGAGCTCGAGGTGAGTAAAGTTTTCTTGAAAATAGAACTCTAAGCAATTTATTTGTAATAAAACACCTTCTCTACGGCTTCACAAAAGCCCATCACCCCCCCGTGTGAGTCTCCATAGTGCATCCATTTATAGATTTTCATTACGTCCAAAGATAGAAGTTACAATGAGGGCACACTCTTCAAAAAATGGGTGTGTGAGTAAAACGTTTCTCACTTATTGTGAGCCTTAGCTTTTATTTAGAAAATTTGTGATCTATAGTGATCAATATCTTCAAGCAGTATTTTTATAACTTTCTAATCAATCCTCTAAGTGGATCATTTTATTTACAAAATATATGGAAAATATAATCTCCTATTTATGACCAAATGCATCCAAATAAATCAATTCCCATCCATGCCCTCATGAACCTTCACCTGCTAAATCAAAGCACAAATCACAATAACCATAATTAAATAAACTCAAATAGTTTATTTAATTATGGTTATTGTGATAATTATTCCATAAGCGATAACATTGTAGCAACTCTTGCATGAGCCATTTCTGCGATTGGTACTCTTATTCATGAATGCAAAGGCATAATTGATCATCATAGTCTGTTTAAAGATTTCATTCCCTATTATGAAGTAATCCTTGATTTGTTTTTCTAGAACCCTTTTCCTAGTGGCACTTGCTCCAAATGGATATGTCTTAGTCTTTAAGAAGTCAACTATAGGCTTACTCAAATCTTGGGCCATTGTGGTGATTTATGCAAGAATATAAAGAGATGAGACATGAGCTTCAAGTAAACTAAAGAGGACTATATTAGCTTTCTATCAAACAAAAGATTACAAAAATGGGTATCATATGTTCATAAGAAACTTTGCTCAGCACTGAAAGCTAACCAACTCCTATGGGGAGAAATCAGAGTGTGAGCTATGGCTACATAAAGTGTGAAGAAAACTCTAAAGCAAGTAGGGGGCTTGCTTAGCAAGGGGTATAATAGCTTATTTAAATCCTAAAAGTAATAATACACATAGTATGATCTTAATGGGAAGTACAAAGTGTGTTTTCATCACATTGAAAAGATTCCATAAATGGTAGGAAGATGTTTTCCTAGAATATAGGCTTTATCACACCTAAGCACGATAGCTGATTGATTTTATACTTATGAGGGGGATTGAAATTAAAATTTGAATAGAAATACTCATGTTTGGCTCCTTCCTTCTCATGCTACATGTGTCATCAATTTAGAAGTTTCATATGCTCCTAACATTAGAGCTTGATTTTCAACACTTCACTCAAGCGTCAACCTTCAAATCTGCATCCTAGCTCCATCATTCCAATGCCTCTTTTAAACTTTCTCACTTTGTTTGAGTGCAATGCTTTAGTGAACATGTAGATGAATATAAATTATCCTTGATACTTATGTGTTGAACTTGTACCTCCTTAGCCAAAATGTTTTCTCTGATGTAGTGGTAATGTACCTCTATATGTTTGCTCCTAGCATAGAACATAGGGCTGGAAAATAGGTATACACTAATCATGTTGTTGCACACAATCGGAAATTGCTTGACCTGCAAATTTAACTCAATCATAAGATTCTTGGGCCACATCGGCTCACATGTGACATGTGCTAATGCTTTGCATTCAGCTTTCATAGAAGATAGGGTAACTATAGGTTGCTTCTTTTCCATCTATGAAATGACCTTCTTTCCTAGCATCACTGCACATTCACTTCTACTCCTATCTTCTTTGGATCTAGACCAATCCACATCTATATATGCCTTTATCTAAAATTATTTTTAAAATGGGTTGAAAATACCTTCATTTAGAGTACCCTTAAGATATCTTACTACTCTTTTAGCTACAAGTGTAAATTGTGATAGCACATCAACCGTGTATTCCATGTCAGGCCTTATGATAGTGGCATGATTCAAAGAACCCACTATTAACCTATATGAGCATGCATCTTGAAATCCATTACCTTCCATTGAATTCAATGTCATATTGAATTCTGTTGGATTGCTCAATGGTTTGCAACCTATACATTCATGCTTCTTCAACACATTCAAGATGTATTTCTTGTGCATGATCCAGATACCATTGTCTTTATATATGACTTGAATGCCTAAAAAATATCTTAGATCTCCAAAGTCTAAGATCTTGATCTCATTCCAAAACCTTTCCTTGATGTCCTTGATGCCTTCTTCATGATCACTTGTAATAATCATGTCATCTACATACACACATAAGTAGAGAGATGCTTCTTCTTCTCTTTCGTAGAATAATCATGGATAAGCTTTGCTTTGTTTGTATCCAAAACTAGATCTCCACTTAGAAAAGGATTCATCACATTAAGTTGATAAATCTTCCAATCCTTGCAAGCTACAATCGCAATGCTTTTTCTAGTTATAGACATCTTCGAAAAAGAGCTAAAGCTATCCCATCGTCTACTCCATATGCCTGAGCAAAGCCTTTAGCTACAAACCTTGCTTTGTACCTACCAATACTACCATTTTATTTCTTCTTTAACTTATACACCCACTTATTTCCAATGGCCTTCTTTTATTCCTTGGCACTAATGTCCAAGTATGATTATCCTCAAAACTTTTGATCTCCTCTTACATAGCCTCTTTCCATTCCCTGAATAAATTTGGTTCTTGAAAGCATGTGCCAGCCTCTTCAAAAAATTAAGCTCTCCTTTGTTGGTACTCAAACATCCATATGAACTAGGTCAAGTGGATGATAACTCACATACTTACTCTTATTGAAAGGTAACCTAGTTTGCTTACCCAATTAGCAAGCTTCACACAAGTTCTTGAGGTTCTAACATACTTACTCTTATTGAAAGGTAACCTAGTTTGCTTACCCAATTAGCAAGCTTCACACAAGTTCTTGAGATTCTAATTATAAAGATTTGGTAATCCAAGAACCAACATCTTCTTTTGTGTATCCCTTAATCTCTAAGTATTGATATGTCCATACCTTTTGTGTCAAAGATCCAATTGTGCTACATTTCTACTTTGATATGTGAACTAGGTAGTGTGATCGAAGTTTGGCCTCACTTCCAATGTGAATAGCCTTTCTTTTTGGTGCATCAAGCAAGCCTAAGTGCTTAGCTTAATGCACATTGGACTTCTCACAATTTATGAAGAAGAAATAAACATTCATTTGTAGCATATACTTGGAGAATTCAATGGGATAGAGTCTTTATCTTATCTCAATAAAGGTAAAGAGGAAGATGGAGATAAGCTCGTGAGTTAATGGGAGCCAATATCCACAATTAAGTTTCAAATTCAAATCATCTCCTAAGAATGGGGATTATTTTTAATTGGAATCTCCAACCAATGTGAAGGTCAAGAAAAAGTGTATATATACATCATCACTTGAGTTGGAGGTAATCAGAGTGATTAAAGCTTATCATTACACTTGTATTAACTTGATCTGAGAGAAGTCCTCCACATGAACAAAATACTAAGAACTTTCTCCCAAAACTAGAAAGTTTGTAGAGTGATCTTGAACTCAAAACTTATTTGTTTTGACACAAAAGTTTGAGATTTATGCTCCAAAGGACTTAGGTGGTTTAAGTGCATATTTTGGAGCTTAGGGATTTTACTTTAAAAATTTATAAGGACATGACTTCAACATATGAATGCCAAGATAATCTCATCTCTACACTAAACCCATGACCTCTTGAGAGTGGTATCAAAGCAAAGATAAAGAGGAGACATTATGGGTGATGGGTTTCCCTCATCTATTGACAAGCTCAATCAAAGAAATTACTCAGCATGATGTATGAGAATAGAGGCTTATCGACAAGGAAGGAATTTGTATGGATACATCTTACGGGATGAGATGATGTCAATACTCAGAAGCAAGAACAAACCAACTCGAGAGAAGTAGGAAAGGTCGAGTGCATGGTGCTCAAAGGATGCTCTAGCAAGGTCATAAATTCTCAACTCTATCTCTGAGTGTTTACTCCCTCATATTTGAAAATGTAAGACTTCTCAAGTGACATGGAATGCTTTGGAAGCATTCTTTTCCTCAAGCATCAAAGCCAAGAACATTCAACTGTTGATGGAGTTCACAATACTCAAGAAGATGCCCAAGCAAAGTGTGATTGATTTCATCACCAAGAAGAAGGATATTGCAGACAAAATTGGGATCATTGGAAAGATTATTGATGAAGAAAAAATTTTGAGACAAGTCATTAGTGGGATCAAAGCTGATGAAAAATGGGAAGCCTTCACCAGAGTGATGGATCTCTACATGGATATGCAAATGCCTAACTTCAACACACTCATGGGGTAACTTTCATACATGAAGCCAAGCTCATGAAGAATGATGAGAACAAAAAAGGTAACCAATCGTCTCCCCTCATATAGATATGAGTAAAGGCAAGGAAAATATAGGAAAAGGTAAAAAATCAATGATGGAAGTAGCTCTCAAGTCAATTCTGATGGGAGAGGTAGAGGCTAAACAGGGAGAGGTAGAGGCTAAACAGGAAGAGGCAGAGGAGGTAGAAAAGGTTGGGGGAGATCTCAAAGCTCATAACCTTGTGCCATATATGGCCTATCAAATCATATCATAGAGAATTTTTTTCAGAATTGAACGAATTAGAGAGGATGAGGATATAATAGAGGAGGCTATGGAAATTAAAGAGGAAAATTCAATAACTCTTATGGGTACAACAATAATTCTTACAACAAGAGCTACCAAGGAGGATACAAAGGAAGAAGAGACTAAAACAACTTCATAGATGATCAAACTCAAGAGGATTCACTTCTAGTAATGAATATGATAATGAAGTAAGGTAAGTCTAATGAGCATGTGTTCTACATAGAATTTGGATGATCACATCATGTGGCAGGTAATGTAGCTCTCCTCTCATACTTGGAAGATCCAAAGAACAAACATGAAGTCCAAACAGGAGATGACACAAGACATCCAGTTGAGAAGATAGGAAATGTGAACACATCTAATGGTAATATGAAGCTACTAAATAGAATTCTCTATGTGCCAAAAATTACAAAGAATCTTATAAGTGTAGGTAATATTATTGAGAAAGGTTTGTAGATGAGCTCTACCAAACATGGAGCCTATGTTGACGATCCATATCAAGGTTTGAAAAAGATAGAAAAGGGTAAGAAGAAAGGTAGGTTGTCACTTTTGAACTCGAAGACACCAAGAATATTGACTTGTTCAATCATGGCACTCAAACCCTATCAAAACGAGAGGTTTGGCAAAAAAGGCTATCTCACACTAGAGAAAGAACCCTCAAATAAATCAATAGAGATCGGATTGTGCTTGGACTACCCATTATCTCAAATCAACACGTAATATAAAAGTGCAATGCATGTTAATTTGGCAAGTCACACATGCAACCATTCACCAAGAAGGGTATATACATGGAGATCTTTTAGAGCTTGTCCACACAAATGTTTGGGAACCAAGCAAAGAATCTTCAATCTTAGAATCATGGCATTATGTGTCATTCACAAATGATCATAGCAGATGGACTATCTTATATTTTATGAAGCATAAAAATGAAGTGTTTCCATGTGTAAAGAAATATTTAGCTATTGTGGAGAATCAAACAAGTAAAACCCTAAAAAGGCTAAGTTCATATGGAGGGGGAGAATATATCTCCCATGAATTTGATTCCTATCTCCAAGAAAGAGGAGTCAAATAGGAAATGACTATAGTTACACGCTTGAGTACAATGGAGTGGCACAGAGAAGGAATAGGACCATTGTGGAGGCTTCAAGATCCATGGTCAATGAGAAGAAGATACCTAAGTACCTGTGGGTAGAGGTAGTATCTACTACCACTTATTTGATCAATAGGCTACCATCAAAGGATCTAGATGGTATGAGTCCATATGAAGCATGGAATGGAACAAGACCTAGTTTCGACCATTGCATATGCACACATACCTTCACAAATAAGAGGTGAATTGGACCTAAGGAAGATAAGTGTGTGCTTATAGGCTATGAACTTAATAAAAAAGGTTATAGGCTATATTATTACAACAATATAGGATTTATAGTAAGTTGTGGTGTTGTGTTTCATGAGAACAATCATGGTTTGAAGATCATTGCACAAAGTTCAAGCTACCATATGATCTAGAGGAAGACTTTCCAATTCTGTCTAGCAAGAATGCACATAGAATTGAAGCATCAAGTGACTCTGAAGATGATTAGAAGAATCCAAGGAAAGATACCAACTCATGGATCCAAAGTCAAAGCTAAAGTGCAGGAGTTGAGTGATATAGTAGAATCCTCTCAACAAACCATCTAAAGGTCAACTAGAGAGAAGAAGAAGAAGCTAGAGAGGTATGGCTATGATATATCATGGGTCACTAAACACCCTATCTATTTAGCACATGATTCAAAATTTGAGAAGCCCTCATCTTATGAGGAGGCAAAGAAGAAACTAGAGGGGATGAATGCCATGTAGGAAGAGATTAACGTCTTGCAAGAAAATCATACTCTAGAGTTGGTACCCAAGGCCTCATCTATGAATATCATTGAATCTTGGTGGATATATAAATAAAAGAAGAACTCTGATGGACCTATCAATAGGTATAAAGAAAGAGATGTGGCCAAGGGCTATGCAGAGACACAAGGGGTTTGAATATGAAGAGACTTTTTCACATATGGCAAAGATCCCAACAATAAGAGTACTTATGAGAATTTTAGCTTCTAAGGATTGGAAGATTTACCAAATGGATGTGAAGAATGCATTTCTAAATGGATGGATATCTGAAGAGGTATATATGGCTCAACCTCATGGGTTTGAAGATTCATAATTTCATCAACATGTTTGCAGGTTAAGGTTGTATATGGCTTGAAGCAAGTTCGAAGGGCTTCAAATGATGGGTTTGTCACCTATTTGCAGGACAAAGGACTCATGGTTAGCAAAGTATATCCTTCACTCTTCATTAAGAAGAATCAATTGAAATTCATATAGCCATGTGTATATGTTGATTATATACTAATCATAGGTAACGATGTTGAAGGCATTAGGAGGATCAAGCTTCAAATAAAGGAAGAATTCAAGATCAATGGCCTAGGGAAGCTCACATACTTCCTAGGGTTATCTCACCATCAATGAAGATGGTGGTGGCAGAAGAGAGACCAACACCCAAATCAACCATAAGGCATCTGAGCCACACACACTAAATAGTGATTGTGAAAGCCTCCCTATACTCAAACTCACAACTAGAAATGGCCATAGTATTAAGAGAAAACCTTTTATTGATGGAAGGATGTGCTCAAGAAAATGCTCACTGTTCTTAACCTCCTATGAATTAAACATAATCATTTCTCAAATCTTCTAATACAAAGATGAATGAGCTAAGCCAAGTTATAGAGTAAATTTATAATGCATAGAATGAGAAAATATACATAAGAAATCATAGGTGTGATCTCGACATTTCAAGAACGAGATAATACATAGACATGGTGGTAAAGAATGACTCATATCTCTGCACACAAAGCTTCAATGATCAAATCTTTGCAACAAGTTTGCAAGGATGTAACCATCATGATCCATGCATTTTTTTTTAGCTTGAGACTATATATCACATCGAATAGCTCTAAAAAGAAAGGAAACATGAACAATTGACAACCAATAGTACACAATAGCCCAAAAATGTTGATGAAACTTCAATACTGATATGTAAACTACAATGCTTGGAGTGTTGGAGGACTTCTACAACTATGAGGAATGATCAATAAACACTCTTTTAGTGCATGAGAACTTAGTCTATTTTTTGTACCTTCTTCAAAAGAGTTTATATAATCACTTTTCCTTCAATCTAGATGGTTGGTGGTAAATGACTTTACCAAAAATTACCAATCATCTTTCAAACCATTCATTTGGATTCTGAATTCAAATAGAATTCATGGATTTTGGATCCTTTTAATTTTAATTTGAGTCTCAAATTTAATATCTAAAATTGTTTGTACAATGAGTAAAAGAAATTCAAGGTTTCCTTGAAGCATACATGAACTAAGGATAAATGTGAGTACATACAAGTGATCCTCAATGCCCAAGTAATTGAGAGATATGTTCATGCCCTAAGGCTTGCCATATGTACCAAGAGTGTGCAAGCTCTTAGGATTGCCATATGTACCAAGAGTGTGGGGAATTGAACTCACAACCTCTCGATTAGGAGTGTGATGGGCTAACCACTTGCCCCAAAAACCACGGTTGAGGATTACTTCCTAATCCCTACTTTTAAGGCATGTTTCAACCATCTCCTAATAGGATTATGTGACATTCCTTCCCCCTTAGATTGAGCATCTTCCTCAATGCTCACTTGTGGATCCTTCTATCTAACTTGGGCCTTTTTCCATGTTTGAGCAGCTCCACTAGCCTCAAGTTCTAGTGCATGGACCTATTTTGGAGCTATCCAACCCTTCCTTGGTGCCCAAATGCCCATGCACCTTCCTTTTTGGCTAGTTTCATATTCCTCCACGGTCAAGCGCTTCCCAAGTGCCCACAATTGAGGCTTCTTACCTCTGTCTTGCCCATGTTCCTCAACTAGGCTCTCATACCAATGTTGGGAATTAAAGTGACAACCTCTTGGTTAGGAGTGTGATAAGCTAACCACTTGCCCCAAAATCCATGTTTGAGGTTTACTTCCTAATCCTCTCTCTTAAGGCATGGTTCAACCATCTCCTACTAGGATTATGTGACAAAGATCTCTCCCTCAATTCTAAGAAGCTTTATTCTTCATTCTTTGGAAATCTCCCAAAGTACAATCATTAATTTTTATTACGTGTGCACTAAGTTTGGAATTTACTTCCATAAGTGTACTTGCACGTTTTGTATTTTCCATATTGAACTTTGAATGCATATTTTTGATGTACTTTCTCTAAGAAAGATACATATTATGCTCTGCACATATGACTTCCAATCCAAGGAAGTATGTTAGATGCCCTAAATCACTTATTTTGAGTTCTTTTATTTGATGCTTGATTTTCCTTATGCCTTTGGCATCATTATCTATTAAAATAATATCGTATGCATATACATAGAGATATATGAATTCTCCATGTCCTATTTTGATGAACAAGGAAGGATTTTCCTTGCTCACCATAAAAAATGTGTCTTGTAGACAAGTGACCAATCCATCATTCCAAGCTTTTAAAGCTTTCTTTAGTCCATATAATGTTCTCTTCAATCTGCAAATATATTCAAGATATTGTGTGTCATCAAAACCATAAGCTTGAGCCATCTATAGGTTTTTTGAGATCCATACATTCAAGAAAGCATTTTTTACATCCATATAATATATTATTGGTAGCTCCAATACTCATGAATATTCTAATTATATGCATTTTGTTTTATAAGATAACAGGTGTCCCAATGCCTTGAGTCTGAGCATAAACTTTGACTACAAATCTAGCCTTCTAAGTATTTATTGTTCCATTAAAGTTCTTCTTTACCTTGTAAATCCACCTGGAGCAAATGAGCTTCATATTTGAGGTCCTGGGTACTAACCCAATTGTTGTCTTCTTGTAGAGCTTCTATCTTTTCTTCCATGGAATGCCCCCACTCTCACTTCTTCTAAGATTTCTCATAAGATGAGGGTTTTGCAGAATTTGTGTCTTGAGCCATATATATAGAATGCTTGGTGACGATTGAGGAGGTATATCCATACCTTTCTAGCTTCTTCTTTTCTTCTTGTAGACTTTCTGATTGTTTGCTGAGATTATCCTGCTCCATCTCTTAATTCATGCAATTTGACTTTACTTTGGAGTTCCATGATTGGATATCTCTCTTTGGTGTCTTTTGGTCACCCTTTGACTCCCTTAAGTATTAAAATGTATGTGAAGGTTTGTTTGATAGAGTTGAGAAGTTGCCTTCTAAGTCATATAATAAATTAACGTTTTTGCAATCATCTTCAAACCAAGATTTATTTTCATCAAGTACTACAAGTTTTACAATGAATCTTGTTAATCACACCATCTTGTTGACACTTACAGCCAGAAATAGGGATTAAAAAATGGGTTCTTAGGTGGTAGTCATACAGATAATCATTGTAGACTATATTATTTTCCACTACCACTCACCAATTACAGACAAATATATTAATAATGTACTTCAACTTTACACCATTAAGTTAACAATTCCGCAAACTCTATCACTACTTTAACTCAAACTTTCCAACATAACACTTATAATTTACTATGTATAGAATTGCTTATGGATAAACTTCACCACAATATTAACTTCACTTATTAACTTCACTTCTCACATAGAATCTCATTAACAAACCATTGATAAGTAACAAAACAGGAAAGGAAAAGAATGCACCAAATGTAAGGAATATGTCTCTTCAACAAAGTCTACAGGCCGACGAAGTCACCATGACTCATTGAATCTCGTATCTCTTGCCTAAAACAATCATTTCATTGATAGATTCATTTGAAAAGTTACAATGTTTAGGTAAAACACTTCACCAAAAATGAAAATAATTACAAAAGTAAGTATGGTTGCACCTCACTGCCTAACACTGGTATGCACAGTGGACTCAAACCCTAATTGAAGCAGTCCTCATTAGTAATACCCTCTAAACAACATCCGAGCTTCTTCAAAACTTTGTTTGATCTTATTCTATAGAGTTTTTAATAACTTTTTTACTACATCAGCATCCAGCAATTGAGCTTCAGAACTTGAACTACTTTCTTTGACATCCTAAGTAAGCAGATGTTGACTCTGTGCCTCCAAAAATGCTTCATGTAGATAGAAGTCATTTTGCACTGTCGCTTGACACTGAACTCTGTTTTGGTCCCACAGTTGCGTCCACTTGTTTCATTTTGATTGCTTGATTCTTTAGAAGTCCTGCATCTCTGTGTTTGAGTTGCTTGCCTCTCCGACGGGTTGAAAAATGATTGGCAATCATTTTTGATGGCTTCGCACTCTTTGTGCAGCATAATGGTTTGCCCTATCATAATGCACAATTCATTGTCTTGCTCGAACAGCTTAGCTTTGACACGCTCAAGCTCAACCTCCATGTGTTGAGTGGTGTTTTGTAGTACTTTGCAGGTCTGCTCCAAAACAAAAGCTTTCTCACTTAAGATTTTAGAGATTTTTAAATGAAATTAATGCATGAACCACTTTATATGGGATATAAGGGCATACAAAGCATTGTTTTTGCTTGCAAAGGTTTCTTACTTTGGCCAAATATGGAAAAAGGTATTGTTCATTATGTTTCCCAATCCATTTTATGTCACCATGTTTAACATGATCATGGTAAAGCATTTGGCTTGTTGATGCCATTACCTGTTCCCAATGAACCATGGGAACATATTTCTATGGATTTTATTACTAGTCCTCCTATGAATTCATCTCATAATGACATGATTTGGACAATTGTTGATAAGTTTAGTAAGCAGGGATATTTCATTCCCTCTAAAAAGACATTGTCTGCACCTCAAGCTGCTAAGTTATTTATTAGAAGTATTTTCTCACATCATAGTTTTTCAAATGTTATTTTTTCTAATCGTGATGTTTGTTTTTTTATCATTTTTGGGTTGTATTATTTCAAAATTTAGGTTCAAAAATGGATTTCAATTTTGTATTTCATCCTAAAAGTAATGGGCAAAGTGAAGCCATAAATAGTAGTATTATTGATTTATTGTGTTGTTATTCACTAGATAATCCAACTACTTAGGATGAGAAATTATTGTTAATTCAATTTGCTTATAATAACACAACACATACTAGTCGCACGCCTTTCGAAATTGCTTATGGTAAAAAGCCTTATGTTCCCATGTCACCCACTCAAACTGATATTCCTATGGAAAATGCTCAAGATCACACTCCCATACTTCACGAAGTTCATGAGAACATTAAGAAAAGTCAAGAAATTCACTCATAATGTTACTACAAGATGGCTAGCAAAAGAATTTAATGAAAATTATTTGGTATGGTTGTACATTATTAAACAACATTTAAAAAGCATTCTACAATATCTATTACTCAAAAGATCAATGAAAACGTTTCTAGATTAGATATGCCATCTAAGTGGACTAAACATAATTTTTTTTATATTAAATTATCAAAACCATTCAAAGGCATGCTACCACTCACTGCTATTTTGGATCATCCTCCTTTGTTTGAATAAGAATCTAAAATCTTAATTACTCAGAAAAGAATTGATCATGATATAACCACTACACATGCTTGTAAACAATATCATCGGTATTTAGAAAAATGTGAAAATCATTGTCTTGAGGAATCTTAGTGGATCTAGAAGACTTCATTTACTCCGCATTATGATCACTTAATTTCTAAATATTCTCAGTGATCACATTAAACCAATTTTCTTTCTAATCACACATTTCTATGCATGTGTTTTTACATGGAACAAGCTTATTATTTTTCAGTGATGGGACATGTGGATGATCATCCATGTCTATTTGCTTTCTTATCAACTAAGTTTAGTTGCTTTTACAATTGGGGAGCATGTTATCACTTATGAAATGTTAAAATAATGGAGTTTATTGCACTGATATTTTAATTTGATTTGTGCTTTGATTTAGAAGGTGAAGGTTTAGGAGGGCATGGATTGGCTTGGACTTATTCAGATGCATTTGGACATAAATAGAGAAATTATATTTTCCATATACTTTGAAAATAAAAGACCCACATAGAGGGTTGATTCTAGAAAGTTATAAAAGTAGTGGTTGAAGATAAAGATCACTATAGATCAAACCATTTGTAAATAAAATATAAGGATCACCATAAAAGTGATTAAATTTTCACTCACATGCCCACTTTTTTAATCACCTGCCCTCATTGTAACTTCTATCTTTGCACAAAATTAAAACCTGTAAATACATGTACTCTGAAACTTTCATGGAAATAGTGTGTGGGGAGATTGTACTAAAAATTATGTATTGTTTTGTCTATTACGCATCTCTATTCCTGTGTGTTTTTGTATTACCTCTCTATACACATGACTTCAAGATTCTTCTACACTCAATCAATAAGAGGATTTTGACTCCTATATCCATGATATTGTTGTTTCATGGAGAGAAATTCTATGGTATAAAGTCCAAGAGAAGAAATGGAAGACGTGACAGGTATCAAAAACCTCCCTTCAATGAGCTTGATGCAAGAGCATTCACCACTAGGGTGGATCTAGATGTCCAAACCTTTGGACTCGCCAATTAGGAAATGTTTGAATGTGAGAATCCTAGTCTCAATGCCCTACCCAAATATTTAGGAACACATGAAGAAACTTCAAAATGCAAAAATATGACACTTATTTGTTCAATGAGGAGTGATTCTAGGAGGAACCCTAGAAGATTTGAAGAAAGCAGGAGTAAAGTGCATTTTGAGTGCTCCGGAGCAGATCAAGCTAAAACATACTACAATGACATAAATAAACAAGCACATCTAGATCCCACAAAAAATGAAACTAGAAACAAAGGTCAAAAAAATAATCCAAGATAGAGTGTGTGACTCTAATCAAATACATGGGAAAATATTTGTATTCCAATCAACTTCAACTACATCACCACAAAAGTGATCACACAGTACACAGGGAGCACAAAGACAGACTTCTTAGGTCTTACAAATGTGGTCGAACTTACAATCTGTGACTAACCAGGCCACTATATGTTTTATTAAAGAACATATACAAGGAAGTGTCCGATGTCCATTTGACCTTTCACATGGACACTAACGGTAACATTTGACTCCTTAGCAAAGAGTGAATTTTCCCTTAACACTAGAAATACCTTTCTTAAGTGTTCCAAGTGCTCCTGGTCTGATGCATTATAGATCACAATGTCATCGAAGAATTCTACTTCAAAGTATCCTAGATAAGGCCATAATACACGATTCATGAGCTTCATGAAAGTGGCAGGAGCATTGGTGAGACCCAAAGGCATCACCAAAAACTCATAGTGCCTCTACCTAGTCGTGAATGCAGTTTTAGGGACATCCTCTGCCCTAATCCTAATCTGATGATATCGTGATCTAAGGTCAAGCTTGGTAAAATACCTAGCTTGATGTAATTGATCAAATAGGTCTTCCAATCTAGGCATTGGAAACCTATTTTTGATAGTTACCTTATTAAGTGCTCTATAATCTATACATAATCTCATAGAGCCATTTTTCTTCTTAACTAGGAGCATTGATGATGCCCAAGGTGAGTTACTAGGTCTAATGAAGCCTTTATCTAAGTAATCCTGTAACTTCCTCTCAACCTCCTTATGCTGAGAAACACTAAGCCTAGAAGGTGGCTTACAAATAGGGTTAGTGTTAGTAACTACCTCAATAGCATGGTCAATGTCCCCTCTCTCAGGTGATAGCCCTCTAGGTAATTCAATGGGAAAAACATCTCAAAACTCAAATATAAGATCTTTAAAACTTATAACCACACACTCTTGCAAGAAGGAATAATAGAAAGTCCTGCCCATATTTACATTCCTAGCATGAAAATATGCATCAGATGAACTGCCTATACAATGCTCAAAGTTCGAACTATACAATGAAAAGATCTCTTGTACATGTTGGAAATGACAAAGACTATACAACTCTAAAGATGAAATGAGAGGTGCACTAGGTACATCTCTCTTCTCCCTGTATATAAAATTTACTTCCATTTCTTTCAAACTCAAGTGTGTTGTTTTGATAGCTGCGTTTAAGTGTGTCTCCCAATCCCCATAGCCACTCTCTTCCTGACACAAGATCTATCCTCTCCATATTCATAATTTGGAAGTCCATATGATCTATATAATCTTGCATCCTGACTTCCAAATTAGATACCATAGTATCCCATATCCTCTTATCTTCTCCTTGTGTCATAGATACAATGTATTTATGTGCACTAAGCTGCTGGCGAATCTTTAACTTTTTTACCAGAGCATAGTTTATGAAGTTATGAGTGGCACAGTCATCTATCATGACTCGCACCCTAGTCCCGTATACACTACCAAGAAGTTTAACCAATTCATGTGGTCCAAACTATGGTGACTACAATGACTGAGTCAAACAACAGGTGTGCTCTATATCCTCGTGCATCACCTCTACTCCCTTGCAACAAGAGCTTCCATGAATAGGAAGTGTATGCACTATGTGGACCGCCTTTTTTCCCTTTTCAGGGCCCATACTACTCTCTGTTCCTGTCTTCTTTTCTTCCCCCTTCTTGAGTGGATAGTTCCATTGTGAATGACTAGGACACAAACACCTGAAGCACAGGTTCTCTCTTTTGGCCCTCTTAAACTGCTCTATAGGTAACCTAGGCCCTTGTGATCTCTATTTCTTAATGAATATTTTGTTTTTACCCAATGGCAACTTCTTCTTGAACTTAGTTGTACTAAGAGGTTTGAGGGGTGGTCCATCTCCATAGGAGTGTATTGAGGACGGTTATGGTCCTCATAAATCTGATCGCCTCCTCAAACGTCTTTGGTGCATTTCTTCTTACCTCTCTCTTGATGGCTTTATCTATGCCTCTAACAAACCCTCTAGTTTTCTGAAAGTCATCTAAGCCCTTAAGTTTCAAAATGATCCCCCTATAGTGCATTATGTAGACCATCAAAGGCCTAGCTCTCTAGGTGATCCTATCCCACTCATCCCATTTCCTCTCCTCCTCATTCTCAGGAAGAAACTCTTTTAGGAAAAGAGTTTCAAAATGAGCCCAATCTGTAGGGATAGAGTTTGCCTCCTTGAGACTCATCTACCACTTATAAGCAGACGGGACAAGTGAGAGACTCGCCTCTAGCACACGGTACTCAAGTGGGGTGCCCTTCAGTTGATGCAAATCATTCCACTTTTGTAAAAAGTGTAGATTGCATCCTTGTTTCTATCTCGGTCATCCCCCATAAAGGTAGGTGGCTTCAAGTCTCTCAGGAGGGGAGCTTCCCTAGAGCTCTCTACTTTGTGCTTACTAGGAAAAGAAGGATCTTTCCTAGTAATCTCTAGAGGAAGAGTAGGAGTTTCTCTTTCCTTCCTAGCTAGGAAAGAGGTAATATGTGTCTCCAATGAGATCATTTGAGACTTGAGTTGCTCAATGATAGATGTCATGCTACCTATGTCTCTCTCTAGCCTAAGGGTCTATTCTTTTGAGTCTGCAAATTCCTCATGAGTAACAAACTCATCTAAAAGTTCCTCATAGGTATATTCTTCTTGTTGAGGCTCTTTTCCCTCTAATTTTCCCTCTACTTCCTGCCCAAGTTCTACCTCTTCCATCCTAAGGTCAAGATCCTCTAGTTGTTCGTCAGATGGAGAAGTGTGTTCTACTATTTGTTTCCCTTTTGAATCCATGTTTCACTCCCGCCCATTTACTAACTAGAGTATGTGAAAAGAATGGAAGTAAACCTTAAATATGCAAGAAGAAGAGAAATATGACACTAGAGCACTTCCCTGGTACAAAACGAAGTTGCGGAAGCAAAATCCAGGTGATCTTTGAAGCGTGAAGGCATTGATCTTCAATCCTCACCAGATCTAAGTGAAAATTCAAAATGTCTGATTGGCTCGAGGAGGTTCGAATCACCAAAAACCAACAAGATCGACACCAAATTCATGTAGTAATAGCCCCAAATTGGCAAACTCAATCAAATTGAAGCACTTTTCAATTTTTCCAGTCCTCACCAGCCCAAAATAGGTAGTCCAGCACCTGTACTTCAAAGATATGAAGCTGTCTCTAGTGAAAAAAGTTGATTTAGATGCCAAATGATGAAAAACTAGGCCCGAGAGTGGTCGCCTAGCTTTTATTGAAGCACTATATAGGGATTTTGGTTGACCAAATCGTTTCCAAATCAATCACTATTTGTTGAAGAACAAAGCTTAGGAGTGCAGCTCTGTAACGTGACAAAGATTTTTGAAATCGGGTGTTGCACACCAAGCTATGGTTCAGAGAAGATGGGTATGTCAAGAATAGGATGTGGGAAGGAAAATATTCATGAAAGGGTGTCTTTGGAAGCTCATAGCTGAGAAAATGAAGCTTTTCAAGCTATTCCCATGACCCTTATCTCATGTCCACAACCATACTACATATGTGCATCATTTTTTCCTCAATATCTTAATCCGTGGCTCTATTTTTCTTCCCCCAAAGTTGAAAAAAAAAAACTCTAATTTGTTGAGATATCAAGCTCAACATGTGATGATCCAAGATGACTCGTATCACTTTTTCATTTCTCTGACATGTATAGTGGTCACGTCAGTATATGCCAGGGACACTTCATTGAGCTCGATTAGATTTATCTACTGAGAGTGATGGCACATTTGTTTCTTGCTAGCTCACTCATTTGCGGACATTAGGTTTTTCCTTATGTACTTGTCTTTATATATTGCAGTAGTTGTATTCTTGTTTTTAGGTCATTCTTGTACATTCCTTTTTTATGTAATAGAAGAAGAAGAAGAAGATCATTCTTCCTTGCCTCAATCTGTGTGTGTGCTTCTCTTTGAAAGTGAGAGTGTGTGTGTGAGCTCTCTTTCTTATCTCCTTCCTCGTGACAGAATTTACACCACTAATATACCTTCTCCTTTTATCTCCTCATGTTTCTCAAATTTGCAGAAGACTCATCATGGAAGACTTCTATCCTACATGTGTGTGTGCTGCATGGTTAGTGTGATATATAAGCAAGGGAGGAATCACATCTCATTCATCCTAGAGGGGGCCAAGAGGGAACAGAGAGCCCATGGCTACTCTCTGTGCCTTCTGATGCCTTCGCGTCAGCAGTAGTTCTCTGTTGACATCGTGTCGTTGTCTTCACTCTGTCTGTGGCTGACATCACTCGGCCTGTCTATTGTAGTCGCCTACCAATTGCCAGAACTCTGCCCTCCCTATGATTGCCCCCAATTTCGGACTCTCTCCTACACACATATCGAGGTAGACGATGGGATTTTCGTCGGCCCAATATTCGGAGTACACATGGAGCGTATCAGAGAAAGATATCCACCCAGCTACATGCTATTTCCTTCTTACCTCCCTCTCTCCAAATGTCCATCAAAGATAGCTATACATGGTTTCACACATGAGTGCCACTTGGCACTCATCTGTGTGCCCACCTCATAATAAATATAAGGGATGGTTCACCCCATTTCTCATGAATAATGAGTGATATCCCATGTGACATTGACCTATATAAGCATGCATCTTGAAATTCATTATTTTCCATTTAAGTCGATTTCATATTGAATTCCATTGGATTGCTCAATGGTTTGCAACCTATACATCCATGCTTCTTCAACACATTCAAGATGTAGTTCTTGTGTATGTGCTAGATACCATTGTCTTTATATATGACTTAAAATATCTTAAATCTCCAAGGTCTAAGATCTTGAACTCATTCCCAAGTCCTTCCTTGATGTCATTGATTCCTTCTTCATGATCACTTGTAATGATCATGTCATCTACATACACACATAAGTAGAGAGATGCTTCACCTTCTCTTTTGTAGAATAATCATGGATAAGCTTTGTTTTATTTGTATCCAAAACTGATTAAGTAGTCTACAAGCCTTTGATTCCATGCCCTGAGGGCTTGCTTGAAACCATAGAGTGCCTTCGTTAACATGCAAACATAATCTTCTCTGATTTTGTGTTCAAACCGTAATGCTTGGTCCATGTATCATTACCTTCTCTAGATCTCCATTTAGAAAAGGATTCATCACATCAAGTTGATAAATCTTCCAGTGCTTGCAAGCTACAATTGCAATGCTTTTTCTAATGATACTGTTGTAGAGAAAAGAGGCACAAAAGAGGAGGCCCAAATTTTTCAAATTAATGGGCATCCTTTTCTTCTTCAAAATCTTAGAAAATTCCCTCAAAGCTATGTAAATGCACTAGAGGAGTCCTCTAGATGCCTAATCCCAAATCATTGTAATATATTTCTTGTAACATAGTAGGAAATTAGAGATTAACCAATAAAGTGCCGGTCACTTGTGTGAAAGGACTATTTTTAGGGCACATGTATATAAGTCACTTTGAGACTCTTTGTAGGCACTTTTTGCCATTGTGAAGAGGGAGAGTTCCAAAATTTCAAATTTGCTTCTTTCTTGTAGATTTTCATCTTCTCTATGATCTTTCGTGTGTGTGTGAAGCTTGGAATGTGTGTGTCGGACTGTTCTCTACCCCTCCCCATCACTTTTGAGCTACTGTAGTGTGTGTGTGAGCAAGTAGGAGTTGTGAAGTGAGTGTGTGTATTTCTTGCCATTCACTGTTTTGGTCATAACTTGAAGAGCGGTTGTCAGATTCAAGTGAAGATACCTCCAATAGATGCGTCTCATCAACAGCTTTGAAAAAATCCCCTATTGGCCATATTCGGAGTTCGGAGCGGGGAGAAACATTCAAATTTGTAATTACTGTTGTAAGTGGTATCACGATAGACACTTTCAGAGATTAAGTGAGTTGTAGAGGTAGTTTAGTCTTTTCTCTTGCATTTTAGCTGAACCACTTCATTATCCATCATGTGCACACATGTCCTCATACACTTGGTTAGGTCTGTTCTTCGGATTGATAAATAAGCATGTGTCAATCCACCACTATACGCACTTGTGTGGCAAACGAGATTTAGTCTCTTTGACACAAGTCCCTAAGACTTCGTGACTTAGGTACACACGTTTTTGGCACCGTTGCCGGGGAACACGCCCAATCAAGGTGCCTTCGTGATGATTATAGCTATAGAGTGAAGAAATCGTACTTGTAGAAGTGAATTTGTTCAGTGGCAAGTAGTCAGACACTTCAGCACTTGTTACTTCACATCCCGGAGCTGTGTGTAATGAGTTTTTAGGTTTAGGGCCAATAGAGAGGGAGAGAAGAAAGAGTTAGGGTTAGGTCAAGAAGAGAATTGGAGTAGGAGTAAGTTGAAAAATACTAAGAAAATCCCAAAAAATTACCAAGTTAGTGTAGGATAGGCTTCAGTTATCAAAAACTATAAAAAACCAAAAAATTATAGCTCATTTGATAACTGCTTAGAAGTTGGTATTGCCTGTAGACAGCGATTGGTATCGCCGGTGTAGTATCGTGCAATACAAGCCTTCAAAGCATCCTAGTGAGCTCTAGAACTAAGCAACACACCACCAAGGTAAGCCACATCAAGACTTTAATATCAAAAACACTATAAAAATGCAGTAACACGTGATTAGAGGTGCATTCAGTATCGCAGGGTGGGACAAAGAGATTTAAGAGTTTTCTTGAGTGAGACAGAGGGTGAGGAGTGAGGAGGAGTGAGAGAGAAACCAAGGGGTGAAATATTTTTTGCATTTGGAGCTATTTTGGCTATAGTATCACGATCGGTTGAGTTTTGGTATCGCGATACCAAAATTCCCTAGTATCACAATAATCGCCGAAGTATCGTATCGCCACATACCACTTGAGGTATCATGATACCACTTGTGGTATCGTATCGTCAAGTTGGTATCGTGATCGTGATCTTCCAGTGGTATCATATCGCGGTCCACTTGGTATCATATCACCCCGATCACGGTATCGTATCGTCGATCGAGCGGTATCGTATCATGTACAAATCCAATATCGTATCGTTGCCTCTCGTGGTATCGTATCATGTGTAACGGGAGTATCATATCACGTAGAACTCAACTATCACATCGTGCATTGTTGTAGTATCATATCGCAACCGTGCACTAGTATCGTATCATGAGTATTCGTGGTATCATATCGTTAGGATTCCCAGTATCGTATCGTGTACTACAGTAGTATCATATCATGCCTTCAGGTGGTATCGTATCACCTGAGCACATAGTATCGTATTGCGTTGAGCAGTGGTATCGTATCGTGTAAAAAGTAGTATTGTATCACTCAGTTCCCTGGTATCGTGTTGTCAACCGCCTAAGTATCGCATCGTCGACTGTAGTGGTATCGTATCGTCGACAAACTAGTATCACCTAGTGCAGTATCGCCAGAGTGGTATCATCCACAACACTTTGAGCATTTTTAAGGGCAAAATTGAGGTGTTTGAAGAGCCAATTAGGGAGAGAGTTAGAGCCCTAGGTAGTCATAGGAGGGTGAATGAACTTGAGGTCAGGAAGGGTGCTAAGTAGTCGAAGAAGTGTCATATCATCGATAGGAAATACCGCTCAAGTCAGTCACCGCTCTACCTATTCTGACACCTCTAGTGATTCAGAGGAAGAGATACCCATGGCTTCAGAAGACATGCAAGATCTGGTTCCAAGAAGAAACTTCATGTCTACTATAGAAGGGGAATACCACACCTCTCTGCAATATGTGTCCACTAATTCCCAGGAGATTCCCATCTACCTCGATGGTTTAAATAGATCAGTGGCCATGATGGTAACCTCCACCAATTCCACTATTGTGCCCAGACCAGCTGTCAAGTATGAGGGAGGAGCATACATAGATAAGTTGGGTCACATCTACATAGTGACAGAACACCCAGATTTGATCAATGAGAGAGGAGAGTGAGGAGGACAAGAAAATTCAGGGAGACCAGACCCTAAGGAGTTAGTAACTACTCCCAGGGGCAAATCAGTAGTGACACGAGTCTTGAGAGGGGATTTGATACCTCAAGATGACTATGTATTGGAGGTCTACTTGATCCATGGATCAGATTTACTATTACAAACTGACTCACCTACACACGGACACGAGGAAAGTCTTATGACCTTTTACATGTTAAAAGATCCAGAAGACGAGTTTAAGTAACATACCTAGACAAGAACCAAAGAAGGTATTGGCTTGTCGATGCCATAGATAGGGCTCAACTGAAGTATATAGGCTTGCCTATATTCCCTTAGTGAGAGCAGGCAACTACCTCTCGTAACCCTTTCGGGACACAACTAGAGTCAAAACATACAATGTCGGGACAAACAAGCCATCGGAGTGTTCCAAATAGAACCCATGTACAATTTACAATGCCTGGAATGCAAGCACACAATCAAACACCCCCTGGAGTAGGCAACCTACATAGGCCACCGGTAAGACCAAGACCACCACTAGGAGTACAACCCGGAATGCATCCAATGAGACCAGTAATTCCTGTAGTGCCTAGACAGCCAGAGCCGATGAGAAGATTAAGACCGATTCAAGTGGCCAAATGTATGAGAAATCATTATGATGGATTGGGAGAACCTTACGACCACATTGCCAAATTTAAGCAAGTTCTAAGAGCTGAACAATTGGATGATTTCTTTGTGCAGTATGATTCCTTTGGACTCACTCTCATAGGAACGACTCTGACATGGTTCCAGCCATTAGACCTCAAGCAATTTGGAGATATTGAGCAATTCTTTCAAGAATTCATAGGGAAATTTACTAAAAGAGGGATTAAACACAACTCTTCATCTTTAATCCATAGCTTTAAACAGAACCCAAATGAAACTGTGAAAACAGCTGCACGAAGATTCAATCAGTATATTGATAGATGCCCGGTAGCAGAAAGACCTACGCAGCAAAAAATGATATCATTATTCTTGGATGGGCTAACGATGTGACTTTAAGAACTTTAGTCTATGTAAAGAGGCTACAGATGTTGAGTGAATGTCTTCAAGAATGTATTGACCTAGAGGACAACCTAGCAGATGATCTCAGAAGTATGACGAGTCCTACAAAATCTGAAGACACTCGGAGTACGGTTACATCCAACTCTAGTAATGTAGAAGACTTAGCAGAGCTGGTGGCGAAGAAGTTAGGAATCCAAGGACAAAGAAACTACCAGCATCCATCTCTAAGAGTACCCATGTTGCGAAGATGTAGCCTATGTGGAGGTGATCACCCCACTCACATGTGTGTACGAGGAGGAACAGGTGTACATCAGGCTCACCCTTATAATAGGCAGCCACATCAAGGAACTACCTTGTATTGCCACATAGAACAGAAATATACCAACCATACCATGGAGAATTGCCCATTCAATAGACAGACACGACCCTTAAACCCACCTGAGTATCGGCCATATGGATACCCACCTAGAGAGCCAGGTAGGGAGATCCCCAGGTATAATCCCTATCCAACACCACTAGGAGTACCTAGACCATATGAGCAGGTACAAATTGGAAACACTCAACCAGTATTAGGACCACAACTATCACTTCCCCAACATGTGGTACCTGTCAAGTATGCCCAACCAGAGGAAAACTTAGAAAGATCCATAGTGCCAGCATCAGCAATAGCCAGTGTAGAATCAACGAACCCAGGATACGAGCAATACCAAGGAGAGTACTATTCCTATGATGCTAGTATAATGGAGTACGAGCGAGCTTATGACCCGCAATACTATGGATATGAAGGGTATGACAATATCTATGGACAAAAGGTGGCGACATTAATGTACACTACACCTAAAGCATAGGTGCTTGTAAGACCACCGATCAGACCACCTATGCCAAGAGGACCGTGTTTTAGATGCGGAGGAGACCACTTTATCAAAGAATGTACTTGGGAATACAACCAACTGTTGGAACATCAAGCTTACACTATGCTTGAGGTGGATTTGATCTACATCAAAGGCTATTGCGTTGAAAGAATATCCGTTGGAGAGTTCTTTTTCATATGCTCATTTATTGTATTTTTTGAGAATATTTTGATGGCTCATTTACCGTTGTAAAAGCCTTGAGCTTGACACATGTAAAAGTAGAAATATAGAGCCAAAATCCCACGAAATTTTGGTGGTTGAAGTTGCATTCAATCAAGCAAATCAAGTCACCTAAAAGTAGATCAATCAAGATCTTCACTTTTCCTAGATTGTAGGGAAGTGAATTGATTCCCTCCAACAACCATTCCCACCTTCATTTGAATTCAAATTCAAGTTGTAAAAGTCGTGGAACACTCCTAGAGACTATATAAGGAGTTGAAATCACTTGTATTATACATGGAAGCAATATACATACACTTGTGACCATCATTGTATTGCTCCTTCAATTTTCTGCATCATCTTCTTCGCCAACAGTAATCTTGAAGAGGCTGCTGCTCTCTCCTCAAAGCTCCAAATTGAGTGCAAGAGGACGCATTGGAAAGTTATTAGTGTCTAATTTATGCCTGTATATTTCCAAAGCATTTGGTTCAGCAGATTTGGAGAAATCTTAGTTTTTCTGCCCCGGGGTCAATCTCTGCATATTCCTGAAAAATAGGAAGTACCACCGATGAATGTCGCATTCATTCCTATAGCATATTTTGCTTATTCCTTATAATTTTGTGCATTCCATACACTCAACCCTATGTGTATCACTCCCATAAAAGGATTTTTTCTAATTGTAATCACGCTGGTCGCTATGGGCATTTGAAGTTCATTGCAACACATGATCAACAGGTGTGATGCATGTCAGATTGGGAAGGCACAAAGACAACCATTCAACCACAAAGGCTACATCCACAACAACTTATTGGACTTAGTACATACAAATGTATGGGGACCAAGTCAAGAACCTTCATTGGTAGGATCAAGGTATTATGTCTCATTTATTGATGACCATAGTAGATGGACTGTTCTATACTTTATCAAGAGTAAGAATGAAGTATTTGATTGCTTCAAGAAGTATCTTACACATGTGGAGAATCATACAGGTAGATCACTAAAGAAGCTCAGATCTGATGGAGGGGGAGAATACTTCTCCAAAGAGTTTGATGAGTTCTTGCAAGACAAAGGTATCAAAAGGGAAGTGACTACTAGGTATTCTCCTCAACTAAATGGAATTGCAGAGAGGAGAAACAAGACATTGCTGCGAAATCAGACAATTTTCATCTCCAGCACCATTCTTCATCAATTTGTCACTCAACACATCAGTAATCAACTCTCTTCATACACATTCATAAGAAATACACAATAGAAGCTTGCAAATCTTCATGGATACACATAGAATAGACTCAACAAATCAAAGAAATCACACAAAAGGAAGAAACACAATTTTCAGCAGGAAACTCTCTCTTTACTAGGATAGCATGTAATACAAATAACCAACCCTCTCATAGTAGAGGAAATTGTCTTTTATACATTTTCAAGTGTCCCTTTTCACACTTGAATTTTGGTCCTTTCCTCTTCTGATCTAAAAATATGCTATCTAGGAGTTTCCAAAAATTCTAGAAAAAATACATATGATTCTACTCTCCATAAGGAAGACTCTTCCTTATTTTTACATCATTTGCATAAATATTTTTACAAGTTTTTGGCATTTCACAATTATTTTCCATCAAAAATACTTCAAAAAATACTTCTTCTAACATTCTTCCCCTCCTAGACCTTTTGGCTCCTGACAAAAGACATTCTTACTGATAATTCATAAATGCTGCCTTCACTTCTTTTTTCTCTGATACACTTGTGATACTAGGTCATGGCTTTTTCTTTCTGTCACATTCAAGTTATTCACCATCTCAAATAGTGATTTTCTCCATTGCACAGTAGCCTTAGGCTTATCAATTACATCTTTTATTACAACTGATAATTTCCAAATATTTCCGATTCCCTTTCAGAAAGCCCATAATCAAATGCATCTTCAAAAATCTAGAGATAATGGCTGCCCAAAAATATTATTATGCTATAATAAGCCATCAAACATATCCTGTCAGGTGTTTCACTGAGATAAAAAATTAAAGCATCAGTCGGTGAATTGAAGCCAATGTAATTGAGAACTCTAACATCTGTATCTGTAAAGGTCTCTATACATGCTAATATGAGTCTCATTACTCTGATTAGTAAAATACATGCTGAGTCATTAACATCTTTGTATGTGGCTATGACAGATTCAGCTCTGTCCACCATATACTTCTTTGTAGGCCATGTTCCTGCCTTCGGTCCTGCTATCTTTGGAAAATTCAACCATTTGGATGGAATCTGTCCTTCTTCCCTTCTTTCCCAAAAGACTGTCCACTCCCTCCTCCTTGCTACTCGGCAGTATGCTTGATTGATCTTCAGCTGAATAGGTGCTTCCTTCCATATTTTTCTGCATTCGTTATTAGCATCCAACCACCTATTCCTCCATTTGGGATTAGCTTTTTCAAGTAGCTCCTTTGTCACATTGATATCTTCTTCATATTCTAAATACTTGTTCGGAGGTAATCCTACCCTTGCCAACTGGTAGTTTTTAATACTTTCCATGATCATGCACAAGGGTATTCCTAAGCCATCTGCAGCCCAATGGTGTTGATCTGAATTTATTCCTTTATTTAAAACAAAATTAACAATTTGTTCCTCATATTCATCATGCATTTTTCTAATGAATTCCATTCTAG
Source organism: Ceratopteris richardii (assembly GCA_020310875.1). NCBI lineage: Eukaryota > Viridiplantae > Streptophyta > Polypodiopsida > Polypodiales > Pteridaceae > Ceratopteris > Ceratopteris richardii. Next base: position 134,682,048 of record CM035406.1, read on the forward strand.
ATTCTCTATTTGTCAGAAGTTTTTGAACAAACTCTTTTGAGTATTCTTCTTCTGGTGCTTTGTTTTCTTGTTCGCCACCATGTTGGGTTCTGTCATCATCTTCTACTTCATATTCTCCTGTTTGTGTAGTCTCTACCTGCTCTTGCTCCCCGGTTTGTGGTTTTTCCAATCTTTTCTGTAGTTCTTCTAATGTCAGCATTAAACTTTTATTTTGGGAGGTCCACATCTCTCTTTCTGCTTTCCACTCATTTCTTTCCTTTTCTATACTCATCTGCCAATCACTTCTCTCCTTTTCTATATTCATATGTAACTTATTGTACCCCCTCATTGAGGTAGCAGCATGTATACTAGCTTGTTTTTCCAACTCTTTGGCTTCTTTCAGTTCTGTTTGCAATCTCATGATTTCCTTGTGCAAATCTTCCTTCTCCTCTTGTGTCACCTGAACAGTCTTGCTCTCTTCCTTCAACTGGCCTTCTTCCATTAATAATTTGTTTATTTCCTCATTTGCCTTAGCCATAATTTGATATGAGTTCTGCAAGGTTCTGTATCTCCCTTCAATTTTTCTCAACTCCATCTCCATTTTACTACTATGCTCTGTCTGTTTTGCACACTTCTCTTCAAGATATTGGATTTTATTTTGTTGTTGTACCTCTAATTCCTCCAAAGAAATTATCCTATGTGTTAATTCCTCATTTTTCTCCTTTACAATCCTCACTTGTTCTGCCAATTGTTCTTTTTCTTTCTTGTGCTCCTTAATGATACTACTGCCTTTTTCAAACTAAGATTCTGCTACGATACCTGATATAATCATGTTTCTACTTGCTGGTCTGAATTGCTCTAGGTTGCTCATAATGATCTTGCAAGCAGATCTTATATTTTTAGGTATCCTTTCCAACCCCACTTCTATTTCCATTTGTTTGACTTCTATTTGCTCGTTTTCTTTACACTCATTCTCTTCTTCATCTTCTTCCTCATACTCTATAACCTGAGTCTTTTGTTCTTCATGGATCTTATCTGCTTCCATCTTTTCTTGGTCTACAACATCTTCCTCATATTCCAATATCTGATCATCCTTATTCTCATGTCCTGATATATCTTTGATTGTCTTTGTTCCTTCTTCCTTCTTGTTCTCCACTTCTTGTTGTTCTTCTTCAAAGAGATGTCTTTCCTTTACACTCATTCTCTTCTTCATCTTCTTCCTCATACTCTATAACCTGAGTCTTTTGTTCTTCATGGCTCTTATCTGCTTCCATCTTTTCTTGGTCTGCAACATCTTCCTCATATTCCAATATCTGATCATCCTTATTCTCATGTCCTGATATATCTTTGATTGTCTTTGTTCCTTCTTCCTTCTTGTTCTCCACTTCTTGTTGTTCTTCTTCAAAGAGATGTCTTTCCTTTACTTGTACTTCCTCTTCCTGAATTATGGTTGAATCAGTTTCCTCAGTAAGCTTTATCTGATCATTACTTATTTGCTCTTTCTGTCCTTCTTCTTGCTCATCTATATCCATGAGATCCAGGCCTTCTTCTTGTCTTTGATCTTCTGTAGTTGTGAATTCTTCATTATGATTCAAGTCATACACGATGTCTTCTATGCTTTGGTTGACCTCTTTTTCAGTAATTCCTTCTTCTATTTCTTGAGCATTCTTCTTTTCCGCTATTTCCTCTTCTGTTTCCTTGATTTGATCTGTATCCTTTTGTTTATTGGCTGGACTACATAACTGAACTCCTTTTGCTACTTCTGCTTTTCCTTCATCCACTTTGAAATTTATTTGTTGTGAAGGTTTTGTCCATATTGACTTTAATCCTGAATCCACTAACCCACAACTGAATTCCTTTCTTACTTCACTCTCCTCTTCTATCATCACTGCTTTTCCTTTTAGTAATCTTCTCTCTTCTTCAGGACTAACCTGCTTTGCTGCTTCTTCTTGGACTTGCTTCCCCTGGAGCTTCTCTCTCAAGTCTTCTGGTGTCTTATGTTTTTCAGTGGCCTGTGTTAACACATTAGGTGTACTAGGTACTGAGAAATTCAAACTTTTTAACAAAAAATTTTCAATATCACTTTCAGAGTCTGAAGAGAATTGTGACGAGCCTGCTATTCTTGATTTTTCTAGTTTTGACTCTTCTACAGCAGTAGATTCCTTCTGGTTCCTTTCTTTTACTATCACTTCTTCTATTTCCATCACTCACACAGGTTCTACTACTGATTTTCCTTTACTTTTCTTGGTTAACTTCTTCTTATGTACAGGTTTCTTCTAAACCTTCTTCTTTACTACAACTGTAGTTCTTGTTTCAGGCTGTCCTTGTAGCTCTTTGAAATATGCTAACAGTTCCACTTCCTTTTTGACAAACACTTCCTCTGTCTCAGCTGCCATCATCTGATCATGCAGTTCTTCATAGTGTTCTACTTCCTCTTGAATCCAATCTGTTGCTTTGCAAGAGTAATCCTCCAACATCTTTTGATATTGGGCTTCATATACTGCCCTTTTATTATTACCTTGAGTCAAGTAGGTATACAACTGCTCTTTGCTTGTCTGAGGTGGATGAGGGTCTTTTGAAGACTGCACCTACTTCTGAGCAGCTTCATGCTCCTCCTTAGTTGCTTCTACCTGCTCCAATTCAACTTTTCTTGGATCCAATCTCCTTTTCTTTACAGGAACAACTTCCTCTGAGATTCCCTTTCTTTTCCTCTCTGCTCCCCTCATGCTGGGTTGACCTTCTGATTCTCTTACAGATATCTTCCTTGAAGGACTTTTGATTCTTTCCATCAAATTTCTGAAATATTGGGCTGCTAGAGCCAATTGTAATTGATCCTCCATCCCTAGAACATGATATATAATCCTCATTAAGAATTGAGCTCCATTCATATACTTCTTCTGCTCCCAGTGTTTAGCTGCTTCCTTCAATTGCTCATGTATATATGGTGTTACATCCATCACTCCAAAGGGCTTAGTTCTGTCCTTATTGTTGAACATAATCAGTGTTACTGGTTTGTGTGGCATGGTGTATCTTGGCAGTTTTGGGAAACAGAAATATTGCAAAAACATTCTGATGGCATATTCCTCAATTTCTCTTTCTTTGAAATCACGAAATTTAGAATATCCTGTATATGTTTCTTTATTCTTCTTAACAAAGCTGTTATCCAACTTAGTTCCCATTGGATAAAACTGAAGGGTTGCCCTGATATGCGCTGCTTTTATAGTGATATCACCTCCTGGTTTTCTTTGTCCTTGACTTTACACCGGAAATATGCCTCATTGCCCTTCCCAACTTTGAATAAGCTGTTCATTACCTATGCCACTCTTTCAAAGTCTATGAAAAATATAGGTTCATCCAGCAGCTTGTGTAATCCCACTGCTTTCCACCTTTTGTAATTGACTACACTTTTCTGGAATTTGTAAAACTCCTGACACAACGTAGTGTACTTGTAACCTCCAACTCCCACTGTAAATATGTGCTGGCCAATAATACCTAGAGTTTCCTTGAGTTCCTTGAATATCTTTTCTGCTTCTGGAATCTCTTGCTCCTCATCAGATTCTAATTCTACTATCTCCATTGTTGCTTCATTGTCTAAGAACCAATGTCCTCTAGACAGAGTGACTAAGTCTGCTTTGAACTCATGGATTGGTAGTTCCTTTGAATTCACCATTCTGGAGAAAAAGTTATATAACACAAAAAAGAAAAAACTCCACCCACATGAGTCACAGGAAATCAAGAATGATAATTGTTTTGAGATGAAATGAAAGAAAAATGAAAATAAAATCTCAATTAAATCCTGACTTCCTCAAAAAACTCAACTAAGTGATCATTACTTGTGTGGCAAGATGTCTAGTGCCCTCTTCCCTTCTGAGAGCTTCTTATAAAGAAAGGAAAGATTTGAAAACTATAAATAGTTGAAAGAAATTGAGTGAAATTAAAAAAATAAAATATATAAAAATAATAAAAATAATAAGAAAAATAGAAACTTGCTACACTTCTACCTATATCTTGCTTTGTGCTCCATAACTTATAAAAGAAGAAATGAATAATTTTTTCTCTTTTTTCTTTTCTTTCTCTTTTTCTCTTTTTTTTAATAATTTCTCTCTTTTTTTTTAATATTTCTCTTTTTTCTTTTCTTTCTCTTTTTCTCTTTTCTTTTTTATAATATCCCTCTCTTTTTTTTTTTTTTAATATTTCCTTTCAACTTCCTTTCTTCCCCTCCTATTTCTTTTCTCAGAAAAAGGATAAGGTAGAACAATTTGTCATTTTTTTCAAAAAATGTCAAAATTTCTTGTATGTGACACTCTGATTTTCTTATCCAAGATCCTAACTGCATCTCAGATACTCATGTCCTTTTCCATTGAGTCAGTTCTGATTTTTTTACCCAATAATATTTAATCTTTGCTGACCCTATTCTAGGAATACACCCGTCTTCATTTGATGAGCTGTGGTTGAATTTTTTTGGCTTCCATATCCATTTTGTTATGGGAATTTGTTTTGATGAGCAGGCCTTGTGTGTACTTTGTTTCCACATCCTTGTTGTTGTGATGTCCTGATACTTCTGATTATACCCTAATTGCCACCTTGCTTCTATCTCTTCACCCTCTTTTGCTTCTTCAATTTGTTGCTGGTTTTGATTAAATGAAGCTTGATCCTTTAGTAATTGTATTGATAATGTCTGTGTGTCTTTTAATGAGAAAGTAAATCCTTCCAGCTCTGAATCATGAAGCTCCTGTTGATCTTCGTGTTTTTCAGTACTCCACAAGAATATTAAAAACCTTTTGTCATTTACTGTTAATTTGAGCTTCATTTTTTCAAAATCCAGTATTACTCTACCTTGCCTTAACCATGGTTGTCCCAAAATCAATTTTTCAGTCATCAAGTGATCTAGCCATTCTTCATAATCTATTTTCATATATTCTGTATTGAACTTAACTTTAAGAGAAGGTGAAGACATGCTTTGTATCATTTGTCCTTCCAAAGTTTTGATAAAGGTTTTGCTTTTAGTCCTTTTTAGGTTAAATTTATTCAACAAAGCTGAACTAATCAAATTCACTTGTGCATCTGTATCTATTAAAACCCTGATTTTTTCATCCTGACAATCCATAGTTATCACAGGCAAATGTTCTTTTTGTTTTAAAGGTGTTTCACACAGAAGGACTTCTCTAAGGTTTTTGGTTTTTCTTATCCTTTCCTTTGCCTCCTGTTGAGCCTCTTTTCTAATGTTTTCCTCTTCTTTTTTCCTATTTTGAGTTTGGTGTAATCTTCTCCATTCAGAAGCAGTTAATGGAAAGTCATACCTTTTAACTCTGCATCCACTTATGAAGTTTGGCATGATTTCTCCATCTATGTTAGCTAGTTGGATAGATCCACTGTCACTGAACTGATGTATAATATAAGGCCCATGTCCTTTTTTCTGAAATTTCTTCTGATGTTCCTTTATTGTATATGCCAGAACTAGATCTCCTTCTTGTAGATCTTTTTCTTTAATATGAACATCATGATAAGCTTTTTGTCTTTTTTTGTCTGCATAGATGCTCATGATTGCTTGGAGTCTAGAAGCTCCCCATTTTTCCAATTCTATTACTCTCTCAGACAATTCATGTCCGGTCCAATTGTATTGACTACCCACCTTTAGTGTTGGAATAAGGAATTCTAAGGGTAGAACTGCATTTTGTCCATATACCAGATTGAACGGTGTGGTTCCTAATGCAGTTTTGTATGCCACTCTATAGGCCCATAGGACATGATTAAGTTGTAAATCCCAATCATTCCTGTTTGTGTTTACTAATTTTGACAATACAGTACAAAGTACTTTATTCATACTTTCTGCTAACCCATTGGCTTGTGGGTGATATGGGGCTGACTTTCTATGACTAATCATGAAATATTCAGTTATGTTTTCTATGATTTGGTTCAAAAAATGAGTCCCCCTATCACTTACCAATTCAATTGGAAGTCCAAATCTGGTGATGATATTTTCATAGAGAAATCTAGCAGTAGTGTGAGCATCATTTCTTTTTGTAGCTTTGGCCTCAGCCCATTTTGTCAGGTAATCTGTAGCTACTAGTATGTATTCAGCATGGGATTGTCTTGCTGGAGGATGTATGGGTCCAATGAAATCCAACCCCCATTTACTAAATGCTCTGGCTGAAATTAATGGAACTAATGGCATATTGTCTCTTTTATTTGGTTGACTCACCCTTTGACAAATGTCACATCTTTTCACATATGTTCTCGCATCAGGAAATAGGGTTGGCCACCAAAAGCCAGAGTATAATATGAGTTTAGCAGTTCTGTCACTTGAAAAATGTCCTCTTGCCACTCCAGAATGTGCCATTTCCAACATTTCCAGATATCTATTTTCAGGAACACAAATTCTTAAATATCCATCCATCCCTCTCTTATACAATTGTTCTCCTATCAGTTGATATTCTTCAGATATCATTTGTAGATTTTTTGAGTTTGCACTAGCTCTGACTTGTTTTCCTTTCTTCTTCCTTTTCAATTCCTCAATGATGTTCTTACTCCATTCTGGATTTTTCTGAAACCAATATAGAGTTATAAGTTCTGAGTTTTGCAAGGATTGGCATTCCAAGCAGTTAGCAATATATTTTGCTACATCTTGAATCTTATTAGGCCAATGTACCCCCATCCTATTGAGATTACTTAGGGTGACTACTCTAGAAGCATGAGTACAAGGGTTCCAACAATGAGCTCTTTTCAGATATTCTTGTTGCTCCTCTTCGGGAGTAAAATATTCCAATATGCTTGTATGGTTGAGGTGATACAAGTGCCCAGCTAGCAACATAAAGTTCCTGCTTTGTAATACTAAATGTGTGTTGTTTCCAACTATTCTGCAAGGTCCCATGGTTAGCAAAGGTATTAAGGTCATGGCCCACTCAGGAACACTTTCTACTTCGAATAGATATGTATCCGGCAGGTCATCATCTAAAGGTGAAATTGGTTCTTTAGCGTGGATTCTAGACAAATGATCTGCTCTCAAATGTGTTTTTCCTTGTCTTACCACCACTTCAAACTCAAACTCCATCAGTAAAAGAAACCATCTGACTATTCTACCAGTGTGACAAGGTTTGTTTACTAAATAAAGTAAAGCTTGGTGATCCACAAAAAACTTAAACTTGTTGGCCAAAAGGTAATGTCTATATTTTTTCACAACAAATATCATCCCCAACCCTTCCCTCTCAGTGGTTGTGTAATTTTTCTCTGCTGAATTCAGTTGCCTACTAGCATAAGTGTTAGCTCCGAAAATGGTTGATTTTTATGCTCTAATGTGGTTTTATTTGGCAGAAAATTTGTTTGATTTCAGGTATTGCAGAATGAATTTGATAATTGATGAGAAGCATGCGGAGATATTGATTGCAGGGATGTGGAGAAAAGGTTTCACCTGAAAAAGGCCATTGTGCTTTTGATGTTGGAGGATATTTGATCATCAAGGGTTCTGAGAAGGTCTTGATAACACAAGAGGAGAAGTCCAGAAGGCTTATTTGCACGTCCTTACGTAATGGTAAAGGTTTTCATGCAAGATATCCCTTGGCAAATAAGGGAATGACATCAAGGATTTCAAACGTGATAGTGAGCTTCAAGTATGATGTTGAGAAAGAAGGGGGATGGTAGGAGCATTGATATGGGTGATAACTGGCTCTGCTGCAGTCCTCGCAGTCCGATTGGTTGGTATTGGGCTAGCTCAATCATTGTGGAGCAGTCTTAGCATTGTTGTTGCCTACATTTGGGGAGCTTATATATTCAAGGAGTCGACTCAAAATCATGCACTTTCTTTGTTGTCTGTTTTCATTATGGTGATGGGCATGCTTGAAGTGGGCTTTATGGTTGGATTAGAAAGTAAAGAAGATGCTGTTGTTCCCCAAGATGAGCATAAGGTTGATTCGCTGAACAAACTTAATTCATCTCCCCTGCTTAGAGACTCTGAACCATCAGGTAGAAGTGGTAATAGACATGCAAGAGGAGTGCAATCCGGTTTACATATCCTTTTTAAGGGAATCGGCCTGGCCACAGTTGTTTTGAATGGAAGCTTCTTAATTCCTTTGAAATATGCACACGAGCGGTACCAATGAAGACAACTGCAGTTTTGGATGCCAAAATGGATCCGATTATTTTTCAATCTTACAAATCTTTTGTTTGTTTCATGACATCATGGCTTGCTTTGATATATACGCCTTTAAAGTTTACATGGGGGGGGGGGGGATATCTTATCTGAATCCACATGGGGGGTTCGCGGGAAGGAGGAGATTTGTTTTGGTTTTTTTTGTGTGGTTGTTCTGTGCAGATATTCGGGGGGGCTTCGGGGAACCAACAGTGGATGGAGAGGAAGAAAAGGCTGCGGAAGCAACTTTGCAGGAGATCATCAACATCAAACTCATTGAAAGTGGAGAGAAAGAGAAGCTGAAGGAATTACTGAGGGAGAGACTCATTGAGTGTGGATGGAAAGGTGAGATGAAAGGTTATTGCTACGCTTACCAAAAAAAGCGGACGAGCAGATGTGACACTTGATGAGCTTATTCGAACGATCACACCACAAGGAAGATCATATGTGCCTGACAGCGTAAAGGCATAGTTACTGTAGCGTATTCGAAGCTTCTGCTATCTGCAGCTTTATAGAAGGATTTGTGCAGCATTTGGGAGTGATGCTGAATTAGAAAGGGCACTCTTTGAAGAAAAGGAGGGACTTGGAGGAATGGAGGATAAAGTATCAACAACACCATCTCGAAGAAATGAATGCATAGATGCAAATCCTGGAAGGATCAGAGCTACTGTAGTGAACTATGCAATCTTAGTAAAGAAGAATGGAATAGAGTTCCGGCAGTAGATTTGGATAACAAGCTAACAGAAAGCTTATGCGAAAGAGCTCCATACTCATCTGCTTGGAAACCTCATGTGTGGAACATTAATTGAATAGAAGCTGGAGAACTGGAGCTTTGACGAAGCTCAAAAATGGAAGCATACAAGCAGAAGCTGGACGAATTCGTGAAATTCATGTTTTGTGTTTTTTTGTTTCATTTCGGGAATTCTCTCAAAAGAAGATGATAACAAATATCGAAGTGTGCTTACTCAGGTTTAATTACCTTTGAAGGTTTAACGTTACATCTATTTTGATGGTTCTTGGCAATGCATATAGAGAATCGCGCTTTTGTTATTTTAATGCAAATGTGCTGGACTATTGCATCTTAAAACTGAGGATATTTGTGATAAGTTCCAAAACTTTGCTGCTGCTCTTCGATGTAGAGAAACAACACATCTTTAAACAGATTTTTGTTTGTCATCTTGCTTGCACAACATAAAGCAGACGTTGCCCTTTTGCAGCCTAAATTCTGCTTCCGAATTTTGTATGCTATTTTTTTATGCAGTTGATTGTGACAAGTGCAGGAATTTGAATATGAGGAGTGACATGCGATGAACATGATGGTTAGGAAAACTGTGAGAGCTACATACTTCCACCACATCGAATAAACAAACAGTTCGTGATTCTTGCGTTATGTTACGAATGAATACCGTCTGACATTAGCTGTTAAGCTGGCAAGGTTACATCCTACAAGCATCAGGTTGGGAGTGCTGAAGGATCTAGTGATACAACATCCATAATGTTGCAGAAATTCTGGGACTCTGCTCTTGCATTTGAACCTGCTGAAGATGATTATGAGAGCTGCAGGTGTGGTTGAAAAGAATGTTTGGCCATTTGTATACATCATTCAAGAAACAATAGTAGATTATATGCCTCTACGCAGTCACATATCATCAATGGCTGAGAAACGACATTGGTTTTCTTGCTTCTAAGCAGTCAATTCTCGTTGACCAAGTCTGCTGCTAATACTCACACATCAGATCACCTGAAGTATCCCACATTGGGTCTTGGAAGCCAATTTTCTTTCAAATTTGAAGATCTACAAGGGAGAGTTCATCGTTTCACTAGTGGTTCAGAAAGCTTGACTGAATTTCTTTCTGCTGTAGCTCAAAGGGTTGGAAATGATATGGATACGAGTAAATTATCTCACTTATTGTATGAAGACGATGAAGGTGATCATATAGTTCTTGCCACGGACAATGATCTGGTAGCTGCAATTAATCAAGCCAAGTTGTTTGGGTGGAAGTGTATTAAACTTCATTTGGAACCCTCACTATCAACACGAGAAAGCATTAAAGTCAAATCTGGAGAGGGCGTGGGAGAAGAGAAAAGTGTGAGTGTGTGCATCGAGTGTAAAAAGCGAGAGTGAGGTAGGAAGGGAAAGCGAAAGGAAAGATTGGTTGGTGGGAAGGTCATTGTGTGTGCACGTGTGGGAGAGTGTATGAATCCGAGGATGATGAAGGGGTGTGCATGAAGGGGTGTGAAATAGTGCATGAGCACGCAGGATGATCCATTGGAGATAAATTCGTAGACTGCAACACAATACGAACGATTGATTCCTAGGGGTGTTAACCAAAATAGAAGCATATATACGCATCTTTCCCCCTTGGTTTAGAAGATTAACATTTGGTGCGTTTGCCGGGAACATATGAGCTAATGCATAGCCATAAGAAGAATCCATTGCAAGATAATTGTGGGCTCTAGGTAATCCAAGTAGACCGGTTGCGAGGGGTTTTAAGCGAAATACAAGCTTGCACAATCATTTTTCCCTTGGGCTCAGAGACCATTCATTTGGTGCGTTTGCCGGGAAACATATGAGCTAGTGCATAGACAAAGGAAGGACTCCTCGAGAGATAATTACGGGCTCTAAGTAATTCAATTGGACCGATTCCGAGGGATTTGAACAACATAAAGTCTCGTATAATCACTTTTTCCTTGGACATTATAACTATTCAATAAGCAACTAGAAAACCTAATTTGCTCCCTTCTATTGGTTGTGCTAACACACATCCCAAAGCATAATTTGAAGCATCCACATGGACATGAAAAATTTTATCCCACTAGGGTGTTTTCAGAATTGTGCTATTACCAAACAAGTTTTTAGAGTCTCAAAAGCTTGGTCACACTCTTTGATCCACTCAAATTTTGTGATTAAGGCATACAAAGGTTTTGCAATGTCAGCAAACTTGTGTACAAATTTTCTATAATATCCTCAATGTCCCATGAAAGTTTGAAGTTCCTTTACATTTGTTGGTCTTGGAAGTTCTACTATGGCCTTTATTTTTTTCTCATCAGTTGAAATTCCATTTTTGGAGATTATGTGACCTAACATTCTTCCTTGTCTTACAAAGAATACACACTTTTCTGGATTTAAACATACTCTGTATGTTCTGCATTTCCTGAATATGTTTTCTAAATCTTTCAAATGATCCTGTCTTTTTAATGAAAAAGTACACAGATCATCTACATAAATTTCCATTACATTCCTCAGGAATTCTTTGAAGATATGACACATCAATCTTTGAAAAGTTGCTGGGGCATTAGTTAACCCAAAGGGCATAACCTAAAAGCATAAATTCCCCATTCTATGGAAAAGGCAATTTTATGTTGGTCCTCTAATGCTATGGGTACCTGATTGTATCCTGAAAAACCATCCAAAAAACTATATACCTCCTTCCCTGCAACTCTTTCTAGAAGATGGTCTGTTATAGGCAATGGATAGCTATCCCTTATAGTTGCTGCATTCACCTTTTTCAAGTTAATGCATACCCTAAGTTTCCCATTCTTTTTTGGTACAACTGTAGGAGATATCCATTCTGTATACTCAATCTCATAGATGAAATTGGCAGCCAGTAGCTTGTCAATTTCTTCCTTTATTTTAGCAGAGTATTTATCATTGAATGTGTAATGTCTTTGTTTGCTTGGCTTTGCATCAGGTGTAATAAGAATCTTATGCTCACAGATTTTAGGATCAATTCCTTTCAAATCCTTATAACTGTAAGCAAACACATCCCTATAATTTTTGGCCAAATTTCTTAATGCCTCCTCTTCTTGATTTGTCATGTCATCAGCTATCACAATATGTCTTTCTTCCCCCTCTTCCTGAGTGATCATAACCTTCTTAGTTTGTTCCTCATTATCATATGCCTCTACTTTTTTCTTTTCTCTCTTTGGTTTCATTTTTAGAAGTAGTCTTTCTTCTACTTCATAAGTCTTAAAATTTGATGGTACATCAAACTGTTGATCTTTGTTTGTCATTTTCTCATTTTTTTTTATCCTCTTGTCTTTTTCAATTTCCTTGTGTTTGTTTTTCTTATATTTGCCTGAGATTTTATCTTTTATTGCATCTTCAGCTTTTACTTCTTCCAAATATTGTGTTTTCCCTTTTTTCAATATCATTTCTTTTTCCTGGTCCTCTTCTGTTTTTTATACCCTTATCATTTGTATTCCAATGTGAAAAACATCATACCCTTCTTCATTTTGAAATTCCACTCCTACATACTCATCACTGGCTAGATCCATAGTAGCCAAAATCTGGTTCCAACCATAAGGCTCAAATTCTTCATCTTTGAATTTTTGGGGTATATAGCTCTCATCTTGTAATTTTCTCCTTTCTACACAATCTTCTCTTCTTAATCTTCTTTTTCCCTTTATAAGGTTTCTTATCACATTGCACTTCCATATTGATGATTCAGTTTCATTCTGATCTTCCAACTCTGATTCTTCACTTAATTCTTGATTTTGATGTATTTTGAACCATTCTTGAGGGGATATGTCACAATAATGACCATTTCTTAGATTCACTCTGGTTATCCTTCCTTTGCTCTGAAGGTATAGACAATCATTACCCCAATCTTGCACAATTTGCATTTGTCTCATAAATGGTCTTCCTCGGATAATTTCATATGACGTGGATTGTGGAAATTCAACTATGGCAAAAGTATGCTCTATTTCTATTCCACATATGTCCACAATCACCTTTTCCCATATTCCTAGAGGTTTTTCTATGTGTCCATCCGCCAGTTGCAATCTCATTTTAGTGGGTATCAATTCACTCTTTCCCCATCTTTCTCATGTTTGTTTAGTCATGATAGCCACACCTGATCCACTATCCAATATGGCTTGAGCATGATTTGTACCAAATTGTATTCTCAAGGTTGAGTTCCCTTCTTCTCCTTCACAATATCCTCCTATCTTATCAATAGGAATGTACCATAATTCCTCCAATTCTTGTGGCTGTGAATCAAGATTTTCTGGTATTGCTTCCCATTTTTTCCATTTTGTATTGTAAGTGAGGATTCTGTTTTACCAATTCATCCAATGTGGTGTGGTATAAGATTGTACATTGTTTATCTATATTTACCTGGAATGTAATTTGTGGGTTATCTTCTTGATTAATTGTTTCTCTTATTCTTGTTGCCTTTCACTCCCCAACTGTTGTTTGAGAATTGTCTAATTCCCCCAGTTTGAGTTGTGCTTCTTGTATGATTTGTTTGCACTTTTCCATCCTTTCATGTTCTATATCTGGCATAGGATAAGCCATTACATGGTCTAAAGGATTTGGTCCCTCTTGAATTCTTCCCTTGTATGCTTTTATCAAGGTGTCTAGACTCTGTGAATTTCTTATCTCTGACTAGGTTTGTGTCTTTTGAGGAGGACTACTGTTTGACTGTTCCATATTCTCTTCTTCCAAACTTTAACCATTCTTTTTTTCCTTTCCCATTTCCCTTTTTGTCTCTTTTTCTTCACCTTTGAAACTGAACCTTTATTTTGTTCTTTAGGTGTTTCTTGTTGTTTAGCTTGTGCCCTTGTTATGGCATTTACATTTACTTGGTCACTGTCACTCACTTCTTCTTGCTCCATGATGTTGACTGTTTTCAATGGTATGTTATTAGATGTGTTTTGTTGTTTTTGAGGATTTTTTGGACAATCCTTTATTAAATGATCCCTGCCACAATCCTTGCAATAAGCTCCTTCTATTCTTAATGTAGGAGGTTGTGGACAGTCTCTAATGAAATGTTCTCCCCCACATCTATAACAAGTTATCTTTTGGCTCCCTTTGAACTGAGGTTTCTGATTGGACATATAATGATTGGTTATATACATGAATGTGGCTATATCCATCTCAATTCTCCCATTTCCCAAATCTAGGACTTGTAGTTCTGGTTCTCTCAACTCATATCCTTCCCACTCTTCCTGATATCCTTCATTCCATTGATAATCTTCCTTGTAAGGTGATCTTATTCTTAAGTTTCCCTCCTCTATTGGTGTGTATTTAACTGGTACCACATTTGTTGGTAGTGGAGGTTGTTGCCCAAGTACAGGTCTTGGTTGCTCAATATATCCAGATTCTCTTTGGCTTGCATATCTCTCTCCTTAATGGGTTGTTTATTGTAGAAGCATTCTTCTCTGGTATGATTTGTCCATTTTCTCTCTAGTGTACAGTATTTGAGTGTTTTTCTATCTTGAAAATGTGGTGGTTTTTGATATGGACATTGTTGTACCAAATGATTTTCTCTACAATTATAGCATTTTTTATTTGTAGTTATCTTGGTGTTTATCAAATTGTTTTTGGTGCTTACTTCTAGGGCTTTAGCAATGGCTTGTGCCAATTCTTCTGCTAGTGGAATTTTATCTTCATTTGTTCTATGTTGATCAAATGCTAGCAGGTCTTGTCCTCTATTGTCTTCCAAATCTATTGCCTCTTTCACACATGCTCCTAGGTCAAGGCATCTCCTATAATACACTAGGGTTCTTAATTGGGCACTTCTTAATCCTTCTATGAATAGGGATACTTGTCTTGCCATGGAAGGTACTTCTTCTCTGGGACATCTGTCAATGTACTGCTTGAATCTCCTAGCTGCCTCTCTGACATTTTCATCTTTCTGCTGTTTAAAGCTATGTATCAATGTAGTTGTGCTATGTTTTATTCCAGTTTTTGAGAATTCCCCAATAACGGCTTCTAGGAAGGATTCAATATCTAGATACATTTCCTTTCTCAAGGGAATGAACCAAGATAATGCAGGTCCTATTAGGGTTAGACCAAATGCCTCAAATTGTACTTTGATGGGAATCGTGTTTTTTCATGATTCTGTGATGGGAATCGTGTTTTTTCACAATTCTGTGAGAGAATCGTGTTTTTTCACGATTCTGTGAGAGAATCGTGTTTTTTCACGATTCTGTGATGGGAATCGTGTTTTTTCACGATTCTATGAGAGAATCGTGTTTTTTCACGATTCTGTGATGGGAATCGTTTTTTTTCATGATTCTATGAGAGAATCGTGTTTTTTCACGATTCTGTGATGGGAATCGTGTTTTTTCACGATTCTGTGAGAGAATCGTTTTTTTTCACGATTTTGTGATGGGAATCGTGTTTTTTCACGATTCTGTGAGAGAATCGTTTTTTTCATGATTCTGTGATGGGAATCGTGTTTTTTCACGATTTTGTGAGAGAATCATGTTTTTCACGATTCTGTGATGGGAATCATGATTTTTCACGATTCTATTCCCAGACTATCGTGATTGCTCACAATCGTTAGAAACACGATTCTCTTATGAAAGTCGTGCTCTGGGAATCGCGATTTTGTGCTTTGTTTCAGAGAATCGCGATTTTGTGTTTGACTACAGAATCGCGATTCTGTTCAGATTTTGAAAAATTTTTAAGGTATTGATTTTCAAATTTTTGTTTCTTCAATAGAATCGCCTTAGTTATTTTTTAACATGCAATAAAAGAATTTACTTAATATTATTATTTTTTCCACAAAAAACTCAAAAAATTCAAAACATCGCGATTCCGTGTTTTTGGCTATTTTGTGTTTTTTTGTGCTTTGATCATCATGTAAGTTTAAAGAAATACAAAAAAGTGTATTGAGAACTCCTTACCTTGCTTGCTTGATCCAGAAATCTCCAAAACTTTATAGTTGCAGCCGATCGCGATCCTGTTCTTGCTCTCACTCCCTCTCTTCCTCACTCAAATGAGTTTTTTATGAGATTCCAGGGTTTTATAGTGTTCACACAATCGCGATCCTGTGCTATTTCCTCATAATTTTCACTTTTTACTTGTCCAATTTTATTCTTCAACAATTTTATGGTTTTAATCCTCAATTCCTAACTTTTCATCATTAATCACTTCACATTATCCCACTGGTGAAAATCGCGATTCTATACTTCTTTTCCACTTTTCCCACTTGATACTCAATCCTCACTGATTTTTGGAATTTGACTTCCTTCCCTTACTCAACTTAATGAATTCTCTTACAATTACCTATCTCAAAACCCAAATATGCTCAAAATTCAAAAATAAATTTCTCTTACAGAAAATCGTGATTTTGTGGAGAGAATCATATTTTTCTTGTACTTCTTGTTTTTTGCAATTTTGGGTCTTCTTTCTTCTTACAACTCTTCCAAATTCCTTCTACTCCAAATCAGCTGTCACCTACAATTTTTATATCATTAACAAAGTATTAATCCAGAAAATCGCGATCCTGTGAAGAGAATCGTATTTTTCTGATTTTCCAATTTTTATCAATTTTTAGCTTTCCTTCCACCTGACCTCCTTTACTCTTAACAACAACACTTAAGTCCAACTTTCTAAGGAAAAAAGAAATTTGTTTAAGTGTTTTAATGAATTTTATGAATTTTTTTAGTATTTTGCCCTAAATCAATGTAAACACTGTTGGAGCAAGTCTATGACAAGCCTAAGTATTGGCTTGAGTCCCACAAAGTCATAGAAAAAGCCTTAAAATGAAGACTATGTAAAGTTCACTTGTGAACTACCTCTTGTAACTTTTGAAGAGTTTACTTAATGTAAAAGTGAAAGAATCTTAAGTGGTTGAGTCCACTTGATCAAGAATGGAAAGAGGAGCCACGAATTCGTGATTTGTGGTAGGTAGAGAATCAGTCATTGATTGATTGGAGAGTGATTGAGGGAAGTTAGCCTCCCAAACTCAACTATAAATAGATGGCAGTTTTAGTCGTGGTTAGAGAGACCTATGTGAAGACCTCCAAGAGCTGAGCTTTATGCCATATCAAGGTGTGATTACAAGGCACACATATGTATCAGTAAGTCATTGTATTGTACAAGCAATATACTTTCATTTTCATGATTATTTGAGTTCATCTTTCCATGTTCTTGTGAAGTGTACTACTCACTGCCATTACTCTCAGTTTTTTCTCAGTCAGCTTGCAGAGATGTTTTTTCTGAGCTTGGTGCATCATTTTCAGTGATTTAACTTGGTAAAGTTAGCTCTATAAGTCTACTATATGCTCACAAATTTTCATGTCATTTGGATGTTGCAATCTTCAGTTATGTTCATTTGAAGTCAACAGGGTCTGTTCATCTTCACTTCTCTATCAGGTACCCGACTTTTTCACTCATCTTGTAAGAGTCATTTCTAAGTGGTTACTTATCCAAATTGAGTGATGTAAAGCTTGTTGGATTCAGCATACCGTCTAGTACAACCATACAAATTTTCAAAATCATTGAATTCCTAAATTTTGAGTTATGTTGATTTTTCTGCTCATTGGTCTCAAACTGTAGCAGCCCATGAAAATCGGGATGATGTCATCACTTGTTAAAACTCATTCTCAGTGTGTGGTTTATTATTTTTGATGAGATTACTCTTGAAAGTTAGCTCTTTAAGTTACCTATGCTTCCCCAAGAGGAATTAAGCTAATTGCTGCTGTGCTCAGAGAATTATGTAAAACACTGGACAGGTGTATGAACCAAGAATAGCAAGTTTTCACCTCTAAGCTAACTCCAACTTATCTGTTTTGATCTATCTTTTTGAGAGTGATCTTCCAAGGTACATAGGGTGTCTAATACATCCATTGGCAAGCTAAAAGGGCCCACCATATACTCCTGGAGTTCATTTGGCTGGTGTAGATCAAGGATTTTGCAACACCTCTTCATCTTCAAGCACATACCTATCCATCTCTTCACAGTGGTATCAGAGCAAGGTTAGACAACATGGCAGATGGATTTCCTTCATCAATTGACAAATTGGACAGAGGTAACTACTCAGCTTGGTCTTTAAGAATGGAAGCTTATCTCCAAGGTAGAAGTTTATATGGTTATGTGGCTGGAGATGAAGTTATGCCAAGTTTCAGGAACAAAAGTCAACCAACACAAGAAGAGCAAGAAAGATTGAGCACATGGTGATCCAAGGATGCACTTGCAAGGTCTTATCTCCTCAAATCTATCTCAGATTTTTTGTTGCCTCACATTAGAAGTTGTAAGACATCTCAGGAAGTGTGGGATGCACTTGAAGCTTTCTTCAAGTACTAAAGCTAGGAAGCATCAACTATGGCTGGATTTCACAACTCTCAAGAAGGCTCCCAAACAAAATGTGATTGATTTTGTCACAAAGCTCAAGGACATAGCGGATCAGTTGGGAAGCATTGGAGAGGTAATAGATGAAGAGCAAATTGTAAGGCAGGTCATCAATGGCTTGAAGGCAGATGACAAGTGGGAAGCATTCACCACAGCTATGGATTTGTACATGGACATGCATGTACCTGATTTCAATACACTCATTGGACAACTACTTACCCAAGAGGCAAAGCTTATCAAAAATGGAGAAAGCTCTAAAGGTAATCAATCTTCAGCTTTATACACTGATAAAAGCAAGTCCAAAGATAACAAAGGAAAGGGAAAGAAAGTGGATGATGAAGCAAGTACATATCAAGCTAACTATGCAGGTAGAGGAAGACATGGCAGAGGTAGAGGAAGAGGAGGTAGACAAGGCAGGGGGAGATCCCAAGACTCCAACCCATGTTCTATTTGTGGAGGTAGAGGATAGAATAGAGGAAGTTATGGCTACTCAAGAGGAAGGTTCAACAACTACCATGGCAACTACAACAACTACAATCATTCAAACTATCAAGGAGGCTACAAAGGAAGGAGAGACTACAATAACTACACAGAAGACTCAAACAAAGAGGATTCATTATTGATCATGAACATGGCTATGCCACAAGGTAAATCTGATGAGCATGTTTTCTATATAGATTCAGGTTGTTCAAATCATGTGGCAGGAAATGTGGCACTCCTATCAGATTTAGAAGATCCAAGGAATAAGCATGAGGTACAAACAGGAGATGATACAAAACATCCTGTGGAGAAAATAGGCAATGTCAAAGCACCTGATGGAAATATCAACCTACTCAGTAAGGTACTCTATGTCCCTACCATTACAAAGAATTTGATAAGTGTTGGGCAGATAGTAGAGAAAGGGTTGCAAGTCAGGTTCACAAAAGCAGGAGCATTTGTTGAAGATCCAAGTCAAGGATTCAAAAGAATTGCAAAAGGTGAAAAGACAGGTAGATTGTTCACATTTGAATTACAGGACACTAGAAACATTGCTCTCTTTAATTATGGTAGTCAGACACTCACAGAATTGGAAGTATGGCACAAACGGTTAGCACATATTGGTGAAAGGTCATTAAAGCAAATCTGCAGGGACCAAAGTGTACTTGGACTTCCTAATTTGTCAAAACAACATATGATTTATAAGTGTAGTGCATGTCAATTTGGAAAGTCTCACAGGTTACCATTCATGAAGAAAGGTTATATGCATGGAGATCTCTTGGAGTTGGTTCATACACATGTATGGGGACCTAGCAAGGAAGCTTCAATATCTAGATCAAGGTATTATGTTTCCTTTATTGATGATTGCAGCAGATGGACTATCCTATTCTTTATGAAACACAAAGATGACATTTTTTCATGTTTCAAAAGATATTTGGCTCTTGTGGAGAATCAAACAGGTAAATCACTAAAAAGGCTAAGGTCAGATGGAGGGGGAGAATACTTCTCCCATGATTTTGATTCTTTTCTTCAAGAAAGAGGAATCAAAAGAGAGGTAACTACAAGGTACACTCCTGAGCAAAATGGACTGGCCGAAAGGAGGAATAGGACAATTGTTGAAGCTGCAAGGTCTATGTTAAATGAAAAGCATTTACCTAATTACTTATGGGCTGAGGTTGTATCTACAGCCACTTACTTGATTAACAGGTTGCCTTCAAAATCCCTTGATGGGATGACTCCATATGAGGCTTGGAATGGAAGAAGACCAAGCTTAGATCATTGTAAAATTTTTGGATGTATTGCTTTTGCTCATGTTCCTTCACAGGTTAGAGGCAAGATGGATCCAAAGGCAGAAAGGTGTGTATTTATTGGATATGACAACAATCAAAAGGGCTACAGGTTATACAACCCTACCAACAAAGGATTCTTGGTAAGCAGAGATGTAGTTTTTGATGAGAACAATTCATGGTATGAAGATTCATGCAGGAAGATCAATTTACCATATGATCTTGAAGAAGATTTTCCAAAGCTTGGTAGAGAACGATCAAAGATTGAAGAACAAGACACCTCGGAGGATGATGAAGAATCTCACATGGAAAAGATCAAAGCATGGAAGTCTAAAGGTAAAGCAAAATTGCAGGAACTTGGACATGAGGCAGAATCATCACATCATGGCCTAAGAAGATCTATGAGGGAAAAGAAAAAACCAGAAAGGTATGGGTTTGACACCTCATTAGTAACTAAACATTCTATCTACATAGCATAGGACATAAACCAAGAGGAGCCATCATCATTCGAAGAGGCCAAAGCAAAAACAGAATGGAAGCATGCAATGAAGGAAGAGATTGAAGCACTTAAGGAAAACAACACTTGGGATTTGGTGCCCAAGACTTCATCCATGAAGGTAATAGGCTCAAGATGGGTCTATAAACTCAAGAAGAATTAGGATGGTTCAATTAACAGGTATAAGGCAAGGCTTGTAGCAAAAGGCTTTGCACAAACTCAGGGAATTGATTATGAGGAGACCTTCTCTCCTGTGGCAAAGATGCCTACTATTAGGGTTTTGCTTAGTATTGCCTCTTCCAAGAATTGGAAGATACTTCAACTAGATGTAAAGAATGCATTCTTGAATGGTTGGATAACAGAAGAGGTATATATGGCACAACCACCTGGTTTTGAGAATCAAGTTTATCCTGATTATGTGTGTAAACTTAACAAAGCATTGTATGGTCTCAAGCAAGCTCCAAGAGCTTGGAATTTCAGGCTTGTTTCATTCTTGCAGGACAAAGGCTTTCAACCAAGCAAGGCAGATCCTTCACTCTTTATTAAAAAGAGTAATTCCGAGGTCATCTACCTATGTGTATATGTAGATGATATTATATTGACAGGAAATGATGCAGATAGTATGAAGAAGATCAAAGATCAGATGAGAGAAGAGTTCAAGATAAGTGATTTGGGTTCACTTACCTACTTCCTAGGTTTGGAAGTTGTCTACAAATATCATGGTTTGTTTCTCACTCAAAGAAAGTACATTAAGGACATGTTGGCAAAATTCAAGATGCAAGATTGTAAGATTGCAGGTACTCCAATGGAGGTCAATCACAAATTGAGCTCACATGAGGGTGAACTCATAGAGGACATCACATCATATCAAAGTCTAGTGGGTAGTCTCAACTATGCCACATTGACAAGAGTAGATATATGTTACAGTGTGAGTGTGCTAAGTCAATTTATGCACACACCAAGGAAACCACATATGGATGCTGCCAAAAGGATTCTCAAGTATCTCAAAGGAACCATAAATGAAGGACTTTATTATCCTTATGTATCTGATTTAGGTTTGAAGCTATTTTCTGATGCAGATTGGGCTGGCTCCAAGGAAGATAGAAGGAGCACTTCAGGTTATCTTACCTTTGCAGGTTCAAAGCTTATTTCATGGTCATCCAAGAAGCAACCCATAGTTGCTCTCTCTTCTACTCAAGCTGAATATAGAGGTCTTGCCATAGCTACACAAGAAGGTATGTGGATGAAGACATTATTCAAAGATCTTGGATTGGAGTTTGGAACTCCAACTATTTTTTGTGACAATATGAGTTCTATTCATTTGGCTGCTAATCCTATTTTTCATGCAAGGAATAAACATATTGAAGTTCATTATCACTATGTACGAGAGAAGGTTCTAAACAAAGAGATTCAAATATCATATGTGTCCACTCATCAACAATGTGCAGATATTCTAACCAAAGCATTGGATGGTACAAAGCTTTGCAAATTCAAGGCTATGATTGGTTTGCAGGTAATCTTGGAAGATTGAAGACCTCAAGCATACTTGGCTTGAGGGGGAGCTGTTGGAGCAAGTCTATGACAAGCCTAAGTATTGGCTTGAGTCCCACAAAGTCATAGAAAAAGCCTTAAAATGAAGACTATGTAAAGTTCACTTGTGAACTACCTCTTGTAACTTTTGAAGAGTTTACTTAATGTAAAAGTGAAAGAATCTTAAGTGGTTGAGTCCACTTGATCAAGAATGGAAAGAGGAGCCACGAATTCGTGATTTGTGGTAGGTAGAGAATCAAATCAATCATTGATTGATTGGAGAGTGATTGAGGGAAGTTAGCCTCCCAAACTCAACTATAAATAGATGGCAGTTTTAGTCGTGGTTAGAGAGACCTATGTGAAGACCTCCAAGAGCTGAGCTTTATGCCATATCAAGGTGTGATTACAAGGCACACATATGTATCAGTAAGTCATTGTATTGTACAAGCAATATACTTTCATTTTCATGATTATTTGAGTTCATCTTTCCATGTTCTTGTGAAGTGTACTACTCACTGCCATTACTCTCAGTTTTCTTAGTCAACTTGCAGAGATGTTTTTTCTGAGCTTGGTGCATCATTTTCAGTGATTTAACTTGGTAAAGTTAGCTCTATAAGTCTACTATATGCTCACAAATTTTCATGTCATTTGGATGTTGCAATCTTCATTTATGTTCATTTGAAGTTAACAGGGTCTGTTCATCTTCACTTCTCTGTCAGGTACCCGGCTTTTTCACTCATCTTGTCAGAGCCATTTCTAAGTGGTTACTTATTCAAATTGAGCGATTTAAATCTTGTTGGATTCCAATTACAGTCTAGTATGACCATACAAATTTTCAAAATCATTGGATTCCTAAATTTTGAGTTATATTGATTTTTCTGCTCACTGGTCTCAAATTGTAGCAGCCCGTGAAAATCAGGATGATGTCATCACTTGTTAAAACTCATTCTCAGTGTGTGGTTTATTATTTTTGATGAGATTACTCTTGAAAGTTAGCTCTTTAAGTTATCTAGACTTCCCCAAGAGGAATTAAGCTAATTGCTGCTGTGCTCAGAGAATTATGTAAAACACTGGACAGGTGTATGAACTAAGAATAGCAAGTTTTCACCTCTGAGCTAACTCCAACTTATCTGTTTTGATCTATCTTTTTGAGAGTGATCTTCCAAGGTACATAGGGTGTCTAATACATCCATTGGCAAGCTAAAAGGGCCCACCATATACTCCTGGAGTTCATTTGGCTGGTGTAGATCAAGGATTTTGCAACACCTCTTCATCTTCAAGCACATACCTATCCATTTCTTCACAAACACTTCACTTAGGGTTTCTTGTTTAGTGATCTATTGATCCTGTGTTTCTTGATTGGTTATACTCCTTTATGCTTTGCTATCAAAACAGTTCATGACCAAAACTTCCCAAAGAAAAAGTGTTAAGTGCACATGTCAATTTTTGCAAAGATAAGCTCAAAACATTTTTCTTTTCAAGATACAAATAGACTTTTTATCAAGATTATTGCTTTGACTTGGTTAACAAATGGATCTTATCTACTTGCATCTAGCTACTTTACTTGACTTTCCTCAAAGCAATCATTTCATCTTCCCAAGATCAACAATTTTGCTTGGTACTTTGGTCAAAAAACACTCTACAAATGCAAGAATAGACACATTTTACCTTATCTTCAGCTTTCTTAATTCAACTTTTCACACACCTGCACTTTACTTTAAAAAAATGATATGAGCAACTATCAAATTGCAATAATTTCAACACTTCTTATTCTCAAAAGATTATCTATTGCTTTCTTTTCCCAAAAGACAAACAACAAAAAAAATCTACCATTTCATGTTTCCATTTCTTGATTAAAGAGTATTACCTTTTCAATGTGTTCAATACCATCATCAATAGAAGATCCAGCAAGGTCCAACTTCAAATGAAGCTTTTGCTTTACTCCCCCGGCAACGGCGCCAAAAAATGTTTGTTGTAGACCTTTGGAGTTATCCTCTCCAATCATTTAGCATAAAGAATCAACAATACATCTTATTTTTGTCAATCCTGTAAGTATACATGAGACCACAGCCCCTTCTAGATGATAGAATCCAAGAAATAAGAGAAAACTGGTTGGATTTCTGAGGATTAATGAAGATGAAGAGGAATTTCTAGGGTTCATATTATCTTGAGCAATACTCCATCATTTTCAATAATCTTGGTGTCTAAAGCATGTTATTTTCTCAGCAGAACATAATCATAAAGTCAAAACTCAAAAATGATACCTGTAACCTTCAGACGAGACAATCGCAGTTCTGTGAAATCAGACGATTTTCATCTCCAACACCATTCTTCATCAATTTCTCACTCAACACATCAGTAATCAACTCTCTTCATACACATTCATCAGAAATACACAATAGAAGCTTGCAAATCTCCATGGATACACATAGAATAGACTCAACAACTCAAAGAAATCACACAAAAGGAAGAAACACAATTTTCAGCAGGAAACTCTCTCTTTACTAGGATAGCATGTAATACAAATAACCAACCCTCTCATAGTAGAGGAAATTGTCTTTTATATATTTTCAAGTGTCCCTTTTCACACTTGAATTTTGATCCTTTCCTCTTCTCATCTAAAAATATGCTATCTAGGAGTTTCCAAAAATTCTAGAAAAAATACATAGGATTCTACTCTCCATAAGGAAGACTCTTCCTTATTTTTACATCATTTGCATAAATATTTTTTCAAGTAAAAATCAAACTCCTAGAACAAAAGTAGCCACCTCCATATCCTCCCAATTGCTTGTGGCTTGTTCAATAAATACCTGAGTGGTTGATGATCAGTGATGATGACAAACTTCACACCTAGCAAATAATGACGAAATTTTCGTACTGCAAAAACCATTGCTAGAGCTTCCCTTTCTGTTGTGCTATAATTCTTTTCAGCTTTAGTCAAAATTCTACTAGCATACTCAATAGGCCTGTCAAGTTTGAATTCTTCACTATGTTGAGCCAATACAACACCTACTGCATATGCACTGGCATCTACATGCACGTGAAAAATTTTTGACCAATCTGGGGTGATAAGAATTGGTGAAGCCACCAATTTGGACCTTAATGTCTGATAGGCCTTCTCTTCTTCCTCTTCCCATTTAAAGGGCACTTCTTTACCTGTAAGTCTAGCCAGTGGCCTGGCTATCTCTACATACATTTTTATAAACCTTCTGTGGTATCCAGTATGCCCCAAGAAACTCTGAATCTCTTTAGAAGATTTAGGTTTCGGCAACTTTAATATAGAAATAATTTTATCAGGATCTGGGGCCATACCTTTAGCTGACACCACATGTCCCAAGAGAGTTCCTTCTATCACAAGGAAATGACATTTGTTTGGGTTGAGCAAAGCTTAGTCTCCCTGCATCTCTTAAAAACATTCTGCAACTGTCTTAATTGATGGTCCAAGCAATCTAAAGGGGTCTCATTGTGAGAACCTGAAAATGAAGAGAAGTCATCCATGAAAATTCTAAGTGTTTCCAGTAATAAGGGACAAAAAATGAGGTTGATAGTTTTGTTAAAGGTGGCTGGAGCATTTCTGAGTCCAAATGGCATTTTTACATACACATATGTTCCCCAAGGTGTGATAAAAGCAGTCTTTTCATGATCCTCTAGGTGTATTGATATTTGATTATAGCCACTAAAGCCATCCATAAAGCTATATACTACATGTCCAGCCACTTGTTCAATGACCTGCTCTGCAAATGGAAATGGGAATCCATCTGGAATGGTCACCTTGTTGAGTGCTCTAAAGTCAACACAAATTCTGATTTTATTGGTATTCTTCTTTGGTACTATAACCATAGGTGAGAGCCACTCTGAGTGTTCCACCGGAATGATCCTGCATCCTCCATCTTCTGTATTTCCACATAAATAGCTTCAGCATATTTTGGGTTAAGTCTATAACTCTTCCCTCATATTGGTTTGGCTCCCTCAACGAGAGGGATTCTATGCTCTCCATAATTGGCAGGCACTCCTTCTAAGTCTTTATAATGCCATGCAAAAACATCGGTATAGTGGATGAAGAAGGATTTTACCTTTTCAAGGAGCCCTGGGTGGCTCCACAACCAAGTGGCCACCAAAACTGGACGATTATTGTCCTGAGTTCCTAATTGTATTTCTTTGACAGGGTTTTTATCTACCATATTATCTTCGTGCTCATCTCCATCCTTGTTTTCTTCCACTAGCTTTTCGTGCATTGTTTCATAAGCAGGGGTATTTTGGATCTCAATGCATTCCTCCTTATTCTGCATCCATCCTGCAGGGATTTCTTGAATTGGGAAAGAGCATTCTTCACTAGTATGTTTTACCTTGTCTTTAGCTGTAGAAACTTCCTTCTCTATTGTTGTTACATCCTCCTCCAAGTTGTATTTGAGGGGTGTCTTCCTGCCCCTTCTGTGGTCTGTGATGGGCTCTCCCAATCCATCAACCTGAACTTTCTCCTGATTTTCATCATAACCTTCAGCTGTGCAAGAATTATTAGGAAAAATTCCAAAACAAGAGGAAGAGTTGCCTGCTTGGAGCCAACTTAGAATATCCTCTTCTTCCTTGAAATCTAATTGGGGTTGGCCCTCTGTTTCTGGTTCCATGCAAATGCCAACTGTTTGCATCATGCTGGTGTTCCCTTGATTATCTAGGCCCTCTTCTAAATGTATCTGTGCCAGCTCTTGCCCTTTCTTTTGTACCCACATAGTGTCTTTACCCCAATCATGGATGACACTTGCATGCCTTAGCCATGGTCTTCCAATTAAGAGGGGAAATCCTCCTTCAACCTGGGGCAGTCTTAAAACCACAAAATCCAGAATGAATAGATTACCTTGTATTTCAAGTGGAGCTTTTGGGATCACTCCCAAGGGTCTTACTTTGCTCTGATCTGCCAAAGTAATAGTGAAATTTGCAGGCCTTGAAGGGTGGAGTCCAATCTTTTCCATTGTATGTTGGCATCAAGTTAATGCCAAAACCATCATCCACAATAACTCCTTGAAACTCATGACCTTTGATAGATACTGTCAGCCGAGGACTCTTATAATGTGTAAGGGGTGCTTCCCCTACAATTTTACCTTTATGCATAACAACAGTCTTTGCCACCAAACTTGTAGTGGAAGCCTCATCAATTATCTACAGGAGTTCTGACCTGAATTTCCCATCCATCTTTATTAAATAAAAAATACTAACCTCCTTTTTCATGGACTTGAGTAGTTTTGAAGCCTCTAATTCCTTAAGAGCATGGGCTCCATTTGACTTATCAAACTCCTCATGAGCCCTGTTGAATGCATGCCCAATGGCATCATTGGTACATATGAGATCTCCTTTTTGCCTTGTATCTGCACATGCAGTGGCCGTGTCTTCAGATGTCCCTTTGTCTTTGTTCAATCTATTACTTCTTGATTCTTGAACTATATCTACTTGAGACTTTCCCTTGTTTCTTATCTGCACTGTAAAAGATTCAATTTCTTCTAACTGCACCACCCTGGTAGATGGTGATGGCTCATTGACTTGATCTAACATTTCTTCTTTGTGCACAGAAATCATTTGAATGTGGGGCCCAAATGAAGAGGCTTGATTCTTAGGACAACAATTTGTATAGTGGTCTCTGGCCTCTGGGCAGTTTCTGGAAGGAGGGGCATTTTTTGGTAGAGTGCACCTACTTTGATAGTGCCCACATTCTCCACATCTGAAACAAATGATTGGCCTCCTAGGCGGAGGGTTGTAATTGTTACCTTGATTGGGTGCAGCCGCCATTACACTTGCTGGTGGTAGGGGTCCTCCTTGTGTCCAATATGTTGTTGCAAGCATTCCTCTTGATTGGCATTCCTGGGCCTCATGACCAACTTTCCTGCATAATTGGCAAGTCACACTTAACAAAGGACATTCACTTACTATATGACCTTGCTTGCTGCACATGGTACACCAAAGTCCACTCTTGATGCCACCCCCTTTGAGTTCCTGCAACTCCTGTCGCAACTGAGCCAATTCTTCTGCTTGGGCCTCCTCCTCCTTTTGGAGCTTTAATGCCTCAATCTCCCTCCTCAACTGAGTAACAACATTCTCCTTTTTAAGCCCTCCAGCTCCTTCCTTAGCTGGATTACTAGATCCTCCATTTCTGTAGAATATGGTAGTTGAGGAGAAATTGCTCCATACTGTTGCCTTATCTGCTCCAATCGTGTAGCTGTGTTGATGAATTCCTCAATGGAAGCTATAGGCAACACTAATTCCTTGATTTTACATTGGGTGGTCACTAGAAGTGGCTTAGCTAACCATTTTTTAACAAAAAAATCATGTGGTGGATCTGGTAATTTAGCCATTAGTGCCTTGGCCCTAGTCACAAACTCTAAGAACTTTTCACCTGGATCCAATCTCAAGTTCTCTAATTCCTCTATGATGATCTTTGTAGTATTTCCATGCTAAAATGATTTTTGAATGCATCTTTCATTAAGTCCCAAGTTCTAAAATGGTTCCCAACAAACTAGCTGGACCATTTATCTGGTAATCCTTCTAATGTAGCAGGGAAGAGTATCAAAAAGGCATCCTCTCTTCCCATTAAGCCTCTAGTTTTGCATAGTGCTAAAAACCTTCTAATATGCTCGTCCGGATCTTCCTGAGCTAGGCCTTTGAAAGAAGGAAATTTTATATTTAATCTTGATAGTAGGGTTTCCAAGTCTACCTGACCAGCCATGCTCCTTACTGATGAAGTTGATGAAAGTGGAGTAGATGATCTTCTAACAGCCTTCCTTTTCTTTGATTACAGGTGACCCTCAATGTTTGGGACCGAGTTGCGGTCATGAGCTGTTCATAGTCCTCTTAGTATGAGATAATTGATAAGAATATGTACCTTTTAGCCCAATGAAGTAGTACTATCGGCACTTGAATAGTGCTTCTCCACACTGCAAGATGTCTTCTCCTATGCTCAAATCTCCTTGGAGTCCCACCAGGTGTGCCAAATTTTGTTGGGGGATTCTTGGAAAAGAAGGGATTTGAGTGTTTATAGGAGAAAAGGGAAAGGCAAGAAGAACGATACACACTAGAAGCCTCTGTCACTTGATTATAATAAGACAAATACAATGGTGATGCACAATACAATCCAATGCTCCTGTGCAAAATCCCACAGAGTGCTCAATTAGAAAATACCAAATACCCAAGGTCTTGTTGCTGCCGGCCTCTTCTGCACCAGACCTCCACCTTCTCCAAGCCTGCACTTGTGCACACCTTGCACCAAGCTTCCAATAAGGGGGAGGGATGGACACCTTCTGTCGGCACGCGCACATTGCAATGAGACCTTGGGATCCTTGGGGGACTAGCTTAGCACTTCTCTGCACACTTCCTTAGTCACTCTTCATGCACACCTTGTACTTCACTTCTCTGCGTCGCACACTGTGTGTCTCTTGCACTTCTCTCTCTTGCCTCACTTAGACTATTGTTAGTCGGCCACCGGATTGGAAGTTGTAAAAACGGAATCTTGTTCACACGAACGAAAGGTTGTTACACCGATACTTTGTAATCTTTATATAAAGCAATGAAAAAGAGATGCTTCAGTGATGTTCGTTGGGATCACCAGACTGTCTGTTTGGGTGATTGAGCTCAATGCTACTATAGTGTCGGTTGAGCAATTCTGAGTATACTACTCTTGTTCTGTCTGGTTGTCTATTGATACTTGTTTCTGTTCATGAGTTACATAGACATTCAGTTGATCGTTAGACTGTTTGTCTGAGCGAGTTGTTCTGCGGGGTTTCGGTTGTGATTGTTCTATTGATTAAGCATATCGTGGTGTCGCTCTTTCTTGTAAGGTGCTGTAACTTGTTGGATGAAGTCTGTGTAATTGCGGTAGTGTTGGCAGTCAAGGAACTGAAGGACTCACAAGACAAGGAAGTCAACGAAGGGAGTCGAAGCGAAGAGAAGGTACAAGCAGATAGAGTAGTCAAAGAAGATCGGGCAAGTAGGCCATTAGTTTTTCAGGTAGCTAAAGCATATCAAAGAGGTGGACACATAAGGAGAAGGAGCAAGTAGGGAGCTCGAAGATGTGTATGTCAAAATGTTAGAAGAAATCCCTACAAAAATAGTGATTTTCATCACTAAAAACCATTGTAAATACCATTTCATATTTTTTTAGCTCCATTTTGTGCAAGCCAAGGAGTCCTTGAGCTTGAGGAGCTTTAGAAGTACCTACCTATCAGTTTTCACATTTTT
The DNA here is from genome assembly GCA_020310875.1 of Ceratopteris richardii. NCBI lineage: Eukaryota > Viridiplantae > Streptophyta > Polypodiopsida > Polypodiales > Pteridaceae > Ceratopteris > Ceratopteris richardii. The sequence goes on from CM035406.1 coordinate 134,712,248, forward strand.
TAGACTCTGTTTGAACCTCCAAATAGGCCAGAGAACCTAATTTTTAACTAGGCCGGACACTAGGTTTGGACAAGGCCAAAAACTAGTCAAAAACTATAAATAGAGCTAGAGAGCTCATTTTTGAGGTTAGCTTGTAATTGATTTGAACTTGTATGAGCTTTTTGAAAGTAATCTAAAGAACTCCATTGCTTCTCACTCTTTGTCTTGCCTTGTGTGCGCGTGTATGTGTATGTGTGTGCATGTTAGTGTGCTTCGCACTCACACACTTGTGCCTTCACTTGCTCGAGGTCATCATACCATCCTCACGTCTTCCCGATTGACATTAAAGGAGGTGCTACTCATCACTGAGCTACACCAAATTTTGGCGCCGTTGCCGGGGATCGAGCTCTGAGGACGAGCGTGTGATGGTAAGACGTAGAATTGAGACGTTGGCATTGTAGGTAATTTCTTTACTTTTCTTATTTTTCTCTTTCTTACCTCACCATCATCATCACCATCATCATCCTCACCATATCCGATCTCCATCTCCATCATCACGAAATATTTCAGTTTTTTTATCATATCACCTTCTCCCTTCCATTTCCTTCATTCCACTTGTGAGAGAGAGCGAGAGAGCGAATTGTGTGCATTGTTTTTCTATCTGTTTTGTGAGTGATCTTGCAGGTATAGCTGTATCATCCCCTCCAGCACGCTGCGCAGGTACGGACACGCTCGAAACTGTCTCTGTGTCGCAGACCTCTGTCGATTGCGATCGATAGAAAAATCGCTCATTTGGTAAAAGAAAGCACACCACAATGACATGCACAAGGAGCACATTCCAAATCACTAGAAGAAACTAAAAAATTCCATGTTTTTCTGTCAGTCGCGATTGACACCGTCGATCGCGACCGACAGCCACGATCGACAGATTCTGTTGATCGCGACCAACAGAGACGACCGACTGACCCTTTCAATCGCGATTGACACCATCGATCGCGATCGACAGCCACGACTGACACCCCTGTCAGTCGCGATTGACACCGTCGATCGCGACCGATTGAATTTTGACGATTGACTGAATTTCTCGTGTTGCCACGTGTCCATCGCGACGGACACATCCCCAATTGACTGAAATCATGGCGAAAATCCTGGAAAAAGTGTTGATCACGATTGACACCATCGATCGCGATTGACAGGACCCACAACCGACTCTGTCGATCGCGATTGACACTGTCAATCGCGACTGACGTGTCGATCACGACCGACAGGCGGACACCTCTGTCAATCGCGATTGACAGACCTGTCGATCGCGATTGATAGGCTTTTTCGGCCAAATTTCTAGGGTTTTTAATACCAAGTTTTGGGGTAATTTTTGGCATACTTATCAACCAATTAGTGATTTGTGAGGTCCCTACAAGTGTGTTTTGAGAAAAATCTTGGGATTTGTCAGCCTATTTGAGCCCTGTTTTAACCCCAAACCCTGAACTGTCATAACTTCCTCATACAAAATCCGTTTGTTGTGATTATTGTTTTGTTGGAAAGCTCGTGGGGAGTACTACCAAAACTTCCACTGGTTATGGTAAAATTAATACCAGGATTATTAGACATAGTATTTTTAAGTGAACCATATCCAGGAGGAGGAAAACTTAGGGAACTTTAGAATTGTGTCTCAGAGAGACTTGGTGCAAATTGACATATGAATTACATGAATGAAAGTGATTTTTTGTGTCCTTTTAATCTAAGTCTTGAGTTAACTTTGGGACTTTTAGAGGTCCACTGAGAGCACTAGAAGGCTCTGTGGTCCACATCAAAAACCCTGACCAATCCATTGGACTGGAACATCCAGCAGTCAAGTTTGAAAACGGAGCATACTTGGACAAAGAAGGAACTATATATGTAGTCACTAGTCACCCAGACAGGACTGATGAATTCGGGAATGTGATCCCTGAGGCAGACATAGGTGACCTATAGCAAGAGAACATAGGAGGAGAGCCTAGGACCCCTCGAGGAAAATCCGTTCTTACTAGAATCCTCCATCCCGAGTGGATTCCCCAAGACAATAAGAGCATAGATCTACCCCTGAACCGAGAGACTGATGAAGCCTTTTGGAGGTATAAATCTAATCAGCCAAATGAGGTAGGAACAATCATGATATATGAGGTCAAGGATCCTGATAGCCCAGGCAGAGTGACCTACTTAGATCACACCTCAGAGAGGATCTTTGTGGTTACAGAAAATGATAGGCATGCTTACACTTGGAAAGGTGAATTTATTTTCCCCCAACCAAGATCGAATGTGGCCTTTGGTCACCCAGGAGGTGGAACATCCCAAGCTCATGGAGCTCAAAAAGATAGACATAGAGATAGACCTAAGGTAAGCTTTGCCAACCCAGTGGGAAGAGAAAGAACGAGAACGGAAACAAATAGAGCGGAACCTGAGGGACTTAGAGCCCCAAGGAACCAAAGGAATGCTGATGATTTCCCTCTACCAAGGCCTAGGGAACACACCAGAACATTGAGACCTACACAGCTGGTTAAGTCCATGAAGAACTACTTCGATGGCACAGGAGACCCATATGATCATGTGGCTGAGTTTAGGCAAGTCTTGAGAGCTGAACAAGTTGAGGACCTATTCACGCAGTATAATGCCTTTGGTCTAACCCTTAGGAACACAGCCCTTACATGGTTTCAACCATTGAATGAGAGACAGTTCAGGAGCATAGACCAACTCTTAGAGGCTTTCATCACTGAATTCTCTAAAAGTGGCATAAGGCATAATACTTCCTCATTGATACATAGCTTCAAGCAGACCCCTCAAGAGACCATGAGACTTGCAGGAAGAAGATTTAGACAATATCTTGAGAGATGCCCTGTTTCTGAGTTACCCACACCAGCCAAACAAGTGGCCTTATTCTTGGATGGATTGCTAAGTACAAAGTTGCGATCCTATGTGTACTTGAAGGACCCTAGGACCATAGAAGAGTGTGGACGCATGTGCATTGACATTGAGGATAACCTAGGGGAAGAGTTAGAGCTTTCAAAAATCTAAAAAGATTTCGATAGCGCTTCTAGCCTCTCTTCCTCGCAATCTACATCTATTGAGGAACTCGCAGAAAAGGTAGCTCAAAAACTAGGTGTCTCTAGCAAAAAAATTCCAAGATTTGCCCTAGTAAAGAGATGCTATACTTGCGGTGGTGACCACATGGCCAATGTATGTCCCATTATGGCTCAACCCCAAGTAAATCCTAGTAGCCATTACTGCACCATAGAACGGAGGTACACCAATCACACCGCGCAAGATTGCCCCTACAATAAGCAAGCAGTTAGGCAAACGTACCCACAACCATACCCTCAACAAGGAAGATACCAGAACCAGTACCCACCGCATCAGTATGCTAGGCCTCAACAAACCTACCAACCACAATACCAAAACCAACAAAGGCCTCAGCCTGTGTTAGCACAACAACCCCCAGCCCCAGCTAATGTAATTCCGGTAAAGTATGCAGCTGCAGAAGAGAATTTGAATAGAGCTATAGTGCCAGTAACACCATTGCTTTCAGAAAGTGATCCCAGTGACCATAGCTTTGATTCTATACATATTGATAGTCCCCAGGCTTACTACATGCAATCTCCTAAACATGGTGAGTCCTACTACAGTGAAGAACCAAGTGAACCTAGTTGGGAGTCAGATTACGCAAACGTTATGTATACAAATCCCAACCCTAGACCTCAACCTAGGCAAGTAAGACCTCCATTTCCTAGAGGACCATGCTACAAATGTCAGGGAGATCATCTCATTCGTGATTGCCCCTTACCTCCACCTACACAACCCCAGTCAGTGACAATCCAAGGTTTTTGCCAAGATTGTGGAAAGGAGCATCTCTTACGAGATTGCCCAAAGAATCCCAATAATATGCCAAAAATCACTCCTATCAATGTTATTGGGTTAGTGATAAACTCTTCAGGGAGTGTGATGTCCACTACACCAGTACAGGTAGTCACTAGAGCTCAAGCCTTGCAGCAAAACCAAAGTTTAGGTCAGGAAAAGAGCTTCGAGGTGAGTGAAACAGAGAGCATAACCAAGAAGAGGACTAGAGCCTAGAGAGATAGTAGAGAAAGAATGAAGAGGCAATGGGCTAAGAAGATGAGTGAACTCGAGGAAAGCCTAAGAGAAACAAAAGCCAGGATAGTTGAACTTACATCTCAAACTCCCTCTCACACTACTCCATCACCACCATTCCCATCTCCATCCGACCCACCACCTTCCAACCCGCCTCATGCTACTCCACCACCCCCTAGAGTAGGATCAATCCTAGCCGATCCCACTCCGGAGGATCTAAATATGATGCTCAAAGCATATCAGGCCAGAATCCAAGAAGGGCCGAATGTAACCGATCATGAAAAGTGTTACCCGAGAGCAGAACTAGAGCTTGAACGAACCAAAATCTGTGCTAAGATGGTGGAATTGGCTCAAACCATGTTTGAAGCCAGTCGCCTCTTTAACATCTCTAGTTCAGCTAAGATGCAATTGCACTTTGATGGACTGCTAGAAAGATTGGAGAGGTTAATTGCACAATCAGAAAAGGAACCCACCACTCCAAGTAAGGGCAAGGCAAGTATGAGGGCAAGCCTTCCTGCCCAGGAAGCCTATGTGCCTTACCCAACAAAAATACATTTCACTACTTTATCATACAATTTCTTGTGTTGTTGTTGAGGCACAAATGCATATGCCAGACAACCGAAGACATGCATATGAGCAATAGATGGCTTATGACCATGCTAAACCTCATATGGAGTGATAGAATACAATGCTTGGGTGGGACACGCTGTTAAGTACATATACAACACACATAACAACCTCAAGCTAGAAGCTATGTGGTAAAGCTTTAATTTTGACCATACAACTTGCCATTTCCATGAGTGACCTATTCTTTCTTTTAACAAATCCATTCTATTGAGGTGTATACAACACTATACCCTAATGTTTTATCCCACATTCAGCTAGAAATGCATTAAAATCAAAAGGCATGTATTCCCCCCCTTGATTAGAACAAAGGGTGCCCATTTTGCATGCTAACAGATTTTTAGCCAAAACCAAAAAATGTTTGATGCACATAAACACTTGTGACTTTACTTTTCATGGATACACCCATGCATGTGTGGAAAAAACATCAATGAAAGTCATGAAATAAAGGTAGTTCCCAAAAGAAGGTGTCTACATAGGACCACAAACATCACTATGAACAAGCTTAATTTTTTAGTAGCTCAAACATAACCGTCTTTTGGAAAGGGGGAATGCTACATTTTGCCGAAAATAGAGACTTCACATACATGTTTGCAAGGTGCTTCAAGTTTGGGCAGAGAGGACAGAAAACTAGATAATTATGATGACCAAAGCATGCATGCCAAATGTGTACCTAAGCTCATAATGTCTTAGGAACTTGTGACGAAGGAGAATAAATCTCTATCATCAAGAAAGTATATATAGTGGTGGATTTGATACACTCATTAAATTATCAATCCATGAATTTAACCCTATCATGTATGAAGATATGCACTTATGTGATAGTTAATGTAAGAAAGGAAGAAGTAATGTATGTAGAAAAGCTAAATCTACCTCATATGGCATCTCTCGCCCAATGAAATTTATCACGATACATGGTGCAATAGTAGATGCTAATCAAGTGATTTCTCTTAGCTTTGATACCTGTTGAAGCTCAAAGTCAAGGACAAAGCATGGAAGCACATCAAAAGGTGGACACACGAGGAAAGGGAGCAAGTAGGGAGCTCCAAGAAGTGTATGTCAAATTTTCAGAAGAATCCCCTACAAAAATAGTGATGTTCATCACTAGAAACCATTGTAAATACCATTATCTATTTTTAGTAACTCCATTTTGTTCAAGCCGAGGAGTCCTCAAGCTTGAGGAGTATTAGAAGTACCATCGTACCAATTTTCATAATTTTTAGACTTTGTTTGAGCCCTCAAATAAGCCCTGGAACCTAATTTTTAACTAGGCCGGACACTAGGTCTGGACAGGGCCAAAACTAGTCAAAAAACTATAAAAAGAGCTAGAGAGCTCATTTTTGAGGTTAGCTTGTTAGAGAAGAGAACTTTTGTAAGAGAACTCTTTTGCAATCTAAGCTTTCCATTGTTCCTCTCTTTGATCTTACTTTGTGCGCGTGTGTGTGTATGTGTGTGCATGTTTGTGTGCTTTCACTCACGCACTTGTGCCTACACTTGCTCGTGGTCTTCATACCGGTCCTCACGTCTCCGCGGATTGACAAGTAAAGGAGGTGGTGCTTACGCTTGAGCTACACCAAATTTTGGCGCCGTTGCCGGGGAGAGAGCTTCGAGGACGAGCGTTGTGATGGTAAGATCGTAGATTTGCGACGTTGGAAGGTAAAAAAACTGTCATTTCAGTTCATTTTCTGTTTTTTCCTCTTCATCTTCATCATCATCATCATCTCCACCTTCTTCCATCTTCTTCTTCATAGAAAATTCTTGTTTTTTAGTGCATTTTCACCATCTTCATACCATTTTTCATGCATTATTGTGTGGGAAGGAGTTAAGAGAAGCAAGGGAGAGCAAGCGCTGTGTTTTTTTCATGATTTTTTGCTCATACGGAGCTCGCCATAGCCGGCGCTCAGAAATTTGAATTTCCCGCCAAAAAACGCGATTCTGTGATGAAAATCGCGATTCTGTGAAAATTCAAAATTTTTTGAAAAATCACGATTTTCAGTTTTCCCGCCTAAAAGTTGGTTGAAAAGAATCGCGATTCTGTGTTTTTTCTCAAAAAAAAAAAAAAAAAAAAAAACACGATTCTCTGCTCAAAATCGCGATTTTCAAAAAACACGATTCTCTGCTCAAAATCGCGATTCTCACCAATCACGATTTTCAGCAAAAACACGATTTTGTGAAAAACACGACTTTCTGCTCAAAATCGCGATTCTCACAAATCACGATTTTCAGCGAAAAATACGATTTTGAGAAAAACACGATTCTCTATGACAAAATCGCGATTTTCATACCAAAAACACGATTTTGTGAAAAAGGCGATTCTGTGAAAACACGAATTTTTGCTCAAAATCGCGATTTTCAAAAACACGATTTTGTGCTCAACATCGCGATTTTCATGTGAAAAATACGATCCTGAGAAAACACGATTTTCAGTCAAAAACACGATTTTGTGAATCACGATTCTCTGAGTCAAAATCGCGATTCTCTAAAACACGATTTTGTGATCAACATCGCGATTTTCAGAAACACGATTTTGTGATCAAAATCGCGATTTTCAAATCACGATTTTCTGCTCAAAATCGCGATTTTTCAGAAACACGATTTTGTGATCAACATCGCGATTTTCAAATCACGATTTTCTGCTCAAAATCGCGATTTTCAAAAACACGATTTTGTGATGAACATCGCGATTTTCAAATCACGATTTTCTGCTCAAAATCGTGATTTTCAAAAACACGATTTTGTGCTCAACATCGCGATTTTCTGAGTTCACAAAATCGCGATCCTCTGAAAGTTCACAAAATCGCGATTTTCTCCAAAGGCCCTGTTTGCCTGTTTTGACCCCTAGGAGCCTGAATTGGCATAACTTTTTCATCCAAAGTCCATTTTTTGAGCTCTATAGCTTGTTGGAAAGCTTGTTTCAAATCCTACACGACCTCAACTGTTTTTTTTCAAGAATAACGCATTGATTTTGAGATAGGATAATTTGAAGTTGACCCTCAGGTGGGACTAGGGAACCAAGGGGGCTCTAAAGAATTTTGAACCATACCAAAGGGGAAATTTGGACTCTTGACTAAAGCTTATGAACCTGAGATCTGGTAGACACTTAGGCAAGGATAAACAAAGCATTAGATCTTCTGAGGCTAGTGTCAACCATACATCCAAGTCTTGGACACAACAACTAAGTGGTGATCTTTTACTAAGTTCAGACACAAGTGATTCAGAAATGTCTTTTAGCATGGGAAAACCTGCAGGTGGCTCAGGGACTGCCCATCTACAAACACCGGAAAGTCCCTATAAGACACAGTTGGAATATATTCGGACCAACCAATTAGGTGCTCGCATCTATGAGGATGGTCTGAGGCGATCAGTGGTCCAACTCAAAAATCCAGATCAATCCTTTGGACTTGAACACCCGGTGGTCAAGTTCGAAGAGGGTTCATACATTGATAAGGAAGGAACCATGTATGTGGTCACCAACCTACCCGATAGGACTGATGAGTTCGGAAATGTCATTCCTGAGAATGAAATAGGAGACCTAGAACAAGGAAATGTAGGACAAGGACCCCAGACTCCTAGAGGTAAGTCAGTTTTGACCCGAGTGATCACTCCAGACTGGATCCCTCAAGATAACAAAAGCATAGAACTATTTTTGAATAGAGAAACAGAGGAAGCCTTTTGGAGATTCAAGCCAGATCAACCTAGCCAATTGGGCATAGTCATCATCTACGAGTTCAAGGATCCAGAGATACCAGGCAAAGTTGTCTACCTGGATAACACATCAGAGAAAATTTTCTTGGTAACAGAACATGATAGACATGCATATACTTGGAAGAATGAATTGATTTTCCCCCCACCAAGATCCAATGTTTCCCATGGCCTCCAAGGAGTAGGATCATCCCTCGCTCATGAAGCCCAGAGAGAAAGAACTAGAGAGAGACCTGAGGTAAGTTCTGCACACACCGTGGGCAGGAATAGGTCAGGATTTGAAAATGAAAGACCTGAAAGAGAGAGACACCAAGCACATAGGCAACAAAGAGATGAACAAGATTTTCCATTGCCTAGACCCCGAGAGTACCCAAGAACCCTTAGACCCATTCAAGTGATCAAGGCAATGAAGAACTATTTCGATGGGACAGGGGATCCTTATGATCATGTGGCCGAGTACAAACAAGTGCTGAGAGCCGAACAAATTGAGGACTGGTTCACCCAGTACGAGGCATTTGGTTTGACCCTTAAGGGCACTGCCTTAGCTTGGTTTCAACCATTGAGTAGAAGCAACTATCACGATATAGGTCAACTGCTAGACGAATTCATTGTAGAATTTTCCAAGAGTGGTATCAGGCATAACACATCATCCTTGATCCACAGCTTCAAGCAGACTCCCCAAGAAACAGTGCGACTAGCAGGTAGAAGATTCAGACAGTATCTAGAAAGATGCCCTGCTCTAGAGTTACCCACTCCGGCCAAACAAGTGGCTTTGTTCTTAGATGGCTTACTGAGCACCAAGTTAAGATCATATGTGTACTTGAAAGATCCTAGATCCATAGAAGAGTGTGTGCGGGCGTGCATAGACATAGAAGATAACTTGGGTGAGGAGTTAGGATTGTCCAAACTCTACAAAGATTCGGATAGTTCTACTAGTCATACGTCAAAGATCTCCACAGAAATAGAAGAGATAGCTGAGCAAGTTGCCAAGAAGCTGGGAGTCCAAAATAAACAAACACAGAGAGTCACTCCAGTGAATCGGTGTTATACTTGTGGGGGCGACCACATGGCTAATGTATGCCCAATGCAAAACCAAAACATTAGAGAAAGGAATGCTCCATATTGCACTATTGAGAGAAAATACACAAACCACACGGCTCAAGATTGTCCCTACAATAGGCAGGCTGTTAGACAGAATTATCAGCAACCTTACCCACAAGGTAGGTATCAGAACCAATACCAACAGCCATATTATAGACCACAACAGCAATATCAGGTACCATATAGGCCACAACCTGTCTGGGGAAACCAACCACCAGCTCCAGCCAACGTGATTCCAGTCAACTATGCTGTGGGAGAGGAAAATCCAAATAGAGCTTTGGTGCCACTAAACCCATTGATACCAGATAATGACTCTCACGCTCATGGTTCAGACTACTCCCATGAAGGTAGTCCACAGGCTTATTACACAGAGTCACCTGAACATAGTGAGATTTACTCGTATCAATATGAGGTACCACCTATGGAGAAAAATTGGGAGCCAGAATACTCCAATGTCATGTACACACATCCTAACCCTAGGCCCCAGTTGAGACAAATGAGACCACAAGCCCCTAGAGGATCTTGTTTCAGATGTCAAGGTGACCATTTCATTCGTGACTGTCCCCACCCACCATCTCCGAGTCAAGGACAGACTATCACAATACAGGCTTTTTGTCCTGATTGTGGCAAAGACCATCTCCCCAGAGATTGTCCAAGAAACCCCTCCAGTGCACCCAAGATTACACCCATTAATGTGGTAGGCTTAGTGGCAGATTCAAGTTCAAGTAGTAGCAATGTGGCTCCTATACAAGCTGTCACTAGAGCACAAGCCTTAAAACAGGATAAACCCGTAGAACAATCAGAGTCGAGTGAATCGGGAGAGCCTAGTAAGAGGAAAACAAGAACATGGAAGGATACCAGAGAGAAGGCCAATCGCAAGTGGAATAAAAAGTTATCGGAACTAGAAGAAAGCTTGAAAGAAGCGAAAACAAAAATAGAAGACATTGCATCTCAAAGCCCCTCGCATACCGAAACTCCATCCACTCCACCTCATCCCACCCCACCACCCATTGTAAATAGACCACAACCAGGGTCGGTTCTTGCAGATCCAACCCCAGAAGGCTTGGACATGATGTTCAAGGCCTACCAGGCTCGACTTCAAGAAGGGCCTACAGCTGCAAACCTAGACAAGAGTTACCCTAGAGCAGATTTAGAGATTGAACGGATGAAAATGTGCATGAAAATGGTAGAACAAGCTCAAGCCATACTTGAGACTAGTCAAAAGTTCAATCAGACAAACTCTATCAAATCAGATTTGCATTTCCAGGGCTTACTAGAAAGATTAGAGCAGTTGGTAAACAAACCACAAGTTTCTTTACCTCCTCAGGCTCAACCAGTTATTGAAAGAGGAAGCTCACCACCAATGGGAGCTTATGTTCCTAATTCCACGGATCCAGGAATACCTCCTTCAATTCAACAGTACTCTCAAGAATTCTTGCGGGAAATACAAGAAGAGAAATGGGCCAAGGAGAAGGGTAATTCCCCTCCTATTCCTGAGATTGATGATCTTCATGATCAATTTCCCCAAGACATCCCATCTATTTACGAAGATGAAGCAGAACAACAAGAGGACGAAAGGTTAGATTTTGAATCTAATACCTTAGAAGAACTGCCCCAATTTCCAGACCCATGGGAATCTGAATCTCTCCAGATTAGAGCTCCCACAATACTGGTAAGAAATGAAGACTCAGTGGTTCCAAGGAACACTGATGTCGTGAAGAACACTAAGGTTCAGTGTCATCTCACTGTAGAAGAGCTGCTCAAAGCAAAACCTGAGTTATGGAATCATGTGAAGGATCAGGTCCCAGAACTTGATTCCAACATGCCAAAAGCAGGCTCCAAGCAAAGGGTACCAGAGATACCTCTAGACAAAATAGGGGACATGTGTGAGGGTGAAGAAGGTAATACTTATCTTCCCATCACCTACCAAGGTTACACAACCAAAGCAATCATAGATTCAGGTGTTGGTGTTGCTATTGCGACCACCTCCTTGTGGAAGCAATGGGGCAAGCCCACATTAAGACCAACTAGAATGAAGCTTCAAATGGCTGATGGTCATTTTGAAAGACCTCTAGGGTTGCTAGAAGGGATCACTCTAACCACTTGTGGTGTAGAGTTTGAGCACACATTTGCTATATGTGACTTTGAGAAAAATAATGTCTATGAGATGATCCTAGGAAGACCCTTCCTACGACAATTGCAAATAGTACAGGATTGGGGAACTAACTCCTTGTACTTACAACACTTAGGGGTTACCACCAAGGTCAATTTGAAGGATTACACCTTCAGAGATGTACCACCCCTACAGTGGAATTCTATCCACAAAGTGAAAGAAGATTCCATCTATGTGCATTCTGAAAGTTCACCTGATCCATCATGGCTGCATGAAGATACTCATTTGTGGATGTGCAAAGTCGCAAAGGAAGAGGAAAAACGTTTAAAGGCAAGGGAAGAAGGAACTTCACTAGGAGATAGACCAGTTAGAGACCCAGCCTACACACCGATGATCTTTCCAGATGAGGAGTTTGAGCCTCATGGCTGGCCAGAAATCTTAGCCACCATGGACATTGCTGTCAATGAGGAACAGTGGACACCTCATTGTGATGAGGAGGGTTATGATATCTCAGTGTTCATGTGTCAACCCTTGCTAGAAGAATGTGACCCTAGTGATGTCATAGAAGAAGAAGAGAATGACGATGATCTGGAGTCTATTGTGATGGATAGTTGCTTTAACTCAGAGCAGCACTATCTAGAAGATATAGGAGTGTTCACCCAGAAAGAAGAAGAACCTCTCACAAGTATTAAAACAGTAAACTCAAAGGATGGAAGTGAGAGTAGTCAAAAGAAAAAGAAAAGAAAAGCAGTGAAACAAGAAAAGGAGGAATCATTCTTTGAAGTACCAGAAAACTTCAGGAAATATGAAGTTGACGACCGCAAAATTTTGGTACGAATGCCTAAGAGAGAGGCCATCATAGGAGAATCATATGATAATAAAGAAAAGACCAAGAAGATTGTAGTGACCATTGAAGAGAACGAAGAGAGATGCACATATATAGGAGATGACCTAAGTGCAAGAGAAGAAATGGAGCTCATTGCTCTATTAAGGGAATATAGGGATGTGTTTGCATGGCACTATAGAGACTTGAAAGGGGTAGATCCAAGAATTTGCTCACATACTATCCCCATGACTGCTGATGCTAAGCCCACCAAACAGAAGCCCTACACATATAATGATACCTATGCAGCCAAAATCAAAGAAGAAATTGATAGGTTGATTGAGGCTGGATTCATCTATGAGATTGAGCATACCGAATGGGTGCCCCCCATTGTTGTGGTACCCAAGAAGAACGGGAAGTTGCGAGTGTGTATTAACCTTAAAAAAGTTAATGCCGCTACGATTAGAGATAGTTATCCACTTCCAATCACAGAACACCTATTGGAGCGTGTTGCAGGCAAGGAAGTTTATAGCTTCCTTGATGGATTTTCAGGTTACAATCAAGTAGCCATTGCCCCAGAAGATCAACACAAAACAGCTTTTGCTACAGAGTGGGGAATCTTTGCATTTCGGGTGATGCCATTTGGGCTCACCAATGCACCTGCAACATTCCAAAGGCTCATGTGTCATGTCTTCAAAGAGTTCTTGCGAAAGAGCTTAGAAGTGTATGTGGATGATTTATGTGCTCATTCCCAAGAAAGAAGGGTTCACATCTCTGAGCTCAGACAAATCTTCAACAAGTGTAGAGAATATCGAGTGTGTCTAAACCCAGAAAAGTGTGTGTTTATGGTGCGTCAAGGTAAAATCTTAGGTCATATTGTTTCTAAGAATGGAATCTCAACAGATGAAGATAAGGTACGAGCCATAGCGGAGCTACCAAGGCCAAGGAATATTAAAGAGGTACAAGCCTTTATGGGCCATTGTGGATACTACCGTAGGTTTATCCACATGTACGCGATCATAGCTAGACCCCTTTATGCCTTGTTGTCTAATTTTGAGTGGAACGACGAATGCGAGAATTCTTTCAACGAACTGAAGAAACGTTTGTGCACGGCACCAATACTCACCACTCCTGATTGGAATAAACCATTCCATGTCCATGTGGATGCATCCAATCATGCCATAGGATGTGTGCTAGCACAACCCACAAGTGAAGGAAACTTAGATTTGCCCATAGCATATGCTAGTAGACAGCTCACTGCAGCTGAACGGAACTATACCACAACTGAGCGAGAGGGCTTAGGCATGGTATATGCTGTGAAGAAGTTTAGACACTATTTATTGGCCAACAAGTTCAAGTTTTTCACTGATCATCAAGCTTTGTTATATTTGGTCAATAAACCTTGCAATACTGGACGCTTAGTAAGATGGTTCCTCTTACTAATGGAATATGACTTTGAAGTTGTTGTCAGGAAAGGTAGAACCCACCTTCGGGCAGATCACCTTTCTCGCATCACTTCAGGAGAGTCACCGCAAGGAGTGTCTGACGAATTACCCGATGCTTATCTGTTCAATTTAGAAGTTGTTCCTAAATGGGCAAATAAGTTGGTACCAGTCCTAACCTTTGGCCCTGCAAATAAGAATGTGAAAACATCACAAGAAGAAATTGTAAAATCACAAAAATATCACATATTAGCAGGAAGCATGTACAAACAAGATACGGAGGGTGTATTAGCTTGTTGTGTCGAGGATGATGAACATAATAGTTGGTTGCAGCAAGCTCATGAAGGATTGCTAGGAAATCACTATTCTAAACAACGAACATTGCAGAATCTAAAGCGTTTAGGAGTGTATTGGCCTAGCATGGACAAAGAAATACATGAGTGGATTAAGAATTGTCCAAGGTGCAGAGAGAGACCCCCAGTGGAGCATGCGACCCTTTATCAAGTGTCATTAATTCCAGATTGGAGTGCTCCATTGGTAGAGTTTATGAGATCGGGAAAATTACCCAAAGAGGCTAGTCTAGCAAGAAGAAGAAGCATGGAGCAAGAGGCTCAAGGCTATGCCCTAGTAGGAGACAACCTATACCGAAGAGGCAAAGATGGTTACTTAAGACTGTGCGTTCACGAATCAGATTATTTGAAAGTCTTAGAAACTGCACACAGCGGTGTTGCAGGTGGACATTTTGGTCCTGACCGAGTGATCAAGACCATTCTATTCTCAGGACTTTGGTGGCCCACTCTTCATATGGATGCACATACCTATGTGAAGAAATGTGACACATGCCAACGTGCACAATATCCAGTGAGAAAAGACGAGATGCCCTTGAGGCCAATGATGGGAGGACGTGCATTTTCGAAGTGGGGCATAGACTTCATAGGTCCTATTAACCCCCCGGCTAGAAACTCCCATGCAGAGTACATCATTGTAGCCACAGATTACCTTACAAAGTGGGTAGAAGTCAAAGCCACAACAAAGAATGATGCTCAGACTATGGCTAAGTTCTTATTCGAGAATGTGTTCACGAGATATGGACTACCAATAGAGTTGGTGAGCGATAGAGGCACACACTTCTTGAATGAAGTCATTGAAAATCTTCTCCAAGAATTCTTGGTGATACATAAGAAATCCGCCCCCTATCATCCACAAGCCAACGGACAAGCCGAGAGTACCAATAAGATCCTCTGTAACGTATTGACAAAACTGGTGAATAATAAACGCTCTGATTGGGACAAACAACTTCATCATGCTGTTTGGGCTTATCGAGTTGCCTACAAAACGGTACTCAACGCCACCCCATTTCAGATGGTCTTCGGACAGAACGCTGTGCTACCATTAGATTTCTTAATCCCTGCCTTAAAAGTAGCACAAGAGTATGAGTGGAATGGGCATGAATTGTCCTCTAGGATCTTTGATCTCGAACGCTTGGGTGAAACGAGGCTACGAGCGGCAGCAGGCATCTACGCTGCAAAGAAGAGGCAAAAGGCATACTTTGATGCACACATCAAGGATAAGGGATTGAAAGAGGGAGATCTAGTGTTGGTATACACACTAAAACAACATGCCCGTAAGTTGGAAAAAAGAGGATATGGACCCATGATCATTAATAGAATTTCCACTAGTGGTGCAGTTCAGTTGGCCACTCTAGAAGGAGATATCTTGCCAAACTATATTAGTGGCTGCAGAGTCAAGCTATATCAAGAACCTCTTACTGAGGATATGCTAATGAGACTCAACACTGCTAAGAAGCGAAAAGAAGAAGAGTTAAGAGTGAGAGAAGAAGCACAGCTAGAGGCCAGAGAGCGTATTAGGCGAAATAAGTTAAGGCGATTAGGCCTAGATGTCAACTCAAAAGCCCCAAAATATCACATGGATATGTGTCAAAAGTCAGGCATTACGACTTCTCAGGTCATTGACCGAAGACCCTTTGTGACCATAGAGATAGGACAAGGGAAGGGTGCAAGGACGGTGAAAGCATTGATTGACTCAGGTGCAGCAAGTAGTGCAGTTAGACTTTCCTACTGCCAAGACTTGGGGTTGAACATCAATCCCATAGAAGCTTATCTCATAGGATTGGGAGGTGTGGAAACCCCTTGTTTGGGCGAGGTGGAACTTCCCATCTACCTTCAAGATGTTCCAATGAAAGTCAAAGCGCTAGTATGTCAAGATGAGAACCTTACAGAACCACTTGTCTTGGGTCAAGATTGGATCTATGACCATGCAGTTAACTTAAACCTAAGAAGTCAAATTCTTCAAGTTTGGGTACATGAACAATGCATTACATTAGAATTAGAGAACTGCATGCTCCTAGATCATGGCACCACACACTCTCTTAGTTCTTCCAAGACTAATCATATGAAAGAAGATGTTGTATGTGTCAAAAGCTCTATGATGCAGAAGGAGTCAATCGTGGAAGACCAGGTTCGAAGGCGGGTGGATCTTTCTTCTTCTCCAAAGACTCAAGTAGCCACAGTAGTGAGCCCACCACACAAGCAAACACAACCGTTCACGACAACTGCTACATCAAATAGAAAGACACCATTCGATAAAAAAGCGGTTCCGGGCATGAAGCAGATCTGGGTACGCAAAGGAGAGCAACCACCAGCCTTACCCCCACAAATCCCATCCATGCACACTAACCAGGCCAGAAGACGAAGGAAGCAGCTCAGACAAGCTCCATCACAAGATATCCAACAAGTTTGGGTGCCTAAGAAGTTAGCTGCAGCTCAACAAGGGCAATTACAGATGTGGGTACCTAAGAAGATCCTACACCCACAACAACCTTTGTTCTCCCACATGCAAAAGGTTTCAACAAAGAAGCCAAAAAGAGAAAAGGGTAAGAACCACGTACAGAGACCAAAGGAAGATCAAATCAGCTCTTCAACATTAGTAGGAAGACATGCAAAAAGGATATGGGTTTGGAAGCCAAAAGTGCAAGTAGCCTCCACCGAACCAAAGCATCAACCACACTGGATACCACAGTTCAGAAAGCATCCAAAGAGAAAGACGCCTGAAGTGACCTCTACAGTGCCAAATGATGTTCTAAAATGGACTCCAATAAGGAGGATTACATCAGTTCGAGACTCAATGGATACCTCCACCAAGGTCGGCATCAACCTCCACAAATAACATCGAAAGCCTCGAACGAGCAACAACCATGTGCTCCTTGCACAACCCTGTCTTTTGCACCATTTAGGTCATGCATTTCCAAAGTATGCATTAATATAGGGCCACATTACACGGCCGTGCATAGACACACTTGAGAATCCCATGCACAAGAGCACAGTGACATATGTCGAACATTTCTATTGATACTAACTTTTGTGTTCTTGTTTTGTGATATCCTTTTTCTCAAAAAAAAAAAAAAAAAAAAAAAAAAAAAGTGGGAGAGAGCTTGTTCCCAGGTTTGGCTTATGAAACATGAATGAGTCATGCTTAGTTGAAGGTGGAACTGTTGATTACTAGGCATTTATCAATTTGGATCGCAGTGTGTCTCGGCCAGCAGTGAGATTATTGCTGCCTTATCTGGTAGAGGACAAGCATTTGGCATGAACATGGCATCTACAACTATGATTTTCTCTTACCATGGTAGGAATGAAGAGCTTGAAGGTCCGCAACTTGAGTGATGCTTAACTACCTCATGTACCAGAGCATCCAAGGAGATATCTGCAAAAGGTAGTTCTGGAGGAGAAGACTCCTGCATATGGTGAGCTAAAGAGAATATGTGAAACTCAGCTTGGTGTAGTTACCCGATGTTGCTTGCCAAGGAATATAAAGCAATTCAATTCTCAGTATTTCCTGAACCAGTATGGAACAGTAGCACTGGTGAATGGTCTATGTCAATCAGCATGGTAATCTCTTAGAAACCGGCACGTGTCCAATATTCCTCTGAGTATCAATATAGGGAAGTGAACGTGCATGAGCCCAAGCTCAGAAATGCACATTGTTAGTGACAAATGTTGCTTTGAAAAGAGGAGAGGGGATCCACCACTCAAAAGATCTCATCAGTGGACAATCAACATGGACATTCATCAACAAGGTTCCATCCCAAAGGCCGAGTGTACAACACGAAGAGGCAAACATCCATCAACCTTCGCCATGGTAAGTATCTTTACTCTGGAAACACCATAACCATGATAGTTTAGGAAACCTCTTCGTCAGCATACCCTTGAGCACTTAGCTCAAGACCCGCAATTTTTGCACCATACTTCTTCCAATGCATTTTCCAAGTAAGCATGCGTAGGGCTACATTACAAGGCCGTGCACAAGGCACATACTTTTTTCAACCCAGGCACGAACACACTTACCCATCATTCATTATGGGTTATGAGTAGTTGGCATGAATGCTCTCAACATCATCTTTAAAAGAGCTAGCAGACATCATGGGAACAACATCCATATCTCGGAAGCAAATTGAAGCCAGTAGTTGCTCCAAATCACTCTTGACAACCTCTTCTGAGCAACTTGCAGTTTTGAAAGCTCACAACGACACATTCTTGCTGGAATCCAAGGAACCAGCTCATACAACGGATGGACACCACCTCTCAAAGCACTACACAGAACAGCCCTTCCAACAAGGGTCTGTCAGGGACGACAGACTCGAGAGGGGGGGGAGTGTTGAAGCTCAAAGTCAAGGACAAAGCATGGAAGCACATCAAAAGGTGGACACACGAGGAAAGGGAGCAAGTAGGGAGCTCCAAGAAGTGTATGTCAAATTTTCAGAAGAATCCCCTACAAAAATAGTGATGTTCATCACTAGAAACCATTGTAAATACCATTATCTATTTTTAGTAACTCCATTTTGTTCAAGCCGAGGAGTCCTCGAGCTTGAGGAGTATTAGAAGTACCATCGTACCAATTTTCATAATTTTTAGACTTCGTTTGAGCCCTCAAATAAGCCCTGGAACCTAATTTTTAACTAGGCCGGACACTAGGTCTGGACAGGGCCAAAACTAGTCAAAAAACTATAAAAAGAGCTAGAGAGCTCATTTTTGAGGTTAGCTTGTTAGAGAATAGAACTTTTGTAAGAGAACTCTTTTGCAATCTAAGCTTTCCATTGTTCCTCTCTTTGATCTTACTTTGTGCGCGTGTGTGTGTATGTGTGTGCATGTTTGTGTGCTTTCACTCACGCACTTGTGCCTACACTTGCTCGTGGTCTTCATACCGGTCCTCACGTCTCCGCGGATTGACAAGTAAAGGAGGTGGTGCTTACGCTTGAGCTACAATACCCAAGTAGTCAATACAAGATTCATTTCAATGATCTCAAAGAGTCGCATCCAAGGGTGCTACTTTCAACTCAATTGGACTTCTGCACTTCACACTATGATAAAAAAACAGAGTGGTGGGAATCACCAACTCTCGTGTTTACACTTCCTAAGCTACACACACACACACACAAAATAGTGAAAAGAGATGGGGAAGGGGTACAAAACACCTGTAAGCACACATTCAATGCCTGAATACCATATACAAGCTCAAGGAGAAGAAGATAGACAAGAAGAAGAAAATTCGAAATTCTACAAAGTTAGTTATTCACAATGGCAAAAAGATTTTACAAAAGTTTCACAAGTGATTTATATACATGTGCCCCAAATTTGATCCTTCCACATAAGCAAGCAGCACTTTCTCTATAAACCACTAAGTTCCTACTAATGTACAAGGATAATGTTATATTCTTTAGGGATCATCCATCTAGACGACTCCTCTAGAGCAATTACAAAGCTTCTTGAGATTTTACAAGGGATTTAGGAAAAGAAAATGGGTCATTTATCAAAAATTTTGGGGCCTACTTTTCCTCTCTTCTTTCTTTTTGTTTTTCCTATTCATTCCTATGCAACACTCTCCCCCTCTTAGTCTCTATCATCCCTTGACAGGCTTTTGTGGGTTTTCATGATGTGCAAATTGTGGTTGGAGATGGACCGATAGTCTCACCTCTTGCCCACTTCTCTTCTCCCACCTGATGCTATAATTTCCATGTGTATATTTCTTTTAATTGCATGCCACCAATGGTCTAGGAAGCATTCAAGAATTGGAGACAATTTCTTAACTTATATGAGCCTCATTCCGATGCTTCTGTTTTTCCCTTGATATTCCTTTTATTCATACACTAGGGTTGTTGCATCAACTTTGGTTGCCACACACGCTACCAGTAGCATATATCTCATCTGTCCTATAACTAATGCCTCAATTTTCCCTGTGGTTCTTGTTTGATGGTGTTGAAGCTCAAGGTCAAGGGAAAAGCATAGGAGCACATCAAAGGGGTGGACAAATAAGAAGATAGAGCATGTAAGGAGCTCCAAGAATCACATGTTAATTTTTTCGAAGAAATCCCTATAAAAATAGTGATTTTTATCATTTAAAAACATTGTAAATACCATATTTTTGCAACTTCATTTTGTTCAATCCAAGGATTCATCAAGCTTGAGGAGTATTAGAAGTATGATCCTATCAATTTTTCATAATTTTTAGACTCCGTTTGAGCCCTCAAATAAGCCCTGGTACCTAATGTTTAACTAGGTCGGACATTAGGTCTGGACAAGGCCAAAACCACTCAAAAAACTATAAAAAGAGTTAGAGAGCTCATTTTTTAGGTTATCTTGTTAGAGATTTGAGCTTTGTAAGAGACTTGCTCACGGTCTTCATACCAGTCCTCACGTCTCTGTGGATTGACATTTATGAGGTGGATCTCCTCATGTTGATACTTACCATTGTGCTAGAGTGACACCAAATTTGGCACCATTGCCGAGGAGAGAGCTTCAAAGACGAGTGTGTGATTATAAGACATAGAGTAGCGACATGAGAAGGTTAAAAATAGCCATTTTCTATTTAATTTTTGAATTTTCTTTCCACCATCTTCTCCCATCTTCATCTGCTCACATTTTTCCATTTTTTATTGTATATTCATCTCGTTTTTCATTTTTGGTTGTAGCAAGAAGCCTAAAAGGAGTTCAGAGTTGAAACGCTGAAGAAAACACTCTTGAAAAGCTCTCAAAACAACAAAAATTTGATTCAGAGCCATATGACATGAGAGGACCTGCGTCTGATATCGAGAGTGCAATATCCTAGGTTAAGGGACAGGTTTTGCATCTACAAGCACATCATAGTGACAAAGAGGAGATAAGGTACAATATCTACAAAAAAATTTTAATTTGGACTTCAAAAACTCCAAGTATCATGTCTAGTTGAGTTCAGGTATCACGATACCAGAACTCCCGTGTATCGTGATACTTGTCGAGTATTGTGAATCACCAAGTTGAGGTATGGTGGACCTTGCGGTATCATATCGTGATCCATAAGCGGTATCGTATCGCAAAACAAGAGGTATCGTGTATCATCAATCTAGCGGTATCATATCATGAGAACAAGTGGTATCGTATCGTGCTGTCTGTCTAGAGGTATCATATCGTGAGAGCAAGTGGTATCGTATCGTGTTGTCTATCTAGAGGTATCATATCATGAGGAACTTTGGTATCGTATCGTGCCATAGACAATGTGGTATCATGTATCCTAGGTTGATAGTATCGTATCGCTAGAGGGGTAGTATCATGTATCATCTGTTTCACAGGTATCGTATCATGACCCCCGAGTATCGTATCATATAGATCAGTATAGTATCATTGGATGTCAGGTATCACCCTCAGTGGTATCGTGTATCACCCGAGGTGGTATCATCCATATCAATATCGTGTATCGTGGTGATATCAAGTATTGTATCATGGAATTTCTAGTATCACCAACCTCAAGTATCATATTGTGAGATCAAGTATCGTGTATCATCCAGGGTGAGGTATCCTGTATCAATTGTTCTGAAGTAATCCCAGAGAGATCATGTCTCCCTTTTTTAACCCCCTTAAACCTGAATTGCATAACTTTCTCATACGAAATCTATTTTTTTGTGATTTTGGGTTCGTTGAAGCTGATTATAGGAAAACTAATACGTGGACTTTTAGATATAGTATTTGAAGGTTGCCTTCAGGTGAGACTAGGAAGCCAAGGGGGATCCAAAGGATTTTGAGCAATACAAAGAGGAAATTGGGACTAGAAGACAAAGCTTATGAACATGAGATCTAGTAGACACCTAGGCAAGGATAGACAAAGCATTTGATCATCTGAGGCCAGTGTCAACCATACAACTAGGTCGTGGGTACAACAACTTATTGGTTATCCCTACATGCTAAGTTCTAAAACAAGTGACTCAGAAATGTCTTTTAGCATGAAAAGACCCACACGTACCTAAGGTATTGTCTATTTACAAACACTAGAAGGTAGGGCCCTATAAGACACAATTGGAATATATCAAGACCAACCAATTAGGTGCTCACATCTATGAGGATGGCCTGAGGTGATTAGTGGTCCAACTCAAAAATCCAAACCAACCCTTTGGACTTGAAATCCCAGTTGTCAAGTTCGAAGAGGGTTTGTACATTGATAAGGAAGGAACTATGTATGTGGTCACCAACTTACCAGATAGGATAGATGAGTTTGGAAATGTCACTCCTGAGAATGACATAAGAGACCTAGAGCAAGGAGACTTAGGATGAGAACCCAACACTCCTCAAGGTAAATCTGTCCTGACCAGGGTAATTACTCCATAATGGGTTTCCCAAGACAACAAAAGCATAGAGCTATTCTTGAATAGAGAAATAGAGGAAGCCTTTTGGAGATTCAATCTAGATCAACCTAGTAGAATGGGTGGAATCACCATCTATGAGTTCAAAGATCCCAAGATGCCAGGCAAAGTTGTCTATCTAGATAACACATCAAAGAGAATGTTCTTGGTATCAGAGCTTGATAAGCATGCAAACACTTGGCAAGGTGAATCAATTTTCCCTCCACCAAGATCTAGTGTTTCCCATGGTCTCCAAGGAGCAGGATCATCCAAGGCCCATGAAACCTAGAGGGAAAGAACCACAGAGAGACCTAAGGTAAGCTTTGCACACACGGTGGACAAAGATAGATCAGGACTTGAGGGTGAAATACTTGAAAGAGAGAGACATCAAGCACATAGGCACCAAAGAGATGAACATGATTTTCCATTGCCTAGACCCCGAGAGCATCCAAAAACCCTCACACCCTCTCAAGTGGTCAAGGCAATGAAGAACTACTTTGATGGGTTTGGAGATCCTCATGATCATGTGGCTGAGTTCAAACAAGTGTTAAGAGCTAAATAGGTTGAGGACTGGTTCATTGAGTTCGAGACATTTGGTTTGGCCCTCAAGGGTACTGCTTTAGCTTGGTTTCAGCCTCTAAAGAGTCACAATTATCAGAACATAGATCAACTGCTAGAAGAATTCATTGTAGAATTTTCCAAGAGTGGTATCAGTCATAACACATCATCCTTGATCCACAGCTTCAAGTAGACACCTCAAGAAACAATGCAACTTGCAAGAAGATGGTTCAAACATTACTTAGAAAGATGTCCTACCCCAGACTTACCCACATTGGCCAAACAAGTGGCCTTGTTTTTAGATGGCTTACTAAGCACCAAGTTAAGATCATATGTGTACTTGAAAGAGCCTAGGTCCATAGAAGAGTGTGTGCGGGTGTGCATTGACATAGAAGACAATCTGGGTGAAGAGCTAGAACTATCCAAAATCTATAAGGATTCTGACAGTTCTACTAGTCAAACCTCCTCTGAGATACATGAGATAGCTAAGCAAGTTGCCAAGAAGTTAGGAGTCCAAAATAGACAAGCACCCAAGGTCACCTCATTGAAGCAATGTTACAATTGTGGAGTAGACCACATGGCTAATGTTTGCTCGATGATGGCTCAACCCCAAGGAAACCCTAGTGTTCAATACTGCACTATTTAGAGGAAATACACAAACCATACGGCTCAAGATTGTCCATACAATAGGCAGGCTATCAAACAAAATTATCAGCAACTTGACCAACAAGGTAGGTATCAGAATCAATACCAACAACCATATTATAGGCCACAACAGCAATGTCAGGCACCATATAGGCCACAACTAGTCCTAGGAAACCAACCACCACCTCCTGCCAATGTGATTCCAGTTAAGTATGTAGTGGCAGAGGAAAACCCTAATAGAGCATTGATGCCAATAACCCTATTGGTCTCAGAAAATGACTCTCATGCTCATAGTTCTCACTATTCCCATCAAGATAGTCCACACGATTATTACACAGAGTCACCTGAGCATAGGAATATTTATCCGTATCAATATGAGACACCATCTGGAACAAAAATGGGAGCCAAAATACTCGAATGTCATGTATACGAATCCTAACCCCAAGCCCCAATCGAGACAAGTGAGACCACAAGCCCCTACAGGACCATGTTTTAGGTGCTAGGATGACCATTTCATTTGTTAATGTCCCCAATCACCAATTCCAACACAAGAACAAAACATCACAATACAAGGCTTTTGTTTTGAGTGCGGCAAAGAACATCTCCCAAGAGATTGTCCAAGGAACCCCTCTAGTGCACTCAAGGTTACACCCATTAATGTGGTAGGCTTATTGGTGGATTCAAGTTCAAGTAGCAATAATGTGGCTCCTATACAAGAACTCACTAGGGCACAAGCCTTACAACAAGCTAAAACAGCTGAACAATCAAAATCAAGTGAATCAGGAGAGCCTAGTAAGAGGAAAAAAAGAACATGGAAGGATACTAGGGAGAAGAATAATGGTAAGTGGGCTAAAAATTTATTTGAGCTAGAAGAAAGCCTTAAAGATGCAAAAATAAAAATAGCAGATATTGCCTCTCAAAATCCCTCGCATGCCGAAACTCCATCCACACCACCTCATCCCACCCCACGAGTCAATGTAAATAGACCACAACCAGGGTCTGTTCTTGTACATCTAACCCCATAAAAATTGGACATGATGTTCAAGGCCTATTAGGCTCGACTTTAAGAAGGGCCAACAGCTGCAAACCTAGACAAGAGCTACGCTAGAGCAGATTTAGAGATTGAACAGACAAAAATGTGCATGAAAATGGTAGAACTAGCTCAGGATATGCTTGACATCAGTCAATTGTTTAATCAGACAAATTCTATCAAATCAAGTTTGCATTTCTAGGGCTTACTAGAAAGATTAGAGAAATTGGTAAACAATAAGCATGTTTCTTTACCTCCACAGGCTCAACCAATTGTTGAAAGAGAAAGTTCACCACCAACAAAAGTTTTTGTTCCTGATTTCGTGGATGATGGAACACTTCTTTCAATCCAACATTACTCTCAAGAGTTCTTGCAGTAAATGCAAGAAGAGAAATGGACCAAGGAGAAGGGTAATGCCCCTCCTATTCTTGAAATTGATGATCTTCATCATCAATTTCCCTAAGACATTCTGTCTATTTATGGATACCAAGTAGAGCAACAAGAAGATGAAAGATTAGATTTTGAATCTAATTCTTTACAAGAGTTGCCACAATTCACAAGCGCATGGGAATCTAATACTGGTAAGAGTTAGAGCTCCCACAATACTGGTAAGAAATGAAGATTCAGTGGTTCCAATAAAACATTGAAGTCGTGAAGAATAGTAAGGTTCAATGTCATCTCACCTTAGAAGAGCTACTCAAAGTAAAACCTGAGTTGTCGAAACATGTGGCGAATCAAGTTCCGAAACTTGGTTCCAATGTATCGAAAGTAGGCTCTAAGCAGAAATTACAGAGATACCTTTAGACAAAATAGGAGACATGAGTGATGGTGAAGAAGGCAATACTTATCTTCCAATCACCTACCAAGGTTACACAACCAAAGCTATCTTGGATTCAGGTGTTGGTGTTGCAATTATGACCACCTCGTTGTGGAAGCAATGGGCAAAATGCTCATGTTTACAAACTTGTAAACATCAAAGTACATAGCGAGAAGTGATGAGACCTCCCAAGATCTTCAAAAGATCAAACAAATACTTCCGAACTTCAGAAATCAAACTTTCCTGCAAACTTTCAAGAAAATAGAAATGGGTGACTATAGCAAAATAATCACCAAAAACTCTATGAGTAGAATTGGTTACAAGCAATCATATATCCTAAAAATAGACTTTGAGTACCATTCTTTACAAACAAATAACATCCAAAAAGGAGGAGTATAGCTTAAACAAATGGTTTGAAGTCAAGGTATGTGGAGGCCTACTACAACAAGGTATGATTAACTATCCGAATTCAAAACTGATGTATAGCAATAGGAAACCTCAAATATCTATGCAAAATTTTGATATAAACGAGAAAATTATTAAGAGCTAAGGGAACTTCTCCAAGTGAAATCACTCAAAAATACCTCATAACGACTGAGATATGAAAGTTTGAAGAGAGGTATGTCTCTGATGAGACACCAAATACACACAAGAAAGAAGACTTGCAAAAATGCCTACTTACACGGAGGTTTCTCATTGATATTTGTAGAAACACTGATCTAGATATATATTACAAGTTGTAAGCTTTGCATGCCAACAAGAATCACTCAATTTGGCCACCTACACTAAGAGAATCACTCTTTTTATTGAGAGGCTATCATAGAAGCGCCTTCCTTGTCTAAAAATAGACACCTCTCCTTTCCTTCTTACTTTTATCTACTTTTATCTACTTTTACTCTAAATTTAGAGATGTGCGCACCTCCGCATGTTATTTATCATACATAATCAAATTTGTAAGACTAAAAAACTGCTTAAGAGCTTGTTCTTATGTAACATTGCCTCCCTCAAGCTCTAAATCCAAATCTTTGACTCCAAGTAGAACTTTGATTTGCTTGAGCTTCTGAGCATCCACTGCTTTTGTGAGTATATTTACTAATTGATCTTTAGTTCCAACATGTTGAATATCAATATCTTCATTCACCACCTTCTCTTGGATATAGTGGTAGTGTACTTCAATGTGTTTGGTTCTTGCATGGTACACTAGATTAGACGCGAGCTGGAATGAACTTACATTATCTCCAAAGAGTATTGGACGTGATGCAAATAGATTCATATCTTCATAAAGCTTCAAATACCACATAATCTCACATGTTGCATTTGTAAGACTTCTATATTCAGCTTCCATGCTTGAAAGGGCTACTGTAGGTTTTTTTTTAGAACTCCATGAAACCAAATTATTACTTGGAAATATCAGATATCCACTTGTACTCCTTCTATCATCCTTATTTCTAGCCCAATTTGCACCATTGTATGCTTTCAAATCCATAACTTCATGATATTTACAGCCCAAACCTTCATTTAATGTACCCTTCAAATATTTGAAGACCCTTTTAGCTGCTTTCATATGTACATGCGTGGGTTTGTTCATGAATTGAGACAATGTACTTACACTAAATGTAATATTCGGCCTTGTTAAGGTTGCATATATAAGAGAACCAATCAAAAACCTGTAGATAAATGGATCTTCCAAAGGTTCACCATCTTCAACACAGTACTTCACATTGGGTTCCACTGGATTACTAATACTCTTGGAATGCTCCACGCCATATTTCTTTAACAAATCTAAAATATACTTCCTTTGTAGAAGATATACACCATCTTCTTTCTTCATAACTTCAATTTCAAGAATATACGTCAATTCTCCTAAATTTGAAATTTTAAATTCAGATCCAAGCTCTGTTTTGATCCTTTTTATCTCACCTTCATCATTTCCTATTATTATCAAGTCATCCACATAGATTGAGATATAAGCAATCAATGATCCTTCGACCTTAACATACGAAGAAGTATCTACATTTGACATGTGTACCCCTGCTTTTCAAGAAACTTTACCAATTTGAAATTCCAAGCACTTGGAGCATGCTTAAGACCATACAATGCTTTCAAGAGTTTACATACATGTGTAGGCCTCTAGGGATCTTCATAACCTACTAATTGCTCCATGTACACATCTTCTTTTAAATCACCATTGAGAAATGCATTTTTGGCATCTAATTGATAAAGATTCCATACCTTGCTTGCGGCAACACTTATTAATGTCCTTATTGTTGATATCTTGGCAACACGAGAAAATGTCTCCTCATAATCGATGCCATAACTTTGTGCATAACCTTTACAAACAAGCCTTGCTTTATATCTACTTACTAAACCATCACTGTTTCTCTTTATCCTGTACACCCATTTGCTACAGATCACCTTCATGTTAGGTTGCTTTGGAACTAAACTCCATGTATTGTTCTCATACAAAGCTATCATTTCTTCATCCATTGCTTTAACCCATTTCTTTACCTTTGATGCTTCTTTAAAAGTTGGTTCCTACTCCTCAAGAAGTTTTGCCATATAAGCTTCATGAGAAAATCTTTACGGTTTTTGACTTTCTCTTATTGGATACCTTGATTGACTTCTCATCCTACCATGCTTTTCTTGCCTTCGAGTTTGGGTTCTTCTTGATGTAGAACCTTTACTTTCTTCTTCCTGTGACTTAGTTTCCTTTGAAATCAACTCTAGAATTTTCTTCAACTTTTAATTGGGGGAGTTACCTCTTCATGTGTAATTGACTTTCTGGTGAGCTTGGAGAGCTCTTCTTCGTGACTTCTTGTAGTTTCTTCTTCATCTACCTGTACTTCAATGAAAAATAACATCTTTCGAAACAATTACCTCTCCCGTATCTGGGTTCACACATCTATATCCTGGTTGCCCTTCTGCCATACCAATAGAAATCATTTTTTGTGACCTTGGATCCAACTTTGATCTTAACTGTTGTGGAACATGAACAAAACATATGCTTCCAAAAATTCTACAACTCTTCTTGAGATGGACCCCATACATTAGTATGAATAAAGTCCAAAATACCTTTACTTTGAAATCCTTCTTTTGAAAAAGGACTTTGTACATGTTTTCCAAATTGACATGCCTCACAAACAAAATCCAAATCTTGCTTAGGTAGTTAGGGTAGACCTTCAACCAAGGATTTCTTTGTAATATCCTTCAATCTGCCAACATTGATGTGTCCTAATCTTTTATGCCATAAATCCAATTGACTTACTTGAGTCCCATTGACCATTGTATAACCTGCATAATCTGGAACTTCAACTTTATAATTATATAATATATTTACCTTTTGTCCTCTTATAACGAAAGTCCCATTGTTCTTCTGATAAGCATACCACTGATTATTGCCAAAATCCACCTTCACTCCATTGTTCTCCATTTGTCCAACTAAAATCAAATTTCTTCTAATAGTAGGAACAAACAAAACATCTCTCAGATTTACATATTCATTAAGTGGACAATCACCAATATATACTACTTCATGCTCAGTACTATCTCCTGTAGCAATTGTGACTCTTGAATTGGGCTTGTGTACAAACATATTCATGTTATGACTCATGTGGTTTGAGCAACCATTATCTACATACCAAGTTTTTTTGTTTACTTTCCTCTTATGTGTCTCTGTATGCATAGCCATAAGAATGTTTTCCTTCTGTGTCTAAGTCTCCTCTTGCACTATATTATTGTTCTGATGCATGTGGTTTTGGACTCTTCCTCTTTGTTGTCCTCTAAAACCACCTCTTCTATTTGGGTTGGAGAAGCAATCCCTAGCATAAGGACCAACTTTACCACAATAATTACAAGTAAAGTCACCTTGCTGATTTGGTTGAGTTTGTTGACTTTGTTGTATTGTTCTTCCTCCTCTAGTAGCATTAAAGCTTCCTCTTCCTCTTGCATTGTTGTTGAATCTTCCTCCTCCTCTCCAATTTCCACTACCTCTTATATGTCCAAGCATAGTATTCAAAATCGTTTGTGATATAATAAACAAAAATCTTTTTTCTTTTTCGATTCATTCTTGCTTTCTTGCTCGATCTACTTGTGTAGGAGCTTCTGGTAATACTGGCTTCCCTTTTGTACCTATTATCAATCCCCAAAGACCTTTAGACATGATATAAGACTCCATTCTAAATTGCCACATGGGATAATTTCTCCCATCTAATGACTTCTCAATCGCTGCACTCAAATCTCCCATGTTGAATTGTTTAAACAAAGAAGATAATTGAATAAGATTTATGAAGGATGTAATAACCAAAATATCCATCAAAGCATCTATTAGCTGGAATTCTGTAGTTCCAATCCCTAGGTTTAAATATGGTTGGGATATGCAGAGGTTGGTGGTGTTCACCTGGTGAACTTGATAATTGGCCATGGGAATGGGCTCTTTTCCTTGTAAACATCATTCATCCCTTTGCCTTATCCACTCTTTTTGTTTCTTGATACGCTCTAGGGCTTCTTGTCTTGCCTCTTCTCTAATTCTCTCTTCTTTTTTTTTCTATTTTGTGCTCCTACCAGTCGTGCTAACATTTGATCTATCAATGGCTCCATATAGCATTTTACTCGACAACCACTTATGTAATTAGGAAGAACATCTCCATCGAGAGTAGCTAGGTTAACAGCTCCACTCACTGAAATCCTATTGATTATTAGAGGTCCATTTCCACGTTTTTGTAGCTTCTTGGCATGTTGCTTCAAAGTATACACCAGGACTAAATCTCCTTCTTTTAGTCCTTTATCCTTGATGTGCGCATCATAATATGCTTTTGTCTTCTTTTTGCCGCATAAATTCCCACAATAGCTTGTATTCTAGTCTCATGTAGCTTCTCAATTTGTTCGAGTTGCTTGGACAATCCATGTCCTGTCCATTCATACCATTGGGCTACTCTCAAAGTAGGCACTAAAGAATCGATTGGCAGGATTGCATTTTGTCCATACACTAGGTTAAATGGTGTAGTTCCAATGGCCGTCTTGTAAGCGACAGGGAAGGCCCAAATTGCATGATGCAATTGTTTGTCCCAATCTGACCTTCCACAATTGACTATCTTTGTCAATACAGTGCACAACACCTTATTGGAACTCTCTGCTTGACCGTTGGCTTGAGGATGATAAGGGGCTGATTTTTTTATGAATCACTAAGAATTCATTCATTAAGGAATCTATTACTTCATTAATGAAATGCGTTCCTCGATCACTCACTATCTCTATAGGTAGTCCAAAGCGAGTAAAGATATGATCAAAGAGAAACTTAGTTGTGGTCTAAGCATCATTTTTTCTAGTTGCTTTTGCCTCTACCCATTTAGTCAGGTAATCAATTGCTACTATTATGTATTCAGCGTGTGATCCTTTGGTTGGTGGATTAATGCATCCTACAAAGTCAATAACCCATTTGGAAAAGGCTCTCATGCAAACCATAGGTCTCAATGGCATGTCATCTTGTCTGATAGGATATTTAGCTCTTTGACATGTCTCACAACTTCGTATGTAGGTGTCTGCATCCATATGTAGAGTTGGCCACCACAAACCTGCAAAGAGGATCATTTTTACAGTTCTTTCAGCTGAGAAATGTCATCTTGCTGTGCCAGCATGTCCCATTTCTAATATGGGTAAGTACTCTCCTTCATGCACACATAGTTGTAGTTGATTATCCTTCCCTCTCTTGAATAATTGTCTTCCCATGATAACGTAGTCCTTACTCATTTCTTCTAGGGATCGTTTCATCGCTAAGCTGATTTCGTCCTCATGCTCTTGCGTGCATTTCACTAACGTCTTACTCTAGTTGGGTGCTATTGTAGAGAAAGGTAAAGATGTATGATCATCTGGAGTGGTTTCCTGACATTCCATGCAACTACTCACATACTCATGAACATCTTTAGGCATATTAGGCCAATAGACTCCTAACCATTTCAATTCTCTTAGAGTTCCATGAGTTCCCTTGTGCATTCTCCATTTGTTTATGTGCGCTTGTTCAATCAAGTTCTTCTGTTCGTCTTCCTCTACACATCAAAATAATACATTGTTGGATTCTTTATGATACACACTTCCTACTACAATGTGTAAGTTGCGTGATTGTAGAATTTTCTATCTAGTCTCCATGTTAATTGAGTGTTGTGGTCCATGAGGGAGTATTGGAACTAGCTTTTCTGCCCACTTAGGACATACTTCCAAATTGAATAGGTAATTGTCTAGTAAATCTTCTAATACTCTGCTCGGTGGTTCTCCGTGTGTTAATCTAGAGAGATGATCCACCCTCACATGAGTATTTCCTTTTTTAACAATCACTTCAAAATCGAACTCCATTAATAATAGAAACCATCTTACTAGTCTCCCCATGTTACAAGGCTTATTGACTAAGTACAATAAGGCTTGATGATCTATGAAGAACTTGAACTTGTTGGCTAATAGGTAGTGTGAATTTCTTAACCGCATACACCATCCCTAAACCTTCTTGCTCCATAGTGGTATAGTTTCTTTCCGCTTGATTCAGTTGTCTGCTTGCATAGGCAATAGGATGGTCCAATTTTCCTTCATCTGTCGATTGAGCTAAAATGCATCCTATTGCATATTTGGAAGCATCCACATGAATATCAAAGGGCTTATTCCAATTGGGTGTTTTCAAAATAAGTGTTGTGCTGAGTCGCTATTTTAGCTCATCAAAGGCTTTCTCACATTCATTCATCCATGTGAATTGAGTCAACAATCCATACAATGGCTTGGCAATTATAGCATACATGTGGATAAATCAGCGATAGTATCCACAATGACCCATAAATGCTTGCACTTCTTTTGCATTTTTTGGTCTTGGAAGTTCTAGAATTACTTTGATTTTGTCTTCATCAGTAGATATTCCGTTCTTAGATACGATGTGCCCTACAATTTTTCCTTGTCTCACCATAAACATGCACTTCTCAGGATTCAGGCAGACTCTATATTGCCGACATTTTTCAAATATTCTTCGCAACTCTGGAATATGTTATTGTCTCCGATCTGAGTATGTACATAAGTCGTCTACGTATACTTCCATACTCTTTCTTAGGAATTCTTCGAAAACATGACACATCAACCTTTGGAAAGTAGCAGGGGTGTTAGTGAGTCCAAAAGGCATCACCCTGAAAGCATGGACTCCCCATTCAATTGTGAATGCTGTCTTATGTTGGTCCTCAGTAGCAATAGCTACTTGGTTGTATCGAGAGAATCCATCCAAGAAGCTATAGTCTTCCTTTCCTGCACCTCTTACCAAGAGGTGATAAGTGATAAGTGATGGGTAACTATCATGGATCGTAGCTGCATTGACTTTCTTTAGATTAATGCACACTCTCAGTTTCCCATTCTTTTTGGGTACAACTACTAATGGTGATACCCATTCGGTATGTTCTATCTCGTAAATGAATCCGACTGCTAATAGTTTGTCTATTTCTTCTTTAATTTTTGATGCATAAACATCATTATATGTGTATGGATGTTGCTTCGAAGGCTTTGCATCAGGTGTCATTGGTATGCGATGACAACAAATGGAGGGCTCCACCCCCTTAAGGTCCTTGTAGTTCCACGCAATTGCCTCTAATTTTTCCCTCAAATGGCTTGAAATGTTCTAGGCAATACCACTTTAGCGATACCACTCTGGGCGATACGATACCACAGATGAAGGCGATACAATATATACTAATGAACATGATACGATACTTTTGCCTCCAATGATACGATACTAAATTAGTAGACGATACAATACCAGATTCCTCGCGATACGATACCACCTTTTTGCATGATACGATACCAGTGCACTGTACAATACGATACCACAGTTTCTCATGATACGATACTAGATGTCAGACGATACAATACCACCTTTTTGCATGATACGATACTAAAGTTCTTGTGATACGATACTAGTGCAACGATACGATACCAAAACTTTGCATGATACGATACTGAATTTTTGGACGATACGATATCACATTGGGCAATACGATACTGATATGAAAAATGATATGATACCAAGGAGGTCAGATGATACGATACCAGATATGCGATACAATATCACAATGTGTGCGATACCACTACTCGATCGACGATACGATACCGTGATCGAGATGATATGATACCAAGTGGACCGCGATACGATACCACTGACTGATGGCGATCGCGATACCAACTTGAAGATACGATACCAAAAATGTTATCGCGATACCTCAAGTGGTATGCAGTGATACAATACTAGGCGAGTATCGTGATACTAGGGAATTTTGGTATCGCGATACCAAAATTCAACCGACCTCGATACTACAGCCAAAATCGCACTAAACTCAAATTTTTTTGTGCAAATATGTTTAGTTCTCACCCCTTCTTACTCTTGACCCTCTGTCTCACTCAAAGACCCTCCAACAACTCTCTATTGTTCCCCCCAATACCGGAAACGTCTCTAATCACGTGCAAATGTGTTTCTAAAGTAGTTTTGATATTGAAATATTGGTGTAGCTTACCTTCAAGGATGCCTTGCTTAAGATTTGAGCTCACAAGGTACTTTTTTTTGGCTTGTAGGGCGCGATATCATTCAAGCGATACCGATCGCTATCTACACATGATACCAGTTCCTGCACTAGTGTCAAATGAACTAAATTTTTTGGTTTTTATAGTTTGTGATGCCTGAAGCCTACTGTACACTAATTTTGGAAATTTCTTTTGAGATTTTTCTTGGTGATTCCAACTTCTTCCTACTCCACTTCTCTCTCTAACCTAACCCTAACTCTTCCTCCTCTTCCTCACTCCTAACCCTAAACCTAAAAACTCATTATACACACCTCAGGGATGTGAAGTAACAAGTGCTGAAGTGTCTGACTACTTGCCACTGAACGAATTCACCTCTACAAGTACGATCCCTTCACTCCAGAGCTATAACCATTGTTGGTGCTAATCTAACCACAAGCCTACACATTTGTCTTGAAGTTCATACACATATGAAGCTCTATGGAAACCATTGCTAGGAAGAGTTTCATCTTTACCATTTGTAAAAGTCATTTCTTTTTTAGTTGAGAATATTTGTAATCACCTACCAAAAACTCATGGACTTGTTAGTTAGAAAAGCATCTACTTCATTGAGGGAATATTTCCTAGATTGAAGGATCACTTTTAAGAGAGAACCAAAGGTTGAATTCAAATTCAAATTTGAATGGAACACTTATATAAAGTCACTTGAAAAAGTCGCGGTTAGAGAGTCACTTCCCGAGTTCTCCATAGTCATTGTGTAAGAGTGTAAGGCCTACATTGTAGCCTACACTATTCTCCATCATAAGGCTATGATTATCAAGCCTATGATCTTGTAAAAAATTGTTCATTAATACAATACATCTACATTGTTCATATATGATCTCTCTGTTATAGTGATTCATAAGTGTCAACTTGTGGTGCTCATATCTCACTCCATTTTCCACCATTTTCAACGATCTATAGCTTCTTGGAATTGCCTCCAAGTTATCTACATGCTGACAAATTTTCAAGGGAATCCATTCAGCCAATTTGGAGAAAAGTGTGTCGAAGCACTCACTGTTCAAACTCTGCAAAGGTCCTAAAAAATCGAGGGTAATGATTTATTTGCTAAATTGATTGCTCTGTGTATAGTGCATCATTTCAAGTGATTTCACTTGAAATCATTAGCTTACTAAGCTAATTAGATACCTCTAAAAGGAATCTTTCCAATTCCTACTCTACTGGTAGCACCAAGCATTACAAGCAGCAAGTGTATGATCCAAAATAGAAGGTTTTCATTGATTCTTCTAGTTGGAAGTAGTCTGTTTTGATTCAATCTTTTCATACATCATTTCCAAAGTACATAGGCACTATAGTGTCTTTGGAAAGTTAAGAGGGCCCACATATCAACTCTGAAGCTAGAAGGGGTTGGTACTAAGCAGGATTTGGTAGTACCTACTCATCACTTGAAGTGTCCATCCATCTTTCCCAACAGTGGTATTAGAGCAAAACTAAGGTAAAATGGGAGATGGTTTTCCTTCTTTTGTTGATAAATTGGACAGGAACAACTATTAAGCGACGACGGTGCCACGTGGCAAGCTAGACCATCGCGACGGTTCACACTTCACGCCATCGCGACGACACCCTTATACCATCGCGACAACTCGAATTTTGGACCATTGCGATTGGCTCAAGCCATCGCTCCCTGACCATCGCGATTGGCTCAAGCCATTGCATCTGTGACCATCGCGACGGTTCACTTTGGACCATCGCGATTGTTCACGTTGACCATTGACTGACGCCATCGCGATTGTGCTCCTGATCGAGCCATCGCGATTGCTCACTTTTGGACCATCGCGACCGTGCACTTCAGACCATCACGATTGTTCACCTTCACGCCATCGCGACGGTCCCAAACCATCGCGATTGTCTCACGCCATCGCGATTGTGCACCCCCATCGCAAATTCTAGGGTTTCATTTTTTCGCCAATTTTGGGGCTATTTTTGGGAAATTTTTGGGTGATTAGACTCATAGGAGACCCCTTAGCTCATATTTGGAGAAAAACCTGTTTGTCAGTTTTTACCCCCCAGGGCCTGAACGGTCATAACTTTTTCATCCGAAGTCCGTTTTTTGAGCTTAATAGCTCGTTAGAAAGCCAGGATACGTCTATTTTTAGATTAACTATTTTGAGGTTGACCTAGTTTGGGACTAGAAAGCCAGGGGGCAAGCATTGAAAAATTGGGCAAAAGGGAAGGGACTTTAAGGGTGTATATACTCAAGTGCTTGATCATCCAACTGTGAATTGGTCTAATATTGGATTTTTCCAGGTCTAGCAAGGGCAATCAAAGGCAACCAAAGCAAGGCAATGAAGGGCATAAAGCTTGGGAAGCGCGGCTTCTTGGGCATCAAAGCAACCAGAAAAGCTGACTCGAGGTTGGAAGATTACTCAACCCCCTCAGTCAATTCTTAGCTTAGGATAAACGTTAGCATTGTGGATTTAAGACGATAGGAATGCCTCAAGTTCAAGAGAATTAAATTTATCAAGTCTAAGACTAAAGATAAAGGTGTGTGACACGAAAACCTAAAGGAAAGAACATAAGTCTGACGGAACGAGAACTCAAAGTACCACGGAAAGTCGAATTCCTGACGCATACATTAAGACAAGAATCTAAAGAAATTTAAAACGAATCAAGAAAGTAATAACAAAGAATCATTGACGATCTGAGCGTGTACTGAGTGTGCAAGGAAGAAAATTAATGAACCTTAGATCGGGCAAACACATAGGTAAGTCAGACTGACGAAGCCTTAGATCATCAGAGGCAAGTGTAAGAACTACTGCACGATCGTGGGCTCAACAATTGAACACTAGTTATCCCTACGAGAGCTCAGATACTAGTGATTCAGAAATGGCATTTAGCACAGAAAGACCAGAAGGAGGGTCGAATGTAGCCTATTTAGAAAAACCAGAAGGACCCTATAGAACACAACTAGAGTTTCTCCGAACCAACCGATTAGGTGCTCGCATCTATGAGGATGGTTTGCGAAGGCAAGTGGTGCAAATGCACAACCCCGATCAACCCATTGGATTGGAACATCCAGTGGTGAAATTTGAGAGAGATGCGTACATAGACAAAGAAGGAACAATGTACATCTTAAGTACGCAGCCAAACAATACCAATGAGTTTGGCGTGATTCAGCCAGAGACAGAAACTAAATCTCAAGGAAAAGAACCATTAGAAGAGCCTAGAACACCTAGAGGGAAATCTGTACTAACACGAGTACTAATCCCAGAATGGATCCCTCAGGACAACAGAAGCATAGAGTTGTTTGTAAATAAAGAAACTGATGAAGCCTTTTGGAGATACAAGACAGAACTACTTAGTGAGGTAGGTATCATCACGATATATGAGTTCAAGGACCCGGATACACCTGGAAAGGTTGTATACCTGGATGAGACTTCAGAAAGAGTCTTTGTGGTGCCTGACCACGCTAAAAACACATACACATGGAGAGGTGAATTGGTATTCCCTCCATCTAGAACGAACATGAATACAAACCAACAAGGGGCAGGAACATCCTCAGCCCATGGAAATCAAAGAGAGAAAAATAAAGAGAGACCCGAAGTAAGCTTCACTCATCCCATAGGGAGAGATAGAACAACCACGGACACCAATAGAGTGGATAGACAAAGAGATCATGGAATACCAGGTGGTAGAGATGATTTTCCTCTACCTAGACCACGTGAACACACAAGAATATTGAGACCCACTCAGTTAGTGAAATCCATGAAAAATTACTTTGATGGGACAGGAGATCCCTATGACCATGTCGCAGAATTCAAGCAAGTACTAAGAGCCGAACAAGTTGAAGACATGTTCACGCAATACAATGCATTTGGGCTAACGTTAAAGAATACCGCTTTAACTTGGTTCCAACCATTGCAACAAAGGCAATTTAGAGACATCCATCACTTTTTAGAGTCATTCATCACTGAATTCTCTAAAAGTGGGATTAGACATGACACGTCTTTGTTGATTCATAGCTTTAAACAAACCCCTCAAGAGACAGTTAGACTGGCAGGACGTAGGTTTAGACAATATGTTGAACGATGTCCAATGCAAGAGCTACCCTCACAAGCTAAACAAGTGTCATTGTTCCTAGATGGCTTGTTGAGCGCTAAACTACGCTCCTATGTGTACCTAAAAGAACCTAGGACGCTAGAGCAATGTGTAAGAATTTGTATAGACATTGAGGACAACTTAGGAGATGAGTTGGAACTCTCAAAGGTCTATAAGGACTCAGACTGTTCATCTCTAGCATCCACAAAATTGTCTAACTCGATAGAAGACCTAGCAGAAAAAGTGGCCCAGAAACTAGGAGTTTCTAGCAAACCTAGGGTACTAACAAACAAGTATTGTTACACCTGTGGTGGTGACCACATGGCAAATGTGTGTCCCAATGCACCACAACCACAAGCCAACCCAAGTGGCCAATACTGTACAATTGAGAGA
Source organism: Ceratopteris richardii (assembly GCA_020310875.1). Taxonomy (NCBI): domain Eukaryota; kingdom Viridiplantae; phylum Streptophyta; class Polypodiopsida; order Polypodiales; family Pteridaceae; genus Ceratopteris; species Ceratopteris richardii. The sequence continues at coordinate 134,750,886 of CM035406.1, forward strand.
AGATACACGAATCATATGGCTCAGGACTGCCCATACAACAAACAGACCGTGAGACAGAACTACCCGCAAGCATACCAGCAGCCAGGTAGGTATCAAGGCCATTACAATGCTCAGCCTTATCACTATAGGCCTCCTCAGAACTACCCATACCAGGCTCAACAGAGACCTCAACCTGTCTTAGCTCAGCAGCCACCCCCACCAGCGAATGTCATCTCAATCAAATACGATGCTGCAGAAGAGAACCTAAGTAGGGCTTTAGTACCTTCTTCACCTTTGATCACAGACCCAAATCCACGGCCCCAAGTGAGACAACAAACCCAAATCCACGGCCCCAAGTGAGACAACAAAGACCACAAGGCCCTAGAGGACCATGCTTTACGTGCCAAGGAGACCATTTCATAAAGGATTTTCCACATCCCCCGATATCAGGACAATCACAGTACTATAACATCCAAGGCTTTTACGCCGATTGTGGTGAAGAGCACATAATCAAAGATTGTCCTAAGAACCCTGTTAATGCTTCGAGTGTGACACCGATCAACGTGGTAGGTATTGTAAACAACGCAGATGGATCCAACCCTACATACGTGCCTATCCAAGCTATAACAAGAGCCCAGGTGCTCTTACAGAACCAATAGCTTAATCAGGAGAAAGTAGCTGGAAGTGGTGAAGTTGCAGAATCTAGTAGTAAAAAGAAAAAATCTTGGAAAGATTCTAGAGAAAGGATAAAGAGAAAGTGGAGTAAAAAGATAACTGAGTTGGAAGGAAGTTTGAAGGAATCTAGAGCCAAAATCCTAGAATTGACTTCACAGGAATTGAATCAAGAGAATCCAGCTCAGAAATCAGGATTAGTTTAGCGAAACCCATACCAGAAAATCTAGAAATGATGTTTCGTGCATATCAGGCTAGATTAAAAGAGGGACCTCAGGTAGCTGGAATGAGTAAAAACTACCCTCGAGCTGATCTAGAGATTGAGAGAACTAAACTTTGCATGAAGATGGTAGAATTAGCACAAGCTTTGTTCGAAGCCTCTAGATATCTTAATTGGAATAACATGGCCGAACCGGAATTACATTTTCAAGGACTAATGGAGAGGCTAGAAGACTTGATAGAGAGCAAAGAGAAAAAGGATCAGCCTAGGAACCCTATTGTCCCAGAGACACAGGAAAATAAAGCACCATCCTTGTTTCAAGTACCCAATATAGAAAGTCAAGACAACCTGTATTCCATACATAGGTACTCACATGAATTTTTGAGAGAAATACAAGAAGAGAAGTGGAGAAAAGAACAAGGAACCCATCCTCCTATTCAAGAAATAGACGACTTGCAGGAACAATTTCCCCAAGATATCCCCTCTATTTACGATGGTGTAGAGGAAGAACAACTGAGTGAACACACAGCTTTTGAATCTAATTCTTTAAAAGAATTACCTCAGTTCACAGGACCTTGGGAAGCAAAGTCTATTAGTATGAGAGCACCCACGATAATAGTGAGGAATGAAGAATCAATAATCCCTAGAAACACGGAAGTGATCAAGAACACCAAAGTACAGTGTAATCTCACTTTAGAGGAGTTGTTAAAGGTAAAACCAGAATTGTGGAAACATGTAGCAAATCAATTCCCCGAGCTTGCTACTACCCCCTCACAAATAGGATCACAAAATAAGGTACCAGAGGTACCCGTAGAAAAGATTGGAGATGTAAGCGGAGAGGAAGGTAACACTTATCTTCCGATAACCCGTCAGGGCTACACCACGAAAGCCATCTTAGATTCAAGAGCTGGAGTAGCCATAGCTACCACCGCTTTATGGAAACGTTGGGGTAAGCCAGCATTAAGACCCACCAGGATGAAGCTACAAATGGCTGACGGACATATAGAAAAACCATTAGGCTTACTAGAAGGCATATCTCTCACCACTTGTGGTGTAGAATTTGAGCATACCTTTGCCATTTGTGATTTTAGTAAAAATCATGCTTATGAGATGATATTGGGATGACCATTCATGCGTCAGTTGCAAATTGTACAAGATTGGGGAACTAATTCTTTGTACTTGCAACATTTAGGAGTGACTATTCACATCGAGATGTACCCCCAATACAATGGAATACCATCCATAAGACTCAGGTAGAGACGGAATCCATGCACTCATTAGAATCAGATCCTTCTTGGTTGCATGAGGATACTCATTTATGGATGTGTAAGGTAGCAAAACAAGAGGAAGAAAGGCTAGAAGCAAGGACCTTAGGTGCATATCAAAATCCACGAACCCTTCAAGATCCAGCTTACGCACCTGTAGTATTTCCAGATGAAGAATTCGAACCCCATGGTTGGGCAGAAATCCTAGCAACCATGGATGTAGCCATCAATGAAGAACAATGGACACCCCACTGTGACGAGGATGGCTATGACATTTCAGTTTTCACGATAGAGCCAATCATGTGCGATGCAATTTTAGAAGAGTGTGAACCTAACACTGATGCATTTGAGGATGCAAGCGATTTCGATTTAGAATCAATTATCATGGACCCACCCTTTGCATCAGAGGAAGAATATTTCTACGAAGTAGAGACTCACCCTCAGAGACACGAGGAAATTACGAATGAGGTGAGGTTAGCCACAGAAGTGATTAACAAGAGTGAAGGCAAGAAAAGAAAGAAGAAAGAAACCATTTCAGAAAAAGAAGAATCTTTGTTTGAAGTACCCGAGAATTTCAAGAAATATGAAATCAAAGATAGAAGAATCATGGTACGAATGCCTAATAGAAAGGTGAATGACGGACAAGTATATGATAACCGAGAGAAAACCAAGAAAATCATAGTTTCCATAGAAGGAGAAGAAGAAAAGTGTACATATATTGGGCATGATTTGACGAAGGAAGAAGAAGAAGAGTTAGTTTCCCTATTGCGCGAATATAGAGATGTGTTTGCTTGGAGTTACAAAGATTTGAAAGGAGTAGATCCAGACATATGTTCTCATAGAATCCCTATGACTCCAGATGCAAAATCGACAAAACAGAAACCTTACACATACAATGATAACTACGCTGCGAAGATTAAAGAGGAGATAGATCGCTTGATAGAAGCAAGATTCATTTATGAGATTGAGCATACCGAATGGGTATCCCCCATTGTGGTTGTGCCCAAGAAGAATGGAAAATTGTGTGTGTGTATTAACCTTAAAAAAGTTAATGCCGCCACGATTAGAGACAGTTATCCTCTTCCTATCACAGAACATCTATTGGAAAGAGTTGCGGGCAAGGAAGTTTACAGCTTTCTTGATGGTTTCTCAGGCTATAATCAAGTAGCCATTGCTCCAGAGGACCAACACAAGACGGCATTTGCCACCGAGTGGGGCATATTTGCATTTCGTGTAATGCCATTTGGCTTAACAAATGCACCCGCCACTTTCCAGCGACTCATGTGTCATGTTTTTAAGGAATTCTTACGCAAGAGTTTGGAAGTATATGTCGATGACATATGTGCTCATTCTAATATCAGGCAGACGCATATCCCAGAGTTAAGGCAAATATTTGACAAATGTCGAGAATATCAGGTTTGTTTGAACCCAGAAAAGTGTGTTTTCATGGTTAGACAAGGCAAAATTTTAGGACACATTGTGTCAAAAAATGGAATCTCTACGGATGAGGAAAAAGTGAAGGTGATTGTAGAATTACCTAGGCCGACGAACATCAAAGAGGTACAAGCATTTATGGGCCATTGTGGTTATTATAGGAGATTCATACACATGTATGCAATAATAGCCAAGCCTTTGTACTCTCTTTTAACCAATTTCGAATGGACAGATGAATGTGAAAATTCATTCAATGAACTTAAACGACGCTTGTGCTCACCACCTATATTGACTACCCCAGATTGGAGTAAGCCATTCCATGTACATGTGGATGCATCCAATTACGCCATAGGATGTGTGTTAGCACAACCCACGAATGAAGGTAACATAGATCTCCCCATAGCTTACGTGAGCAGACAATTAAACGCAGCAGAAAGAAATTACACCACGACGGAACGAGAAGGATTAGGGATGATCTACGCAGTAAAGAAATTCAGACATTATTTGTTGGCAAACAAGATCAAATTCTTTACAGATCATCAAGCCCTATTGTACTTAGTCAACAAGCCATGTAACACAGGACGACTAATACGTTGGTTTCTATTACTCATGGAGTATGATTTTGAAGTAGTAGTCAGGAAAGGAAAGACACATCTTAGAGCTGACCACCTTTCAAGATTAACCTCAGGAGAAGCTCCTCAAGGAATAGCGGATGAATTACCAGATGCTTATTTGTTTAATCTTGAGATAGCACCAGAATGGGCTAAGCCTATAGTCCCTATTTTGAGATACGGACCCAAGAATCCTAGGATAAAGATCAAAGAAGGAGAGATTACCAAATCTCAGAGATATCAAATCATAGCAGGAAGCATATATAAACATGATAATCAAAAGATTCTTGCTTGTTGTGTAGATGAATCAGAACATGTGAATTGGTTGCAATTAGCACACGTAGGTGCATTAAAGCAACATCATTCGAAACATCGAACACTACAGACTCTGCATAGATTAGGAGTATATTGGCCTTCGATGGAAGCAGATGTCTACAGGTTGTGTAAGGAATGCAATGTTTGTTGTGAAAGACCACCAGTAGAGCATGCTACATTATACCACGTGTCTCTCACACCAGACTGGAGTGAACCTTTAGTGACATACTTGAGGACGAAGACATTCCCTCAAGGAATGACCTTAGCTCGACAACGCAGTCTAGAGCAGGAAGCTCAAGACTATTCACTTATTGGCGATAATCTATACAAACGAGGACGAGATGGATATCTAAGACAATGTGTTCATGAAAGCGATTATCTGAGCATACTAGAGACTGCACACCAAGGTGTTGCAGGAGGTCATTTTGGACCTGAAAGGATAATCAAAGCCATCCTCTTTGCAGGATTATGGTGGCCCACTCTTCACATGGATGCACATACCTATGTTAAGAGATGTGATGTGTGCCAAAGAACTCAATTTCCTACTCGCAGAGATGAAATGCCATTGAAACCCATGATGGATGGACGTGAATTTTCTAAGTGGGGTATAGACTTTGTAGGACCCATTAACCCCCCTGCAAAAGGTACACATGCGGAATACATTATTGTTGCGACAGATTATCTAACCAAATGGGTAGAGGCAAAAGCCACAAAAAAGAATGATGCACACACAACTCCAAATTCTTATTTGAGAATGTCTTTACAAGATATGGATTGCCTATAGAGTTAGTGAGCGATCGAGGAACTCACTTTCTAAACCAATTCATTGAATATTTGTTACAGGATTTTATGGTGATTCACAAGAAATCCGCACCATATCATCCTCAGGCCAATGGTCAGGCTGAAAGCACTAATAAGATCCTTTGTAACGTACTGACGAAACTCGTGAACAATAAACGTTCAGATTGGGACAAACAGTTACACCACGCTATTTGGGCATATCGAGTGGCCTACAAGACCGTACTCAATGCAACTCCCTTTCAGATGGTTTTTGGTCAGAATGTAGTGCTTCCTTTGGACTTCTTGATACTGACCCTTAAGGTTGCACAAGGACATCAGTGGACCGGCCATGAATTATCAGCAAGAATAATGGACTTGGAACGATTAGGAGAAACCAGGCTAAAGGCAGCAGCAGGAATATATGCAGCGAAGAAGCGACAGAAAGCATATTTTGATGCACATGTGAAAGATAAAGGCCTAAAAGAAGGAGATTTAGTTCTAGTATATACGCTGAAACAGCACGCACGGAAGTTAGAAAAGCGAGGTTATGGACCTATGATCATTAACAGACTCTCGACAAGTGGAGCAGTATAGTTAGCCACCTTAGAAGGAGATATAATGCATAATTACATTAGTGGCTGTAGAGTCAAGTTATATCAAGAACCTCTTACTGACGATATGCTTAGACGACTCATGTTGGCAAAGAAGCGTAAGGAGGAAGAAAATAGAATACGAGCGGAAGCTCAGGCAGAAGCGATAGAACGCATTAAGCGCATGAAGCTAAGAAGACAAGGACTAGGGAGAGAACATTATAACCCTCTGGGAACATCACCCAGATATCCCATGGCCATGTTTCAAGTAAAGTCAACCACTCATCCTAGCATAGTGGACAGGAGACCATTCATTACAGTCAGGCTAGAGTACGGCAACCCTTGCCAAGAGCTCAGGGCTTTAATTGACTCAGGTGCTGCGACTAGTGCAATTAGATGGTCCCACTATAAGGATTCAGGAATAGAAATGCGGCCAATTGAGGCATACCTCATAGGGCTAGGAGGCATGGAAACCCCTTGCATGGGCGAGGTGGACCTTCCTATCCTCATTAAGGATGTGACCATGACAGCGAAGCTACTAGTGTGCCATGATGACGACCTGATAGAACCCCTAATCCTTGGCCAAGATTGGCTATACGATCACTCAGTGGACCTAAATCTTAGACAAGGCTCCTTACAGATGGGAACCTTAGAGTAGAAGCGAGTGATACCGCTTGACTTCCCTAACGACATTCCAACTGAGGTTTGTAACCCTAGACCCTATGAAATACATGCGACGGAAGACCGGAAGATCTTGGGTCAGCTCAGTCACGTTACGTCTACACCAACCCACCCGGGCTTGGCTATGGACAGCTGTCAATCAGGAGGACGACAGGGGATCTTCCCTGGGGCTTCCTGCAAACTAGAAGGGGCAGCTACCCAACCGCTAGGGCAGATGGACACAATCAACGGTCAGGTGGGTTGCATCAGCGGCCAAATGGGCAAAACACCCTGCGGTGCCCATCCTTCCAAACTTGCTGCAGACTGGCCTAGATTAAAGATAAAGAACGAATCACTTCCTAATGGGCAGGTCACGCAAGTGTTGGACCTCCCTTCTTTTCCAAAGCAGAGCGTCCAATGGACCTCTCAAACCCAACCACGAAGGAGTCAACCACAACAGAGGAACCTAGACCGACGACACCACCAGACAAGGCAAAGAAAGCAGCAGTATCAACATCACAGAACAAGGGGCACGAGACAAATATGGGTGCCAAAAGGACAGCAACCACAGCCTATTGGCAACACTGTAGACAAGAACAGGACAAAGTTTCAAAAGAAGCAGAGTCAGTATTCAAAGTCCCCTCGATCTTCTTCTACAAGTACAAATACTCGACCGATTTGGATCGCCAAGAAGTATCTTATCAATCGACCCACACCCATGCAGATTTGGGTACCCAAACAATGTATTATAGCCCAACCCTCTAGCCATGTAATATATACCCCTCAGAAATCTTTCCATCCTTCAATACCACCAAACCCGATACCGCTTTTTGTCCCTCAGCAGAAACACACCACCCACTCAAAGACTCTTAGGAAATGGATACCGAAACGTATCCAGACGTCTTCTTGTACCCCCTTATCTAACAATTCTCCCACCCCGTTTAAACTCCACCCTTGTAATAATTCACCCTCAACCAAACCTTGTATGAATTCATACACCAAAACCCCACAGCATGCATAATAAAAGCTCATCAAGAAATGTATGCATAATCTGACCATGTAGGTGTCTAGAGACCTGCATTAGTTTTGCAAATAATCATTCCATTAACCACCTCACAACACCTGGCTACACGGGTTACACATCGGTTATGGAAAGGGATTGCGGTCTCACTTTAATGGGATCATAATTAATTTCCATGCTAATGTGTTAATCTTTTGTAGCAGATCTTTTCCATTAGCTCGTCAGTCATCATGCAAACCGAAGAAGGACCATCAGAAGCTGGCCCAAGCACACCAATGGCCAATATTGGAGAATTACTCGCGGAATCTCATCCAACGATGCAACCACCATAGTTTCAAGGCTTTCCAGGACCCATGCCAATAGACGATCCTCCTAGAGGATATACCGAGAAGATTCATCGTAACTCTCACTGGTTTCAAGGCCTAGCAGGACCATTAGCAGACGCTGATTTCATATTCGAAGCCAATTTGGCATTTGATTTGCGCACATGGGCCAAGTACCAATTCTTTTCAAGAGAATTTGAAGGATTGCAGAATACACAAGATTTAACGCACGTTTGGGCACGAGCTGGATTTACAGAATATTTTAGTGACCCTCTGCCTAAACCCAATTTTTACAGATGCTTTTACCTAGTAACCACCTTAACGGCTTCAGAGAACAAGGATCTACCCGGAACATTCATGTTACCATCCTTGGTAAATGATCCTCCATTCAGAAGGTTTTACTTGTCTAAAGATTTAATTCGCGCAGCTCTCAAAATACATGGAACGCATACTCCGACGGAGCGAGAACAGCTAGTTCCAGAGCCGATGAAACGTGGTGACGTAACTAAGTGGGAGGATATTTCTGCTATAACACCTGAGCTCTCCAAGCCATTGCGGATATGCATGCAGCATTTTGCTTTCCCAGCTCAGGATCGTTTTACCATGCCCCACAAAAGAATCTGGTTTGGATTATACTTAGCATGTACTGGACCTCAAACGGTTGATCTAGCTAGCTGGATAATTGATCAGCTCTATTTGGCACAACATAGATGGGAACGAAAGAAGGTCATCAATGGATGTTGTGCACTTACAAGGATTATATATATATGTTTGGCATATGATTTACCCATTGAGCATGCCATGACCAGTGAGGAACTGAAAGCATTCAAAGGGACCACTAAGAAGGCTAGAAATTCTAGCAAAGGCAGAGCTGGAAAGCGGATGAGAGGCACTATCCCGTGCCTACAAGTCCCAGAATCACCCTCGCCACAACCATCTCCAGAGCAGTCACCGACAGCAGCCACTCCCACAGTACAACCTATTCGTATCAGATTATCAAGACCAGTTGTAACGGAGGGCACCACCAGTACTGTTGCACCCCAAGCAGCCACAACCACATAACCTATCACCACAGCAGCTGAAATTCCCACCACCATTGGTGCAGAAGCTTTCTCTTTTCCAATACCCCATTTAGAAGCAGAACAAGCAGCGCCACTGAACACAACGTTCGATTTTGAGATGCCCGATGCATTCTCCAATGAGTTCCAGTTTTCAGAAGGACAATTGTTTTCTCAAGAATTTGAAAGGCCTAGCTACCCTACCACACCCAGGGATCAGCCACACGGACAGATTGTGTCTAGCTCTAATGACGAACGAACAACAACCGATGATGATGAAGGAGACGACAAAGCTAGCCAGGGAACTCAGGAATCCCAAGAGCATGAACAGACAGATGGCCAAGGCCAACAAACAGACACACATGGTGATACAAGTACCCATGAAGATGAAACTTACGAAGCAGCAGCATACACACTGGCTATTAAGAAGCTGTATAGAACTATGGAAAAAGTTTGGGCACGCAAAAAGCTGACTGAAGAAGAGAGTCAAGCGATAATAGAACAAGAACTTGTCACAGGCGGATTCAAAGATGCATACATCAAAGGATTCAGAGAGTTAGTCAAATCAGTAGGCTCCAACGAAGCCCTCAGGTACTTGCAAAGAAAGCCACTACCACAGTTTGACCCCCGCCGAGTACGACTACTTTCAAAGCCCGGCGAATACATTCGTGTACCAACAAGAGCACAGTCTTCAGAACAAGCTAGGGAGGCACGCCTCGTCCCCGAAAGTTTGTTGGCAACAGAAACCATCCTTGTAGATTCCCCACCCCGCGCTACAACTGTACATACCTCAGTAGTCACTGAAGTACCGACCACCCCAACCGCTCCTCCATCAACGCCCGTCACCCTCCTTCCCCCCGACTAACATCTTCTATCACTGGTGACGTAGCAGAAATCGTCTTTACGACCACTAACCCCACAATTCCCGCACCCATTAGGCCTAGTCTACCCCCTCACACATCCACCTTTCCATTCAACCCATTCCTCCATCCAACTTTTCCATCCTTCCCCACAACTCCAAGACCCCTTTTTCCATTCCCACTTCCCTTAACCTTCTCCCCTGTCTCACCTCCCCGACCACTGTAACCCCTCTTTCCCCTTTCCACCCAGCTACACCAGCCAGTCCCCCTGTAGATTACTCCTCAACCTTTGTAAATCCTGTATTTACACCAGCACAAGCACCCACAGTCACACCCATATTCACGGTCACCGCACGGGACACGTCCAATGACATGGACATCTCACCACCCACTGCACCATCACTCACTTCACTCACAGCACAAACATATTTAGGCACCTCACAATTTTCAACAATCACCACAGCATCCACCTTCCCAGCCCCATTCCCCGTTCCCTTTGCATCTACACCCACTGCATCTTCATTTAGCACCCCATTAATACTATCACCCACTGTAGATAATGCATTTCGACAGATGTTCATGTGTATGATGCAAGTAAGAGATGAGTTCACATCTCTTGGCGATAATTACCAGCAGCTGCAGAGGACAACCACTGACTTACAGTCGCAGCTTAATTTATTGTCTATTGAGAATGCCTCATTGAACAGCCGCTACCAAGAATTACGAGAGGCCTATCATAAATTAGAACTAGAAAGCGAAGAAAAGACCAAGGAAGCCACTGCTGACCTGGATAACTTATTAAGAGCCCAGACAGTCCGCAATGCAACGCTAACACGAAACATGGGCTTACTCAGAAGACATCTAGCAGCAGCAAAGGAAGAAAACCAGCGCTTACAGGATCAGAACTGATAAAACTTAGAAGCAGCTCTTGACCATCCAGACCAACCACTCAGTCCTAGCCGATTCAAAGCCATTCCCTCAGACTCGATGAGGATGCTGCTAGAAGATCATGTAAGACTGCTAGATGAATACGATCGCATGAATGAGGAGTTACAGAAACTCAAAGAAGATCACAAATTACTCCAGTTACGAGCACCGGCACACCAAGACATACCAGCACCTGTGGACACCTCTCCTGACATCTTAGAGGAACTCAACGCATTACGGGCCCAGGTATCAAACCTTGAATCAAGGATTGCAGTATATGAAGCACCACCCAGGCCAGATTCCCCACCTGAGCTTCCAGCTGAGGAAGAAACTGTCACCATCCCGGTGGAGGAAACGTTTGAAGAGGCGTATGAGCCACAACCCATCCCAGGCGGACGCGTCACGGCCGAAGGCCAGATGACTTACGAACTTCCGACCCCCGCGTGGATGAAGACTATTGAGGAACTTGGGACAACGCACTCAGCTAGAGTAGAAGCACAATTACATGCCATGGCGATGATAGAAGAAAGAATTTTATAGTCTCCATTCTTTGCTCATTTGGCCCCGTGAGGATACATATCTGGGCACGAGCTACAGTATAAACCGTATTTTATGTTAATGGCCGAATACCAGTTAGCCATTGAGAAAGAAACAGGTAAGAAACCATCGCATGCGACTCAGTTCGAGGAGGACGATTTGCCACTAGATGCGTAGCAAGGAGAGATCTATCAACCAGAGTGGAGGAAAGATTTACTACAGAAGTATCCAGAAATGATGAGTACATGGGTAAAGGCACCTTTGCATTTGAAGTACAACCCGTGTTGGGGACCAGTACCACGACGCCGCTCCTGGACTGCCTTTGTTATTAAGGTACAAAACAATAAGTAGTGCCAGCACTGGTTGAATTACCCCTATTTTAAGCCACCCATTGAGTTACCAACTGTAGGCTACATGATGGCTACAATTCGCCACTGGCTCCCTAGACTAAAGCATATGGACGATATAGCGGCGCATATGACTGTCAAAATCTTTGACATGATGCAAATGATTTTTAAAGTCTTCCGACGCGTCAAGGCACCTCATGTAAACACCCCGGGCTTTGAGCATGGCAATTTCGATCTGGTATATGATATGAGTACAACGCCATCGCTACGGGTGTGTTATGCCTGGCATTGCAGAATAAAGTATCTACCGGCGTGCTACAAGCAGACGTTCGAAGAGATGTTCACAACCGGCTTCTGGGAATACCATTCAGAGGTATTCATAAGCAGGCCTACACATTTATTACACTTATTTGCCTGTGAACGAATGGTCTATTCCACACACTATCAGCTCCTGCCACCAGAAGAACCGCAACCAATAGACTGGGAGAAACTCGAGGCCGATCTGGCCAGAGGCATTCGTATCTCCGAGCACACCCTCGCTCAAGACCTCCTACAGAACTATATCCGGCAGACCTCACAACAAGGTTCTGTCAGGGACGACAGAAGCGAGAGGGAGGGAGGTGTTGGAAGCAGCCAGAGGCATAGAAGACGCGGAAGCATGTAAGGACGGAGCAGGGCGCCAGTCGAATATTTTTTCAAAGAATTATGTTTTCAAATACTTTCCAAAAACCTCCAACAGTGATTTTTGTCACTATTGTAACATATGTAACATAGAAAACCCCATTTTGTAATCCATAGCTCCATTTTGTGCAAGCTGAGGAGTCCTCGAGCTTGAGGAGCTTAGGTAGAATGAGCGTATCAATTTTTGTTATTTTTAGACACCGTTTACCCTTCCAAATAGCATCTAGGACCTAATTTTTAACTATGCCGGTCACTAGATGTGAAACCGGTCAAAACTAGTCTAGAAACTATAAAAAGAGCTAGAGAGCTCATTTTTGAGGTTGGATAGTGTGAGCTTAGAGTTATTTTGAGCTTGTAAGAGTGTTCTTGAGTAATAGAGTTGATTTCTCACCTTTCATTGTGTCTTGCTTGTCTCTTCGTAGTGTGTGTGTGTGTGTGTGCATCTCTATACTTCTCACCTTCACTATCACTTCATCTCACATTCACGATCTTCATATCACTCCTATCTCTTCCGCGGATTGACATTAAGGAGGTGGAGCTTCTTAACGTGGTTCTCACCATTGTGCTAGAGCAACACCATCTTAGATTCAGGAGCTGGTGTTGGCATTGCAACTAGAGAAATCTAGGAGAAATGGGGAAAACCAGCTTTAAGACCAACGCGTATGAAGATACAAATGGCTGACGGACACACAGAAAGACCCTTGGGATTATTGGAACGAGTAGTTTTCACCACATGCGGAGTTGAATTTGAACACACCTTAGCAATATGTCAATTTGAAAGGCCGAGCAATTATGAAATGATACTTGGGAGACCTTTCATGAGACAGTTAAAGGTTGTGCAAGATTGGGGAAAAGATGCGGTATACTTACAACATGAAGGAACCACCATGAGAATAAATCTTCACACTTATACATATCAAGATGTTCCCCCCTTACAATGGAATCAAATTCACAAGGAAGAAGACGACCAGTCAATTCACAGCATAGGTTCTAGTGACCAATCTTGGATGAACGAGGACACTCATCTATGGATATGCCAAACTGCCAAAAAGGAAGAGGATAGGAAAAAGGGATGGCAGCAAAGGCGAGGAGTAGCCAGGTCTGTACAAGATCCAGCGTACATGCCTCAAGTCTTTTTGGATGAAGAGTTTGAACCTCATGGTTGGATGGAGATTTTAGCGACTCTCGACGTATGTGTGAATGAGGAAGTAATAACTATGAATGAATGTATTGATGAGGAAGGATATGACGTTAGTCTATATGTAGTAGTCCTTCAGGAAGCCAAAGAAGGAGAAGTGATAGAGAAAGAATGGAAGGAGGACTATGAGAGCATTGAGATGGAGCCAGAACCAATGGAACCAGAGGGTGAAAATCAAAACATAGGAATCTAGCTAACGAAAACAACCAAGAACCTACACGGGAAGAAGAGATCGAGTTAGATAAAGAGCCAGACAATGAAGAAAACAAGCCACAAGATCAGTTTGAAGTGCCAGCTGACTTCAAAAAATATGAAGTAGAAGAGAGAAAAATCGCTATTCAAATGCCCAAAAGAGAGGCACAGCCAGGAATAGCTTATGACAATAAAGAACAAACCAAGAAGATAGTCGTAACCTTAGAGGAAGGAGAAGAACGATGTACTTTCATAGGACAAGATGTCTCAATGGAGGAAGAACAAGAGTTAATACGCCTCATAAGGGAATATCGGGATGTTTTTGCCTGGACCTATAAGGACTTGAAAGGAGTAGATCCATCTATATGTGCCCATAGAATTCCTATGACATCCGAAGCCAGACCTTCTAAACAAAGACCGTATACATACAATGATGTATATTCAGCAAAGATAAAGGAAGAGATAGATAAATTGTTAGATGCTGGATTCATATATGAGATTGAGCACACGGAATGGGTGTCACCTTTGGTGGTTGTACCGAAAAAAAATGGGAAGTTAAGAGTGTGTATCAACCTAAAGAAAGTAAATGCTGCGACCATAAGGGATAGTTACCCATTACCAATTACTGATCATCTGTTGGAAAGGGTGGCCGGGAAGGAAGTTTATAGTTTTTTGGATGGCTTTTCAGGGTATAATCAGGTAGCCATTGCTCCTGAGGACCAACACAAAACCGCTTTCACAACTGAATGGGGAGTATACGCCTTTAGAGTCATGCCTTTTGGTCTGACAAATGCCCCAGCCACTTTCCAAAGATTGATGTGCCATGTATTCAAAGAATTCTTGAGAAAAAGTATGGAGGTATACGTGGACGATCTATGTACTTATTCAGCTATACGATCAGAGCACATCCCTGAACTAGAAAAGATCTTTGCCAAGTGTCGCCAATACCGAGTGTGCCTCAACCCAGAAAAATGCGTCTTCATGGTTCGACAAGGAAAAATATAAGGAGATATTGTCTCTAAAAATGGAATTTCAACTGATGAAGACAAAATCAAAGTAATTCTGGATTTACCAAGACCAAAGACTGCTAAAGAAGTACAAGCATTTATGGGCCACTGCGGATATTATCGAAGATTTATACATATGTATGCCATAATTGCTAGACCTCTCTATGCACTCTTGACACAATTTAATTGGACTGAGGAATGTGAGAAAGCCTTCAATGAGCTAAAGAATCGATTGAGTTCAGCACCAATCCTTCAAGTACCTAACTGGAATAAGCCATTTCACATTCATGTGGATGCTTCCAAGTTTGCCATTGGTTGCATCTTAGCTCAACCTGCAGATACAGGAAAACTAGACCACCCTATAGCCTATGCCAGTAGACAATTAAATCAAGCAGAACGCAATTATACCACCACTGAGAGAGAAGGCCTAGGGATGGTGTATGCAGTGAAAAAGTTCAGACATTACCTGTTGGCAAACAAATTCAAATTCTTCATTGATCATCAAGCCCTACTGTA
The DNA here is from genome assembly GCA_020310875.1 of Ceratopteris richardii. Classification (NCBI taxonomy): domain Eukaryota; kingdom Viridiplantae; phylum Streptophyta; class Polypodiopsida; order Polypodiales; family Pteridaceae; genus Ceratopteris; species Ceratopteris richardii. The sequence goes on from CM035406.1 coordinate 134,766,079, forward strand.
CTTAGTCAATAAACCTTGCAATACAGGAAGGCTAGTATGATGGTTCCTATTACTAATGGAATTTGATTTTGAGGTAGTAGTCAAGAAAGGAAATACCCACGTAAGAGCATATCACTTATCAAGAATGACCCACGGAGAACCACCCACAGGAGTACCCGATGATCTGCCAGATACATACCTTTTTAACTTGGAAATATGTCCCCAATGGGCAGAAAAGTTGATCCCTATACTCACGCATGGACCTAAAGATGGGACCACACCAAACCGAACCCAAGACCTATGGAAGACTAAAAACCTTCATATCATTGCAGGAAGTTTGTATCACCAAGATTCAAGTGGATTGCTAATGAGATGCGTTGAAGAGGAGGAACAGGAAATGTGGCTTCAGAAAGCACATGTAAATCAATGGAAAACTCATCTGAATGCAAACGGAACATGGCAAACCCTGAGGAGGTTAGGCATCTATTGGCCAACCATGCAGAGAGACGCACATAACTATGTATAAGCTTGCCAAATTTGTCAAGAACAAAATCCAGAAGAGAACTCCACTCTATGCTATTCTACAGTAGCACCAAGATGGAGCATGCCTCTGGTAAAATTCTTAAAGACTCAAGAATACCCAGAAGGAGCCACTTCAGCAAGGAAACGTGCACTTGTAGAACAGAGCAAGGATTATGCCATTATAGGAAAACAACTTTTCAAGCGAGGGAGAGATAATCAATTACGATTGTGCATTCATGAAGATGAATATCTTTCTGTCTTAGAGATGGCACATACAGGAGCTGCAGGAGGGCACTTCTCTGCAGATAAAACAACAAAAATGATCCTCTTTGCGGGAATGTGGTGGCCAACTTTACATCAAGATGCTGTAACATATGTGCAACGTTGTGATACTTGTCAACGGACAAAATATCCAATTAGGAGAGATGAGATGCCTCTGAGACCCATGATGAGTGCCAGAGCTTTCACCAAATGGGGAATAGACTTCATAGGACCTATTAGCCCCCCAGCGAAAGGATCCCATGCCGAATATATAATTGTAGCGCCTGACTATCTGACCAAATGGGTTGAAGCCAAAGCAACAAAGAAAAATGACCCTGATATTGAAGAGGCTGTTCGCCTGGTGCACCAACATTTCTGTTTCCCAAGTATGCACAGATACACTGCACCACAAAAGATCGTAGTACAACTACTATCCCATGCCATGAGACAAATTGGAAACAAAGTGAATCTGACTGGTTATGCCCAAGAAAGACTATTTGAAGCCCAAAAGAAATGGGGCCAGAAGAAATTTTTAAATGGCAGTTCTGCCTTGACACTACTCATATACGAGGCTCTAGAGATGAAAAATTGCCTACGGGAGATGCCGACATCAGAAGGGCTAGCCCGATATGCTAAATCCGCGACAATCCCCAAGAAAAAGAAGATAGCGGTGGTTATGGAAGAGGCAGGAACCAGCTCACAAAAACCCATGAGGGGTACGAAGCGTCTACGAGAGGAAGAAGCTCAAGCTACACTTCAATCAAAGAGGACACATCTATTACCTAAAATCACGACAGCTCAAATGCCTATTACAAAGAGAGATCTCTCCGCTGCCCTCGAAGAGACACATCAGTACATGCAAGGGCAGGTAAATCTAAATATTCAAGGTCATCATTACAGGCAGGCAAGTCAAGAGAAACAACAACGGAGTACAGAAAAGACACCAAAACAATCAGGGAGATACAAAGAACTGGGCATAGATGATTCTAGTTCCAATACAGAATCCAGTCTTGAAAAAGATACTCTAGACATTGACATAAGGACAGAAACTCATGAAGAAGATTGGACTGAAATAAATCAAGTCGAAGTGACGCCAGACAACCAAAGAAAAGAAAAAGAACGTAGAAGATTCTAATAAACCTGAGCATGTCATTCAATTGAATGATACTACAAAAATCAGCATCAAAGAAGCTCCAACCACTGTTACATATGTGAAACCACCTATCAAAGAGGAAATCCAAACTCATGTGAACAAGGATTCGGAGCTACTACAAAATAAAGAACAAATTGTGATTGAGGTACCCGATGACACACCTCAAGGAAACAAAGACAACATGGTGGTTGAGCCAAGGATCTAGCTTCAGATTAGGCAGCCCCATGACACTACACTACATGTGGCACAGGGCAAAGATGTCACAACAGGTGAAGAACCGAGTATACCAAAAACATGGCTTAATGTGGATGTCACTCAGCTGAATCCTGTAGTCAAGCAAATGATTCAGACGGCTATGGATACACAACAACAAATGATGGACATAGATGTAGACTATGATAGAGCCATGCGAGAAAAGAATCAATTCCAGATAATGAGCGAACAATTGTCATCGCAATTAATCCAGGCTCAAAAAGAGATGGCAGTCAAAAACACGGAGATGTTGGAAGTCAAAACGCAATATGACACATTAATCACTCAGCATCACCAACTCCAGGCACAGCTCGCTCGCTCGCTGATTTACAAAAATTACATGATGCAAGCGAGGCTGACAAAGAAAGAAGGAGAGCTAGAAGTACTTTGCTTGAGACACAGCTAAAGTTATACATGGAAGAGAATGACACTTTACGAAGCAAAAATAAAGAATTGATGAACTCATTATTATATGATCAACCTATTGAATAACAGGAATCATCTGAAACTAAAGAAAAAAAATTAAGAGATCAGCTAGCACTACATGCAGATTTGCTGAGACAAGAGCGAGAAATGAGAGAAGAATTGGAACGGAAGTACAGTCAAGAAGTAAACGAACTAAAAAAGCAGTTGAATACAGCACATGGGAAACTTGCAGCAAGCTACAGTGAAAACATGGACAATGTAGCTGAAATTGGTAATGAATTGCTTGCAGCAAAGGAAGCACTCAGCACAGCCATGCAAGAAAACAAACAGAAAACTGAACGTATAGAGCAATTAGAATTTCAAATCAATCAGAACGCAATGATCGGGACACCAGTTGTGCCAGCTAAGGAAAATCCTACTGACAAGGTAGAGAAATAAGTCAGAAGGAACGGGCACTAGTGGTGTCCCGATTGACGGAAAATTTTGAAAATGAAGTCATTAAAGTAATGAAAGAAGCCAAGATCAAAGGTAAAGACTTGGAGAAGATCATGAAGCCTTTCAATATCCTGTACGGATTATTGAAAGAGAAAACAAGACAATATATAAAGAAGATCACAAAGAAGAGTCCAGATGAGCAGCTAAATTTTAAACAGGACACATTTGCATACAGTCAAGAAGAATTCGAAGCTACACAACCTATTTGGCGAAGAAAATTTTTGGAGAAACATCCCACACTACGGGTGCATTGGCAAGCAGCACCATATTTATTACAGGTAAACCCTTCATTTTGTCCTATACCACGCAGAAGGGAGATTAGAGAATTTTTGAACCTGCAAAGAAATGGCGCTATAAATAAACAATGGTTGAATTATCCTATGCTTCCGAGCCCGCCACATAACTACTTGCCAACGGAAGATTATATGGTCAAAACCATCGAATTTTGGTTACAGAATTATGCGACAGTGCCTGACTTAACTGTCAAAATGACCAATAAAATACTTAGCATGATACTCACGGTACTCAAGGTATTCAAGCATGCGGCCTACACTTTTTTGAATTTCATCGGCATTAATCAGGGCCCGGAAATCCTCATTTTTTATCTATCAATTATGCCTAGCCGACCAACAATAATGGCATATTATTCCAGATTGATATTCTTGCCAAGTGTATATATGCAAACTTTTGAAGAAGCGTTCTTTACAGGATTTTTTGAAATCGATTCAGAAATCTTTTTGAAGATGTCGTCAAATTTAAATGCCAGATTAGTGGCATACGAACTTAGCTTCTTCGCAGATCACCGACAGCCACCCAATGATGGTGTGAAGGCAGAACAATGGAAACAATTAATGATACGTGAAGCCAATTTGCTAAATGAAATAGAGTAGAAAATATATAGAACATATGCCTGTCGCTCGTCAAAGCCTGTCGGGGACGACAGAGTCCAGGAAGGGGGCAGTGTTGAGGGAGAATCACGTAAAAGGAAGAAAAGAAGAAGACAACGAAAGAAGCTTCACTAAAAAGGAATATCTGAAGATATATCTCTGCAAGAAGCCCCCATGTAAAATAGTAGGAAATTAGTCTTTTAGTGAATAAAGTGCCGGTCTCTTGTGTGAAAGGACCATTTTTAGGGCACAAGTATATAAGTCAAATTGTGACTCTTTGTAAGAACTTTTTGCCATTGTGAGAATAGAGAGCACATAAATTCGAATTTGTGTCTTCTTCACTCTGTATCTTCTTCTTTGTGAGCTTGTGTGCATGTGTACTGCTTGGAAAGAGTGTTATGAAGTGTTGTCTATTCATGAAAGTGTTTATTTGCTGTAGTTAATGCGTGTGCGAAGTGTAGGAAGTGTTGAAGTGTAGGAAGGTATTTCCCATGACTCAGTATTTTGCTCATAACTTGAAGTAGGAGTGTCAGAATTGGGTGGTTTAATGGATGCGTCTTCTTGCGAGCTTCGAAACGCATATGCTATTTGCTATATTTGGAGTTCAGCTGAGAGAAAAGTTCAAAATACTGACAGTTGCTGCACCAAGTATCATGACACCATGACCGACAGTTGAAGCTTGTTTGGATTAGTCTTTGCCTTGTTTACACTCTTTGAGTAGTTCATTTGCATTGATCATCACTTGATTGCATGTCCTCATACACTCGGCTAGGTTTGTATACTCATCGGATTGATAATTAAAGCGTGAATCCCCACTATATGCACTTGAAGGGGATTGAGGTATAGTCTCTTTCTCCACAAGTCCCTAAGTTGGTACTTAGGTCAACAGGTGCATAAATAATTTTTTTTGTTTTTGGGGGATCTACCTACCTACTCTACTCCTACTGCTTCCTTTCTACTCTCTATTCCTACTCACTCACTCTCACTTCCCTAGGTCTAACAACTTACTACACATGAAATAGTAGTAAGCACAAAAACTAACTTTTCTCTTAGCTCGAAACTCGGAATAGGGTCAATAGTGGGTTTTTTTCAAGGCTCTCGATGAGATGCATCTAATGGCGGTAGTCTTGTTTGATAGCACTCAGTTTCATATGAAGGACGGTCATCATGCTGTCGCTCGGTTTTGTGGAAAAGAGGGAGTTCACACTCACACTTCTTTGCAATAGGATAGCATAGTTCTTTTTATTTTCCTAGTTAGGGATCTCGTTGTTTCCAAGATTTCTAAAGTATTTACTCATAATATGGTATTATAGCATGTGGTGGGCATTAAATCCTTGAAGTGTCGAAGAAGCATGAGAAAGCTTCGAGATTACATTCCACTATACTTGAAGCTAAGATCTCAATGCTTTGAGCTCAACATCATGAACTATGTGAGCTTATATGGACCAACGTCTGAATCAACTCCTGAAGGACAATCCTAACCATTGTTAAGAAAAGGATTTTAAGCCATCTTCACCCACCCGAAAATGGATTTCTTTAAGTAACGATGAGTGTGACAAATGATGCTAATAGTGCATTCATGTAGTGGAACATGAAAGTTTCCTTGTGATTCATCACTTGGGGTTTATGTCTTTAATCACTCAAGGGTTTCCATTCCCTTTAAACAACCATAAGGGAGAATTCCATATCCGAAGGATGAATGGTTTTAGATCATAATTCACCTTACCTGTGAGCTCGTTTAAAGTAAACAAATGCTCCTCAAAAGATAATTATAACAGCTAAGTTGTATGGTTCCTTAAACAAGCTTAAATGATTTGATGAACCAGTAACAGCACACACGTCAAAAGTACATAACTTGCAAGTATCGTTGAGTTGTGTGCGATCCTTTCCATACTTAGATATGTAAACACAATGTTTTTCTTAATACACCACACACTACTAGAACGCACAATCTGTAAGGTCACAATCACTGCGTTCTTATCTAGCAAAATTAACGTAGCAACTCGCGTACTGGACTTTTGACGTTTCTCATGATAAGACGATTCTGATCATCGAGAAACTTTACTCTCACTTGAGTGACTTGACCTCTAGAACCAGTCCAACCCATGACCTTTACCACAATAGTGAGTTTGATAAGGGTATCCATTACTGTAGTCGGAACAATAATGACTCGCACTGATCTGAAACTCCGTAGTAGCTAGAGAGCTTAACGAGCTGGAGCAAACGTCTATCTCATAAGCTTGAAATGATTCAATGTTAACTACAGAAACTTGTTTTCATGTTTCTCAGTCAAGAGAGGTGCATACTTGAAAATACTCTACAAAAACATATCTATCGTAGAGATACCAGCTAAGATAGAAGATTAAATTGCTACAAATTTAACAAACTCATGGAAGACTCCTTGCTTCTCTCTCAGACTCGAGAAGTGTATGAATGTCACCTTTGCATGTGAATAATATAAGCAAGTCAAGTGAGATTCTTATGCACACAAAAAGATCACTTCATTGCTAATCGAATTCACACAGGTACTATTTCCCCTGCATTATGAAGGAAAAAAAACATTGATTTAGTTTCAATTGATGATGTAACCCATTGTGTAATGAGGCAAGTTAACATTTATCATCTAATCCACCTCCAATGACCACTAGACAGTAAGTAATGCAAAGCTTAACGCAAATATTCACAATTCTTACAGAAGTATTGCTCCATGCAATCACAGTCAAGCTCTCATCATCCGTCAGAGTTGCTCACAAGTCTGCACATAGACCTTTGAATCAGTAGCTTTGCAACTTGTTTCAATCTGGCTCATTAATCTCCGTGCTATTGATTTTCCAAACTTTTCTTAGTTCGTGTCTATTGACCTTCTCTGCTAAGATCGAACATGTTGAATTCTTGAGACTCCAATATTTCTGTGCTCTTTCAACTTCATGTCGCAAACACTCCATCCTACTTCGTTCAGTGAGCGACCTCCTTTTTGTAGTGAACTCTCATCGTCCTCAGCAGATTCACCATCATCTTTCAAATTCAATATCGAAATTGTTGGTACATTTTACCCAAGTCTACATGCTTCACATGCTTGATATTATGATCATTTGTAAGTCACATCTGTAGTCATGTGAACACCTCTTGTAAAAGAGTACATTTTATCTCTTGTAATTGTGAAAAAGTAAAAGGAAAAGGATGGCTTACCTCATCCATGATGTAAAAGCAAAGTCGTGGCTCTAACTACCTAAAACCATGAATTTTTGAGCTGAGGGAATATCTCCTAACTTTGCGGATCACTTTTAGGTGGATCCATTCGAATTCGAATTCAAGACTCCCTCCAAGAATAGCTATAAAAAGAGCAAGAAGGAAGAGGTGATTAGCAAGCCTTATATGTGACCATTTCATGTTATTTTGTAGAGATTGAAGAGCTTACTCCATAGCTCTATCAGTCTACTCCCATTGTGCAAATATTCATTGCCAATGTGGTTGTAATCATATGTGAATCTATACATTTGTGATTATCTACTTCTCTGTTTTGTTCTCTGCTATACTCACTCAGAGTAGTAACTCAGAAGGTCATATCTCGAGTTCTACTCAACATTTTTTCGTCTTTTAATGTGCGTTGGATAGCTCTTACTGTCTAGTTTCTGTATACCAATTTTCATTTTCATTAGATTTATAATTTGGGAGATATCTGCATTTTACTGCTCACTGGTCTATCTCTGCAGAGCCCCGAGAATGGTGGGCATGTTCCAAAAATTGACGAATCTTGTTCTCAATGCTCAGTCCATCATTTGAAGTGTTTTAACTTGGATTGGGAAGCTTGCTAAGTCTATTTGCTATGTCCAAAAGGAATTTATCTAATTCCTACCAGGTTGAGAGCACTGTTTAGTTTTTCTAGCAAGTGTATGTCCAAAAATAGCAAGTTTTGGGAGCTAGTCATTTCGTAACTAGTCTGTCTTGACTTAAACTTTTGGGATACATGTTCCAAAGTACTTGGCTGATATTTTTGTTGATTTAGGAATCTCAAAGGGTCTACTAATCAACTCTGAAGTCTCAGTTGGCTGGTTTGAAGCCGATTGTAGCAGCACCAACTCATCTTCGGATTGCATCCACCATCTCTCTTCACAAAAATCTTCTGGGCACAGACTTTCGATGATACATTCACATCTTTTACCTCTTCAATATGTACTTTTGTATTCTTAGCAGTTGCACCTATGTCTTCTATGTCTCACCACACGACATGTTTCCTAGCTAGACGACGGCTATGTATTGTCGGTCCCTCCTTCAATGCATAGTGTGTCGAAGGAACTTGCAGGCCATTTTTCTCAGCAGTCTTATGAAACTTGTCCTCGAACATGCATGCGTCATCATTTACTTATGTCACAGGAGTGATTGTGTCCAGGGTGAATTCCCGTTCAGCCTCCAAAAGAGTAGAGCCCCCAGATCAGTGCATCGATTCCCAGTAATCCTCTCCTTCCGTTTTTCCCCTCGTTCTTGCCATCCAATCCGAAGCCTTTTTCTTTCTTTCCTTTTTCGTTCTCCCTTCACACTTCCTCAAAAGTTCCACGTAGCCCTCCTTCCATATTCGTAATTATATATATGATATAGTAAAAGATGTATGTGCAACTAATGAGTATGCTTACGTGCACACATGTACTTGCATATTTATTATATACAAACATATATGTACACTTACATATGCATGCAAAGACACTCATGCATAAAGAACACTCTTGCTCACAAATAAATTTGGTTATATTTTGGACAACGAAACTGGTGGATTCTATGATGTCAAACATAATCTTCGTAATTTGGCTCTTAACGAAGCAAACATTTAATTTTTACCTCCAAATGGAGTCCTTATTATGCACAATATGAACATGTACACATAAACATATAACTACATAAGATGTTATATCTCATCATATTTTTAATGAGGGATGAAAGGATAGAGATCACCATGGTTTTAGTCAATTTGTCGTCTTTTCATTTAAATTAATTTGATTCTCAAAATGGTTCTCAAGCTTGAGTGTCAATTCTCGACCACCACGCATCTTCAAACAACCATAACACCGACTAAAGCACATATGATATGTGTTGGGGGCCAAGTCATAGAATGCATTGGAGAAGCCGTGATATCTCTCCACCTAGGAAATTCCACTATGGAGCAACATCTTAGCCAAAATAGGGCATAAGGAAATCTTCAGCTTGCTAGAAGAAAGGTCTCCTCGCGGGCATGAAGCCATCAAGCGTGAAAACGAAACCCTAGAAGAGGAATTGGAAAACGAATCAATCAAGAGTTCACCTGAGGAGTGCCCTAAGAAAAGATTGACTACCAGTACCAGTACATTAGTGGATATGGATTCATCCCCCCCGAACGGTGAATCCCAGAGAAAATACAAGGGCAACAATCCTGAAGTTACCGACAATAAGGGAAGCGCATCCATGTGGAAGTCCACTATCAGATTATCGAAACAAGGAAATGCCAATCTACACTGGGTTTGCAAGGATCAAATGAGGGAAACAGAAAAGTCTACATCAATATAGGTCACTCATCTTATGGAAACAAGGGGAAACAACAAACTCTCTTCATCACAAGCAGAACCAAAAAGGCTTCTGAGAGTATGGCTTCCAAAGTCATTAGTAGAAACTCAGACAACACGACAGCACATATGGATTTCGAAGAAGGTCAGATAGATTGCACATCAAGAGATAGACAAGCAAGAAGAAATATTACACCGACAAAGCAGGACTATGAAGACAAACAAGATTCACCAAGGGTACCAAAGGAATATGATATCAACCAATCAGACTACAAAAAATAAAGAGGAAAAACCTAGAGCACGACAAAACCAAGAGAAGATGAAGCCTTACACATCAACTACAAAATGGATATGGAGACCAAAGAGGCAGCAAGGACAGGAACAACAGATTCAACAAGATTCTGATTGCACTCATGATGAGCTGAATGCGCCTAAAGTATGCATGCCAGGGCCACACTACATGGCCATACACTTGGCACAGAATATGTTCAACAAAACTAGGGGTGCACATTTCCCACTTGGGAATAGATCATAGATTCTACTTCCCTAAGAATGAACCTACTATGTAAATAAACAACTGCTTCGGCTAAACTAACTCTTGTTTTCTTTCAGGAATAAAAATTAAAAAATATGTGGTAATGAACAACATGTCACTACGACACACATCACTAATGACATGTCTTCTATAAAAAGCTGACACTCTCCTTATTACAAGTGCAGATGGCTTCTGAGGACTCTGAAGTGACCATTCAAGAGGAGGTGCTAGAATTTCCCCTACAGTGCGTGACAAAGGAAAAAGGTCACTGGTTTTGGGAGGATCAACCTGCTAGGGACTACTTGTTCTTGGTAACAATTAAAATTATGGACATGGACCATCAGTTCCCAGTAATGTCCCAGGATTTCAAGGTAGTGCATGAACTTCCATCGACTGTGGACATTATGAAGAAAGCTAGTATACAGAAATACTTTGAACTCCCGATCTACAAACCGGATTTCCAGTGGTGCACACAAGTCATGAACACCTTACAACCAGCTTTGCATGATCCATTAGTACTAAAGCAAGAGTCCTAGATGCAGCAGGCGAGTGGGTCATCATACAATTCACCCACCACCTAACTAAAGAAGCTTTTGAGTGGGAAAAAGACGGAAATACCATATTGAAGGAGGAAAGTTGGGGAGCTAAGACCCAAACATTTACGGATATCAATCGTATTGATATAGAAGAGGAAGTTTGACTCATTCACCAACATTTTTGCTTCCCAAACAACCACAGATATACTGCTCTACAGAAGATCATAGTGCAAATGCTGTCCCATGCCATTAAAAAAATAGGGAATCAAATAAACATGACTCCATACATTCAAGGACGACTCTTCGAAGCGAAGAAACAGTGGAATCATAAGAAGTTCTTGAACGGAAGCATTGCCTTGACAATATTGATCTATCATGCTTTAGGCATTCGAGAACACTTGAAAGAGATGCCTTCCTCTAAAGAAATGGCTAAGTATGCAAAGATTGCCACGGTTCCAAGAAAGAAGAAAGGAGTCAAAATAGAAGAAGAAGTTGAAACGAGCTACAAACCTAGAATGAGAGGTACCAAAAGATTACGAGAGATGATGCAGGCAGAAGCAAAAGCTCCTGCTACAAAGAAGGCACATGTACTTCCAAGGACCAGGCTTGAAGGAAATCCACCCATTACGGAGGAGGAATTAACAAAGGCAATGGAAAAAACTCATCAATATTTGGAAGGTCAGGTAAACCTAACTGTTCAAGGACATCATTACCGGCAGACGGTGGGAGACAAGGAACAATGAAAACGCATGACCAAGGTTCATAGATATAGAGAATTGGGATTGATGAATTATATCTCATTATCAGACACACCAGAAGAACAAGAAACATCTATGCTGAATGTGGATATTAGAAGTGATTCTAGGGATGATGGTCAATGGGAAGAATTAAATCAAGTAAATGGTGACTTTGGCATGGATGGCACAAAGATCGATCAAGTGCCTGATAACACTATCAAGGGCACCACAAGGTAGGAGGCATCTCAAGAAGGAATTCATATAATCAAATTGAATGAAGCATCAAACATCCAAATCAAAGAGACTCTTCTAGCGGGAGAGGTCTGAGTAAAGAACCCCAAAGAAGAAAGAGTCGAAGAGGTAGTGGAAGAATCCAAACCCTTCACACCAAGAAGGGTTGTAGCAGAACCCTCTCTGATGGATGTTAAGTTTCAAAGGAGCGCTAGCAAATAAGCCAATAATGAAGAGGAAAGAAGAGACCAAGAAGTACAGCTCCAAATAAGGCAACCGCACAACGAGACGATACATGTGGAGCAAGGCAGAGATGTACGAACCGGGGAAGAACCAAGCATCCCCAAAACTTTATTGAACGTGGATGTCGCTCAGCTCAAGCCAGTGGTACAACAAATGATACAAACTGCTATGGATACTCAACAACTAATGCTTGAAGCTGATGCCGACTACAATAAGGCAATGCGGGAGAAGAATCAATTCCAAGAAATAGGAGAGAATTTATCTGCCAAATTAATTCAAGTGCAAAGGATAATTTTAGAAAAATAGGCAAAAACCAACAAGGCCAAAAACAAATGTACCACACTAGAAACGAAAAACAAGAAGTTGCAAGAACAACTGAGAGAAGCTACTGAAGAGACTGAGATACGTCCTCTTTCTCCCCCCATACATCATTCACCGATAAGGGAGGAAACAGGGACCAACACTAAAAGAGATACTTGGGCTATTGCAGAACTAAGCCAAAATGAGTGGACACTATTGGTGTCCCAACTTACTAAAGATTTTGAAGAACAAGTAATCCAAGTAATGAGAGAAGCAAAAATTGAAAGCAGAAATCTAGAACAGGTTATGAAACCTTTCAATGTACCGAATGGGTTACTCAAAGAAGAAACATGCCAATGCATAAAGACCACAACTAATAAAGAACTGGACAACAACCTACAGTTCAACATGCAGACATTTACCTATATTCAAGAGGAATTTGACAAAGCCAATCCTATCTGGAGATGGAAATTTTTGGAAAAGAATCCTACGTTATGGGTACACTGGGAATCGGCACCATATGTACTTCAAATCAATCCATCTTTTTGCCCAGTAGCCAGAAGACGCTCCTAGATGCAATTTTGGGAAGGACAGTGCCAGCGAAGCATAAATCATCATTGGCTGAACTATCCATTATTACCAAGTGTGCCACAAAATTACTTATCGACCGAAGAGTACATGGTAAAAACAATCAAATTTTGGATTGTCGGATACGTAGCCATACCAGATTTAGTTATAAAAATGACTAACAATTTTGAGTATGTTGCATACTATAATAAAGGTATTTCAACACACTCAATATACATTTTTGAACTTCATCAGCATTAACTAGGGTTCAGATGCCCTTGTTTTTTATTTATCAAATATACCTAGTCGATTAACACTCATGGCCATATACTCAAGACTCATGTTTTTGCCAAGTCCATATATGCAGACATTTGAAGAGGCATTTTTTACAGGATGTTTTGAAATGGACTCAGAGATTTTTGCAAAAATATCTTCTAACCTAAATGCACGACTGGTGGCCTTCGAATTAAGTTTCTTTGCTGATCATAGACAAGCACCAGATGACGGGGTGGAGTCAACTCAATGGAAGGAATTGATGATATTTCAATCCAATTTTATTAACCATCAAGAGCAAAAATTCATACAAACATACACACGCCTCCATAAAAAGCCTGTCGCGGAGGACAGAGTTCAGGAGGAGGGACGTGTGGAAGGGCAATCAAGCAAAAAGAGAAGAAGAAGGAGATCAAAGAATAAAACAGCTCAGTGAAGAACAAAGCTCATAAAGAAAAGAACAACCCTCTGCCCAAAGTCCCATAGGGGCACGCATCAGGCGACAACACCAAAGAACCAGGTCCTGAGGATTGGAAATAAAGAAAGATAACAACCAAGACTTTTCATGGGAGGTTGCACACAGCTTCCTCATCCACCAGGTGCATGCGATGAAAAGAAACAAACAGGAAGGGAGATAGTACGCAAAGGACTCTTCATCAGATAAGATAACCAATTGTTTGAAGGTCTTAACTGTCTCCTCGTCTACAAGGTGCATGCGGTGGAAAGAAGTAAACAGGCACCAAAAAATACAAGAGGGTCAGAGGTGTGAAGACAAAGACATATTAGAAGACCAAAAGTTAGAAAGAGGTAGAGGCTAAGAAGTTGAAGAGGGTGACTAAGAATATCACATTCTTAGCCACAGATGGCATGCGTGACAGCCCGACTTAATACAGCAACCCAGACTTGTGATATAAGGAATACCAAGGTGCTTATAGAAGCAAAGGACTAATCTCCAACAAAGTAACAAATTGTCTGAGAAACCTTATCACTTCCTCAACCACTAGGTGTGTGTATTTAGGAGCCATAGACAAGCTGCAGACAAAAAGCAAAGCTTGTCAAGGGACGACAGAGACAAAGAGGGGGAGAGTGTTGCAGAGAAAAGAGGCACATAAGAGAAGCCCCAAAATTTTCAAATTCATGGGCATAAATTTCTTCTTCAAAATCCTAAGAAATTCCCTCAAAGCTATATAATTGCATTAGAGGAGTCCTCTAGATGCATAAGCCCCAAATCATTGTAATATACTTCTTATAAAATAGTAGGAAGTTAGAGATTAGTCAATAAAGTGTCGATCTCATGTGTGAAAGCACCATTTTTAGGGCACATGTATATAAGTCACTTTATGACTCTTTGTAAACACTTTTTTGCCATTGTGAAGAAGGAGGACTGAAATTTCGAATTTGCTTCTTCCCTACTAATTTTCATGTTCTCTATGATCTTTTGTGTGTGTATAGTGCTTGGAATGTGTGTGTAGTACTGTTGTCTATCCCTCCCCATCACTTTTGAACTATTGTAGTGTGTGTGTGAACCAATACGAGTTGTGGAGTGAGTGTAGGTGTTTTCCACCATTCACTATTTTAGCCATAACTTGAAGAGCAGTTGTCAGATTCAAGTGAAAATACTACCAATAGATGTGTCTCATTGAGAGCTTCGAAAGGAAGCCACTATTGCCCATATTCGGAGTTAGGAGCTGGGAGAAACATTCGAATTTGTGCTTACTGCTATAAGTGGTATCGCGGCAGACATTTCCAGAGATTTAGTGATTTGGGGAGGTAGTTTAGTCTTTTCTCATGCATTATAGCTGAGCCACATCACTTTCCATCACGTGTGCACACGTCCTCATACACTTGGTTCATGTGGTTCTTCGGATTGATAATTAAACGTGTGTCAATCCACCATTATATGCACTTGTGGGGCAAATGAGATTTAGTCTCTTTGACACAAGTTCCTAAGACCTCGTGACTTAGGTACACACTATCCGAAAATCATAGGCAAACAATAGGAAAGTGGGAAATAGAACAATGGCACGAATGAAGAAAGTGAGCAAATCAGAGATAGTTCTTGACGCACAATGAAATATGAAGGAGGGTTCTATATGGACAAAAGTGGAATAACCTATGTAGTAATCGATTGTCCAAAAACCATAAGCAAACAACAAGAAAGTGGGAATGTAGGTCACCTTGTGAAGAGATGGATAGGTATGTGCTTGAAGATGAAGAGGTGTTGCAAAATCCTTAATCTACACCAGCCAAATGAACTCCAGGAGTATATGGTGGGCCCTTTTAGCTTGCAAATGGATGTATTAGACACCCTATGTACCTTGGAAGATCACTCTCAAAAAGATAGATCAAAACAGATAAGTTGGAGTTAGCTCAGAGGTGAAAAACTTGCTATTCTTGGTTCATACACCTCTCTAGTGTTTTGCATAATTCTCTGAGCACAGCAGAAATTAGCTTAATTCCTCTTGGGGAAGTCTAGTTAACTTAAAGAGCTAACTTTCAAGAGTAATCTTATCAAAAATAATAAACCACACACTGAGAATGAGTTTTAACAAGTGATGACATCATCCCGATTTTCACGGGCTGCTACAATTTGAGACCAGTGAGGAGACAAATGAACATAACTCAAAATGTAGGAATTCAATGATTATGAAAATTTGTATGGTTCTACTAGACAATAAGGTGAATCCAAAAACCTTTAAATCATTGCATTTGGATAAGTAACCACTAAGAAATGGCTCTAACAAGATGAGTGAAAAAATCGGGTACCTGACAGAGAAGTGAAGATGAACAGACACTGTTGACTTCAATTGAACATAACTGAAGATTGCAACATCCATATTAAATAAAACTTTGTGAGCATATAGTAGATTTTTAGAGCTACCTTTACCAAGTTAAATCACTGAAAATGATCCACCAAGCTCAGAGAAACTATCTCTGCAATCTAATTGAGAAAATTGAGAGATATGGCAGTGAGTAGTACACTTCACAAGAACATGGAAATATGAACTCACATAATCATGAAAATGAAAGTATATTGCTTGTACAATAAAATGACTTACTGATACATATGTGTGCCTTGTAATCACACCTTGATATGGCATAAAGCTCAGCTCTTGAAGGTCTTCACATAGGTCTCTCTAACCACGACTAAAACTGCCATCTATTTATAGTTGAGTTTGGGAGGCTAACTTCCCTCAATCACTCTCCAATCAATAAGTGATTGATTTGATTCTTTACCTACCACAAATCACGAATTCGTGGCTCCTCTTTCCCTTTTTGATCAAGTGGACTCAACCACTTAAGATTCTCTTACTTTTACATTAAGTAAACTCTTCAAAAGTTACAAGAGGTAGTTCACAAGTGAACTTTACATAGTCTTCATTTTGAAGCTTCTTTTATGACTTTGTGGGACTCAAGCCAATACTTAAGCTTATCATAGACTTGCTCCAACAGCTCCCCCTCAAG
The DNA here is from genome assembly GCA_020310875.1 of Ceratopteris richardii. Lineage (NCBI taxonomy): Eukaryota > Viridiplantae > Streptophyta > Polypodiopsida > Polypodiales > Pteridaceae > Ceratopteris > Ceratopteris richardii. The sequence goes on from CM035406.1 coordinate 134,782,472, forward strand.
CCAAGTATGCTTGAGGTCTTCAATCTTCCAATATTACCTGTAAACCAACCATAGCCTTGAATTTGCAAAGCTTTGTACCATCCAATGCTTTCGTTAGAATATCTGCACATTGTTGATGAGTGGATACATATGATATTTGAATCTCTTTGCTTAGAACCTTCTCTCGTACATAGTGATAATGAACTTCAATATGTTTAGTCCTTGCATGAAAAATAGTATTAGCAGCCAAATGAATAGAACTCATATTGTCACCAAAGATAGTTGGAGTTCCAAACTCCAATCCAAGATCTTTGAATAATGTCTTCATCCACATAGCTTCCTGAGTAGCTAAGGCAAGACCTCTGTATTCACCTTCAGTAGAAGAGAGAGAAACTGTGGGTTGCTTCTCGGATGACCATGAAATAAGCTTTGAACCTGCAAAGGTAAGATAACCTGAAGTGCTCCTTCTATCTTCCTTGGAGCAAGCCCAATCGGCATTAGAAAGTAGCTTCAAACCTAAATCAGATACATAAGGATAATAAAGTCCTTCATTTATGGTTCCTTTGAGATACTTGAGAATCCTTTTGGCAGCATCCATATGTGGTTTCCTTGGTGTGTGCATAAATTGGCTTAGCACACTCACATTGTAACATATATCTATTCTTGTAAATGTGGCATAGTTGAGACTACCCACTAGACTTTGATATGATGTGATGTCCTCTATGAGTTCACCTTCATGTGAGCTCAATTTGTTATTGACCTCCATTGGAGTACCTGCAATCTTACAATCTTGCATCTTGAATTTTGCCAACATGTCCTTAATGTACTTTCTTTGAGTGAGAAACAAACCATGATCTTTGTAGACAACTTCCAAGCCTAGGAAGTAGGTAAGTGAACCCAAATCACTTATCTTGAACTCTTCTCTCATCTGATATTTGATCTTCTTCATACCATCTGCATCATTTCCTGTCAATATAATATCATCTACATATATACATAAGTAGATGACCTCAGAATTACTCTTTTTAATAAAGAGTGAAGGATCTGCCTTGCTTGGTTGAAAGCCTTTGTCCTGCAAGAATGAAACAAGCCTGAAATTTCAAGCTCTTGGAGCTTGCTTGAGACCATACAATGCTTTGTTAAGTTTACACACATAATCAAGATAAACTTGATTCTCAAAACCAGGTGGTTGTGCCATATATACCTCTTCTGTTATCCAACCATTCAAGAATGCATTCTTTACATCTAGTTGAAGTATCTTCCAATTCTTAGAAGAGGCAATACTAAGCAAAACCCTAATAGTAGGCATCTTTGCCACAGGAGAGAAAGTCTCCTCATAATCAATTCCTTGAGTTTGTGCAAAACCTTTTGCTACAAGCCTTGCCTTATACCTGTTAATGGAACCATCAGAATTCTTCTTGACTTTATAGACCCATCCTGAGCCTATTACCTTCATGGATGAAGACTTGGGCACCAAATCCCAAGTGTTATTTTCCTCAAGTCATTCAATCTCTTCCTTCATTGCATGCTTCCATTCTGTTTTTGCTTTGGCCTCTTCTATTGATGATGGCTCCTCTTGGTTTATGTCCTGTGCTATGTAGATAGAATGTTTAGTTACTAATGAGGTGTCAAACCCATACCTTTCTGGTTTTTTCTTTTCCCTCATAGATCTTCTTAGGCCATGATGTGATGATTCTGCCTCATGTCCAAGTTCCTTCAATTTGGCTTTACCTTTAGACTTCCATGCTTTGATCTTTTCCATCTGAGATTCTTCATCATCCTCTGAGGTGTCTTGTTCTTCAACCTTTGGTTGTTCTCTACCAAGCTTTGGAAAATCTTCTTCAAGATCGTATGGTAAATTGACCTTCCTGCATGAATCTTCATACCATGAATTGTTCTCATCAAAAACTACATCTCTGCTTACCAAGAATCCTTTGTTGGTAGGTTTGTATAACCTGTAGCCCTTTTGATTGTTGTCATATCCAATAAATACACACCTTTCTGCCTTTGGATCCATCTTTCCTCTAACCTGTGAAGGAACATGAGCAAAACCAATACATCCAAAAATTTTACAATGATCTAAGCTTGGTCTTCTTCCATTTCAAGCCTCATATGGAGTCATCCCATCAAGGGATTTTGAAGGCAACCTGTTAATCAAGTAAGTGGCTGTAGATACAGCCTCAGCCCATAAGTAATTAGGTAAATGCTTTTCATTTAACATAGACCTTGCAGCTTCAACAATTGTCATATTCCTCCTTTCTGCCACTCCATTTTGCTCAGGAGTGTACCTTGTAGTTACCTCTCTTTTGATTCCTCTTTCTTGAAGAAAAGAATCAAAATCATGGGAGAAGTATTCTCCCCCTCCATCTAACCTTAGCCTTTTTAGTGATTTACCTGTTTGATTCTCCTCAAGAGCCAAATATCTTTTGAAACATGAGAAAACTTCATCTTTGTGTTTCATAAAGAATAGGATAGTCCATCTGCTGCAATCATCAATAAAGGAGACATAATACCTTGATCAAGATATTGAAGCTTCCTTGCTAGGTCCCCATACATCTGTATGAATCAACTCCAAGAGATCTCCATGCATATAACCTTTCTTCATCATTGGTAACCTGTGAGACTTTCCGAATTGACATGCACTACACTTATAAATGGCATATGTTGTTTTGACAAGTTAGGGAGTCCAAGTACACTTTGGTCCCTGCAAATTTGCTTTAATGACCTTTCACCAATATGTGCTAACCTTTTGTGCCATACTTCCACTTCTGTGAGTGTCTGACTACCATAATTAAAGAGAGCAATGTTTCTAGTGTCTTGTAATTCAAATGTGAACAATCTACCTGCCTTTTCACCTTTTGCAATTCTTCTAAATCCTTGACTTGGATCTTCAACAAATGCTCCTGCTTTTGTGAACCTGACTTGCAACCCTTTCTCTACTATCTGCCCAACACTTATCAAATTCTTTGTAATGGTAGGGACATAGAGTACCTTACTGAGTAGGTTGATGTTTCCATCAGGTGCTTTGACATTGCCTATTTTCTCCACAGGATGTTTTGTATCATCTCCTATTTGTACCTCATGCTTATTCCTTGGATCTTCTAAATCTGATAGGAGTGCCACATTTCCTGCCACATGATTTGAACAACCTAAATCTATGTAGAAAACATGCTCATCAGATTTACCTTGTGGCATAGCCATGTTCATGATCAATAATGAATCCTCTTTGTTTGAGTCTTCTGTGTAGTTATTGTAGTCTCTCCTTCCTTTGTAGCCTCCTTGATAGTTTGAATGATTGTAGTTGTTGTAGTTGCCATGATAATTGTTGAACCTTCCTCTTGAGTAGCCATAACTTCCTCTATTGTATCCTCTGCCTCTTTGATTCCTGGAATTCCTAAAGCAATTTTCAGTTGTATGATTAGTTAATCCACAAATAGAACATGGGTTGGAGTCTTGGGATCTCCCCCTGCCTTGTCTACCTCCTCTTCCTCTACCTCTACCATGTCTTCCTCTACCTGTATAGTTAGCTTGATATGTACCTGCTTCATCATCCACTTTCTTTGCCTTTCCTTTGTTATCCTTGGACTTGCTTTTATCAGTGTATAAAGCTGAAGATTGATTACCTTTAGAGCTTTCTCCATTTTTTATAAGCTTTGCCTCTTGAGTAAGTAGTTGTCCAATGAGTGTATTGAAATCAGGTACATGCATGTCCATGTACAAATCCATAGCTGTGCTGAATGCTTCCCACTTGTCATCTGCCTTCAAGCCATTGATGACCTGCCTTACAATTTGCTCTTCATCTATTACCTCTCCAATGCTTCCCAACTGATCTGCTATGTCCTTGAGCTTTGTCACAAAATCAGTCACATTTTGTTTCGGAGCCTTCTTGAGAGTTGTGAAATCCAGCCATAGTTGATGCTTCCTAGCCTTGGTACTTGAAGAAAAGAAAGCGTCAAGTGCATACCACAATTCTTGAGATGTCTTACAACTTCTAATGTGAGGCAACAAAAAATCTGAGATAGAGTTGAGGAGATAAGACCTTGCAAGTGCATCCTTGGAGCACCATGTGCTCAATCTTTCTTGCTCTTCTTGTGTTGGTTGACTTTTGTTCCTGAAACTTGGCATAACTTCATCTCCAGCCACATAACCATATAAACTTCTACCTTGGAGATTAGCTTCCATTCTTAATGACCAAGCTGAGTAGTTACCTCTATCCAATTTGTCAATTGATGAAGGAAATCCATCTGCCATGTTGTCCAACCTTGCTCTGATACCACTGTGAAGAGATGGATAGGTAGTGCTTGAAAATGAAGAGGTGTTGCAAAATCCTTGATCTACACCAGCCAAATGAACTCCAGGAGTATATAGTGGGCCCTTTTAGCTTGCAAATGGATGTATTAGACACCCTATGTACCTTGGAAGATCACTCTCAAAAAGATAGATCAAAACAGATAAGTTGGAGTTAGCTCAGAGGTGAAAAACTTGCTATTCTTGGTTCATACACATGTCCAGTGTTTTGCATAATTATCTGAGCACAGTAGCAATTAGCTTAATTCCTCTTGGGGAAGTCTAATTAACTTAAAGAGCTAACTTTCAAGAGTAATCTCATAAAAAATAATAAACCACACACTGAGAATGAGTTTTAACAAGTGATGACATCATCCCGATTTTCACGGGCTGCTACAGTTTGAGACCAGTGAGCAGAAAAATGAACATAACTCAAAATGTTGGAATTCAATGATTATGAAAATTTGTATGGTATACTAGACAGTAAGCTGAATCCAACAAGCTATAAATCATTGCATTTGGATAAGTAACCACTGAGAAATGGCTCTGACAAGATGCGTGAAAAAATCGGGTACCTGATAGAGAAGTGAAGATGAACAGACACTGTTGACTTCAATTGAGCATAACTGAAGATTGCAACATCCAAATAAAATGAAACTTTGTGAGTATATAGTAGCCTTATAGAGCTAACTTTACCAAGTTAAATCACTGAAAATGATACACCAAGCTCAGAGGAACCATCTCTGCAATCTGACTGAGAAAACTGAGAGATATGGCAGTGAGTAGTACACTTCACAAGAACATGGAAATATGAACTCACATAATCATGAAAACGAAAGTATATTGCTTGTACAATACAATGACTTACTGATACATATGTGTGCCTTGTAATCACACCTTGATATGGCATAAAGCTCAACTCTTGGAGGTCTTCACATAGGTCTCTCTAACCACGACTAAAACTGCCATCTATTTATAGTTGAGTTTGGGAGGCTAACTTCCCTCAATCACTCTCCAATCAATCAGTGATTGATTTGATTCTCTACCTACCACAAATCACGAATTCATGGCTCCTCTTTCCCTTTTTGATCAAGTGGACTCAACCACTTAAGATTCTCTTACTTTTACATTAAGTAAACTCTTCAAAAGCTACAAGAGGTAGTTCACAAGTGAACTTTACATAGTCTTCATTTTGAAGCTTCTTTTATGACTTTGTGGGACTCAAGCCAATACTTACGCTTGTCATAGACTTGCTCCAACACACCTTAATGGAGAAGTTACTGAAGTTAGGGTTTCTACACCCCGAGGTAAGTCTAAAGTGACCAAAGTTTGGAGGGGTGACAAGATCCCTCAGGATGATGCGTTGGCTGGATCACAACACTAAAAATTGTCCTTACAATAGATAACCCAGACCTCTCCAACCACCACAATTCAGGCCATATGGATACCCAATTAGAGACCAAGGAAGGGAATTGCCTAGATATCCTTAGTACCAAAACCCACCTCCAAATCAATGTCCTTAGGAATACCCAGTATACAATCCACCACAGGTGATGTTGGGACAACAACCACCTCACCCACAGAATGTTGTTCCAATGAAATTTGCCCAAGCTGAAGAGAATACAGAGAGAGCCCTCGTACCGACTGCTTCATTAATTGGTCGAGAAAGCCATAATGAACCATATGATCGGCACTGGGGAGACTATTATACATACAAAGCTAACTCGATGAAATACGAGCAAGCCTATGAGAAATACCCTTATGGACAAGAGGTATATAACCAATCATATGGATATGGAGCTGAATACGCTACACTAATATACACGAACCTAAGAGCCCAAGTGCCTTCTAGACTTGTGATTAGCCAACTATCCCTCGAGGACCTTGTTATCGTTGTGGAGGAGACCACTTCATTCAAAAATGTACTTTGCCTTACAAGCCACCGCATAAGGTTTGGGAAGGATATTGTGGTGAATGTGGAAAGGAGCATTTGTTTAGAGATTTTCCCAAAAACCCTAACAAGATGAACCACACCACTCAATAAATGTAGTAGAAGTGGTAGAGTCCTCTCGAAGTGACAAAGAATATACGGTACCATTGAAGGCAATTACAAGAGCAAGAGCTAAAGAAATCCCAGAAGGGTTAG